>VXAZ01002730.1:362656-725577 GCA_013399875.1 Gymnorhina tibicen
CCCTCCCCTCCCCTCCCCTCCTCTCTCCCTGAGCACATCACCAATGGCAAATGTGTTTGTGAGCAGGTGTTTCAAGTCACCTGAGAGCTGCTACAGACCTGTGAGAAGCAAAGGCTGGGTTGAATAAGTAGGAAATTCTCTTTATTATGGCCAGTCCCTGGGGGCTCTGTGCATTTGTGTTTCTTCACTTGGTGCTCTCCATGTGCCACCTGCAGGCTGAAGCCACTGCGTGTCCACATGGGACTGCTCCCAGGGTGCTCAAGGCCAGCCTTGAATTTCTTTTAATTCCTGAGTGTAAGCAAGGCTCAAAAGCTGAATCTGCTCTACAAATTCAGGTTCAAACCCAGTCACCTTTTATTTTTGTCATTGTCTGTGTGGATAAGATGCAGATTCTTCCTTTTCTAGTAGGCACGGGTTTGAATTAATCCAACTTTCCTCAGATCACATCCCAGAACAAGAATTCCAGTTTCAAGGCTGTGCACATTTGCATGGCTTTGTCTTTTGTCAGAAGGGAAGGGAAGGAAGGCTGCTACTCCTATCACAAGCTACAGTGCAATTCACCCCGTGGGATAATTTCCACAGAGCAGTTCGGAGCAGAAAAAGCTGTCTGGCAGTGAACACTCAGGTGGTTCATTAAGGAAAATTCTGGTGGAGAAACCTTGTGTCTAGATGTGATGAAAAGTTAATGAAACACGCACAACATCCCTGTGATCTGCAGCTCATTTTGAGCAGAAGCTGATCTGACACAGGTGCATCTGAGGCTTTGGGTAAATGTTTCATGGGTATTTGTGCATGAGCCCAGACCTGGAAGGCAGCAGGGAAGGAAGCAAGTTGACCTGCCAGGTGCACAGAGGGAACCAGGGCAGTGGGGAGAAAAAGGGGTCCCTCAATGTTTCTGAATGAGAAACAGGACACCAATAAGAAAGTGAACACAAGGATTTTAAATCTGTAGTACCCTGGCTATGAGCTCTGAGCAAATGAGCAGCTAATTAGTTGAAAGAGAGTCTAACTAAGGTACGGTGAATAACACCATCCTGTTTATGGTGCTGCTTCTACAAGACTAGAATAAAAAGTTGATTAACACGCATTTTGCAATCTATTGTTTGTCTGAGAAGCTTGCTGTGGTATCTGTGTTAAATCCCGCCTGCAAACAAGTCAGTGCAGTGTAGAAAAGGAGCTGGTAATGTGTGTCACGTGTGTCAATCCTAGTTTTGGTAGCAAATACATTAGAAAGTCAAATGGATGCTATCTAGGAAGCAGGGGGAATCTCCAATGCTACCAAATACTCAGATTCTGTGAACTTCCAGATAAATTTGCTCCAAAGCTCATACCACCATGCACCATAACCAAAACCAACCTGTAATGCTGAACACTTCAGAGTTTACAATTGCTTTTGCAGCTATGCGTAAATTATGACTGCATTTTGCTGTTCTGGATTATACAGCTAATAAGACTCAGCCTGCTTGGAAATTGGCTCGTCTGTTTAGAAAGGCAGGGCGTGTGTGAAAGATGAATGGATAGCCAGCAGGCTCACAGCTCTGGAAATAACACCTCCTGACAGCGCTCGGGTAGCACAGCCCTTCACCCAGGGAAAGGCACTCAGCCTTGCCTAGGCAACATTACATGCCCTGACTGCCCCGGCAAGTGAGGCCCTTTTCCCTGTTTCACCAAGCCCGGTGAAAGAGCCCTCCACGAGTAAAACACTTCCCAACAGGCTCATTCCTCCCCTTGTCTTACTGTTTTGCCATATCTCAGATGCATCAGGTGCAGGTGTCCTCAAACACTCGGTCACTTACAGCATGGGTTAACCTGGAAATAGCGTGAAACGCTGAGATGGTGGAAAGCAAAAGTGCAAACTACAAAACCCGAGGAAAAGCTCACTTCTATGGCACACTGTCCTTATAGGATGAAAGAGCACCTGGAGTTCACTCAGGTCTTTTCTATACACATTGTAGATGCTTCCAAAAGAAGATGGCCACTGATGAAAGAGAGAATTCAAGATGCAAAATAAAGTCATTATGGCTGTGTATTTCTTTAGTCTATTTCAGTGCATAGCAGGGTCTGGTGTTCTTGCAAGGCTCCCTTTCCACCGGTGATCCGGCTTCAATAAAAACAGTGCATTAAATGAGTGGTTTTAGTCTGTGTACTTAAAGAATAAAACACAAAAGTAATCAAAAGGTAAGAGGAAGTAAGAGGTGGAAAAAGAGTGACCAGTTCACAAATGAGAATGGACCTTCTCAGCAGCTCCCAGCAACACCTACAAGAGTTTTGCTCCAGAGGTTTTCCTTGGAAATCCTCTTCCCCGGGCACCACAGGCAGCAGGATTCTGCACTGCCCCCTGGGCAGAACAGGTAGGCACCTGATTTTCTCTCCTGATGTTTTTCTTTTTCTTGAAATTCTCTTTTGCCTGCTGGCAATTATTTGCTGCTTGCAGACATGCTTTGTAAAGCCATGATACCACTGGGGAGTCATTGGTGAAACAGCCTCAGAAGTGCTGCTGACCTGATTGCAAAGTATCACATTAACAAAAACAGGACTTTTTTCCACCCTGCTCAGCCTACCAGCAGGGTTTCTGCTCGATCACTCAGTGTGTGGGAGAGGAATCCAGGCACTGCTGCATTACTCACTGGCCTGAACAGAGAAAGCCTCTCCATATGTTTTTCCTAATGTGTGTGTACACATTACAATCTGAACTCTTGAATCAGTTGCTCTGATTTTCTGGTAGTGGTAAAGGGATCCGAGTAGGCTGACTCTGTCATGGGGAAAGAAAATGGCTTTTAACATACCAATGTCTAATTTTTTCCTTGGTATTCATGGCAACATTTTTGATGGGCGTATCAGCCCAGATATGTAGAATTATTACAGCCAAGTTAGCACAAATCACAAATCTACTCTGGAAAGCCTTATTGTGGTCTTTCTTCTTTCCAACCTTCATTTCAAGTATGTATTACTGTAATGTGTTCATGGCCTGTTTTATTCAACTGTAATATCAGATACCTGAGATTCAAGTGCCATTAATCTATTCATATATAGTTATCCTAAGCACAAAGCAATATTGTATTTAGGATACACTGTGCACACTAAAGGAATGTGTTTAATTACCTTTGGTAGATTTGAATAAAGCAGTAAGAAGGAGGTAATTGCTCAGGTAAGAAAGGAGCTGAGTTTTACAGGGGAAATATCTTTTTAATGGGGAAATGAACACTGGAGAATGCCAAGAGTGCATTTGTTTGATTTGAAAAGCAAAGGGAAGATATTTATAATGATGTTGGGTGACAAAGACCCATTGCTCAGGAAGGAAACCTATTTTTTTCAGTGTATGGAAGACCAAAACTTATGGTCTGGCACTGATGTTGACAATGAAATGGCTTTCAAGGAATGCATTTTCCCTGTGCAGGGTTTAAAGGCAATACTATAGGAAATGGAGACATTAAAACAACATGGTTTCTGGGAGGCAGTAGGTGTTCAGAGGGGAGAAAATGGGCGGGGGAAATTCTAAAGGCAGTGACTCAGCTTTGTGAGCAGCTGCTGGCGCTGGGCAGGCTGAGAACACCCTGGCAGAGGCTGGTGAGGTGTCCTGACTGCCAACCCCAGCATCGCACACAGGATGGACCAGGCTCTGCTCCATGGGGCCCAGCAATGGGACAGGAGGAACGGGCAGGAACTGATGGCCAGGAAGTTCCACCTGAACACAAGGAAGAATTTCTTTCCCATGCAGTGACCAAGCACTGGGACAGATTGTCCAGAGAGGGTGTGGAGTCTCTCTCACTGGAGATGTTCCAGAACTGTCTGGCCACAATCCTGTGTCCTGTGCTTTGGGATGACCCTGCTTGACCAGGGAGGTGGGAGCACACGACCCACTGATGTCCCTTCCAGCCTGGCCCGTTCTGCGATTCTATNGGGTCGCTTCCAGCCTGGCCCATTCTGCGATTCTGTTAAAACCTCCTGAACCCCCAACTTAAAAATCAGCCTCCAAATGGGCACTTGGGGGCAGTGGTTGCTCGGCTGTAAAGGAAGGCAGGAACAATTCCCCAGCTGCTGGGCAGGAACTGCGTGAACACTTCCTTAGGCAAATACCTGGGATCTGAAGGCAACGTGGGCCAAACCACGAGCTCGTCAGGTCTCGGAGGGCTTCAGTTTCTAGAAACACCTTAATGTGCTGTCACGGACCTGAATTACACTGTGACTGTTTGGTTTTAACTTGCCTTCATTTCTCAGGGCAACATGTAGCCAGGAAAGGGCTCAGGAAGAGGTGGGTGCTGTCCTTTAGAGTTTGTCCCTTCCTATTTATCTCATAGCTGTGCATGTCTTTACACAGAATGAGAGGAGAAGCCTGGCTCAGAGAAGGCTACAGGTGACATTTGTACCAGGACCCACTCCAGTGGAGGTTGGGATGGACATTCTGGTTTTTAAGTGTCTCAACGAACACATTATTTAATACCAACTCCTTAAACACCACTGAAATCCTTTATCTCCTTCAGACTGGCAAACACCAAGAGGAAGAGAACCCTTTCATATGTCCTGACACTCCTCAAAAAAGCAAATAGGTAGGATGGCAGACGGGTTGGAACTGCACAGTTTTTAAGGTTCCTTCTGACCCAAACCATTCTATGATTCTATGAAAAAGGGAGGGGGGGATTCAAAACTTGCTAGTGGCCTTCAGAAAGCCCTCTGAAAAGTGCGTATCTCCAAGGCTGTGGTGGTTCTTCAGCATGTCTTTTCCACAGGAAAAAACGATGCACTTGGCATGGCTTCTGTGGGCAACAAAGAGAGGGGTGCCCAGATGTGCATATGTGGATGTGACTGCCCCTACCCCCACCTCAGCTGAAGTCAGCTGGAGAAAAGCTATTTTTCATCCTCAGGACCCTCTGTCTGGGCAAACATCACTCACCTGCCCAGGTGAAAACACCTTTTCTTTCAGCAGGGCTTCCTTAGGAAAAGGACCAGGATGGAAGTAGGAACCAACCCTACAATAAAGAGGTATGATGCATAAGCAATTAGGGCTTCTTTAAAACTTTGTGATGAAACACAGTAAAATTGTTAGGATTTTGTCAGAGTGTTTTATGAGTTATAATTTCAAGGTTCAAAAGGACAATTAAGACAAGTGTCAAGGCCCCATTCTTCAGAATTATTCAAGGAGGGAAAAGAAATCCATTGAAAATAAGCATAGATGATTTCCGTGCTCCACCCCCATCAGAACTTTGGGATTAATTTTAACACAGCAAGGTTTAGTGGTGCAAACAAATAGCAGAGAGAAGATTTGTGGTGTTTTATAATTTAATTTTATTCCTTTTATTCTATGCCAAATTGCCCAAACTCTGTGATGCATTAGGACATAAAAAAGCACAACTGTCAAAATCAAAGCACAATGTGGATGAAAAAAACTCTTTAAAATTAAAATAATGAGATCTCTTTGTCCATCTCTTCTGAGATCTCACTTTCATAATTATATAAGAAAGACTGAATTAAGTCTTTAAGTGCAAAACAAAAGTCCTTTTTTAAAGACATATTAAATTTGTCATGTTTTATGCACAAATCATGGCTGCTAATTTTATGCATTATTCATTTTTTTTAATAATCTAGGTTTTGGCCCTCTCAGCTTGTCAACCAAATGAGGGAGTGCAGTGTTTCACATGAAAGAAACTCTGTAGAAGAAAGGCTGGAGAAGCATGGCCTTTAGGGGTTTTCCTGACATGAGTCCTCATGGACCCCGAGCTTTCTGCTCCCAACATTTATTTAACAGGAGAGCAGCTGGAGGTGCCCTGTCTCACTTCAGGGAGTGCAAGAGGCAGGAGTGAAATGTGCTCCAAGCAGAAGAGCTGCAGGACCTCGCTGCTCCTGCAGCCTGGCTTTGATGTTGTTTTTCTTTGGAGGCAAACCCAAGTGGAGAGATTGAAAAATCGAAAAGATGACCAAGCATCTGATTTAAAGACTGTTATTTTCCACAGGCTTTGCAGCAAATTGAAGCAGGAGTCCTGTTTGTTTGCTCTGGTAGTTCCAGGAGCTATCCTTCTTGCAGGGTTAATTTTACTTTATCTTTTATAATTTCTGATTGACATTTAAAATGAGAACTTCCTTTGGTCAATCAGTTCAGCACGTTCCTCAGCAGAGAACTAGATGGGAAAAGTCATGGCCTAATCTTGGTTAATTCAAAAGAGTCTGCCATCACTGGGATCAGTGCTAAATCTACCTACATGTTGCCAGAGGCAGGTCCAGAAAATGGATAGAAAAGCATGGAGAGTTTGTAAGTATTCAACTATCATCCATCACTACTTGGTAACAAAGCAGAAAGGATGAAAGAAAAAATTATTCTGACATAATCCTGTTTTGTTGGCTGAAGAAAAATAGAGGCATAATTAATAATATATAATGCAGACTTAACAGTCGTTAATACTTTCTCCTGAAAATGGTAACAAAGATCTGGGTTTAATCAGTTTTGCATTGTCCCAAGCAGGCCATTTACCTGTCTGCATTGTAAAATCAACTTTTCTCAATTAATGCTAATAGCAGTTCTTTTTGTTCTAATCAGACTATTCCAAAAAAGCAATAAGCAATGTGGGATTAGCATTAATAAGAAAAAAAAAAAAAGGAAAGAAAGAAAATAAAACCAAGCATATTATGCCTGCTGGGTGTTTGCTGTTTCAGTCCCACTTCCACCTCCACTATTAACAAGGCTCTGGGTGAAATTGGTTTCTTTGATGATAGAAAAAATAGTGATGTATTTCTGAAGAACTTTTTTCCTTGCAGAAACTGTTGTAAGCAGAGCAATTGTGTGGATGTAATGGAAGGCAAATGTCAGAAACAGAGTGTGACTCCTTCCCTCTCGAATCATTTAACAATGACAGTGCCCGTGCAAATAGTCATCCAAAACCTGGCTACCACAGTAGCCTGAAATCCTTTGCTTTGTAGTACATCAGCTGCATGGAGATGTAGATAACAGAGCCTAGAGGAGCCCAGAAGATGAAGTGCAAGGGCCACCTCACATCTAACACAAACACAACACACATCATCTTCCTCTCAGAAGCTAAAGAAGCTGTTCTGAGTGCATTACAGCCAACATCCTGCTATGGCTTTGACTGTCACAAAAAGTGTGAATTTAATCCCTTACAGGTGGCAAGGGTTTGTTGAGTGGAGACAGCTTTGAGGAACAGAGCACTTGAGTGTTTTGTATGTTGATGTTTCATGCCTGGGTAGAGAAGAGATGATAAAACTGCCACAAGTTTGGGTTTTACATGCTGGATGAAAAGCACTGGAGAGGTTTCATTATTACTGTTCTTCAAAAGCTCTCAGTAGTGCAGCCTTGCTGAATGCGATGCATTCAGAAAAGAAGAGTTTTTATATTATTTTATTTTTAAAAAAGATGCATTCAGATGCATCAGGAAAGAAGAGTTGTGATATTTCACACATAGGGTAAGGAAATGAGTAAATGAGATACCACTGAGACACCTCTCTGTACCTGAGAGGCTCTAAATTGTCCTCACTGAACTGCTGCAAGAAGAGGGAGTGTGAAAGAAAACCTGCTGAGAGGAAAAGGAGAATGATAAGGACAGAGCCTTCAAAAAAACCCCCAAAAAGTTGTTTTAGAAAGCTGAGACCCTCGTGCATTTTTTCCTAGGATCAAAACCAAACACTGCTTGCAGAGCACAGGCAAAGGCCTGGTGAGGGACAGTGAGTGATGCTGTTTGTTGACCACTGGCAATACCTTCAATGCACCACTGGGTCCCTCAGGACACCTTGCTCAGGTGCCTTGGGAATGCAGAGGACACTTTAGGCAGGGCCTGGGAGTGAGGATTGGATGGACTGAGTGTGAGGGGACCTTGAGGATAAAGCAGAAGTGTGTCATCTCCCTGTGAGCAACCTCTGCCTTCAAGAGACTTTGAGGAACCCCAGTTCTTCCCACAGCCTCTGCTGTGCCAGCTTAACTCCCAGAACACAGCATCCTGCGTGGGACTGGATCTGTTCCTGTGAAGGGCTGCAGTCTGGCCTTCTGCCCTTACCTAGAAAAAAATTAACTCTTCAGGAGAGTTGTTGCAAACGATATGATCCTGGGATGGGAGCTCTGTAAATGAGGTTTTGAAGAGGGGCATGGCATTTGTTAGTGCTGGAACACGAGAACAAATGAAGCATATAAACAGTTTATTCTCATCTGTCACAGGAGCTGCCCTACATAAAAGCCGGATCACCTTTGGTCAGTGCCAGAAGTATTTCTAGAAAAAGGTAATATGGACAGTCCTAGGATCCCTGTGCCTCTTTTAGAAAGCACATGTGCTTATTTTTGTTCCCAGATTTAGAACAGAGAAGTGGTTTGGAAATACTCAGAGAACATCCTGGTGCAAATGTAAGACCATGTTTAGGCAAACCAGAGCCCAGTTAAATGTAATTTTAGAGGACTGCATGTTTGATTAATCAGTCTGATAGCATTCTCCTGGGGAATGAACTCCATGCTTGCACGGTGTTATGATTTAATACCCAAATACAACAGGTGCCTGCAGTCCAGAGCACAATGGTTTCACTTCCAGTGAAACAAAGTCCAGCACACATCTTGGGGCTCTGGCTGGTGGCTCCAGAGACATTTCCTGACAAGAGTCTGCCTCAAATGCTTCATGCACGATGTTTGTGACAGGGAAGAAAGGTTTTCCTCAGGTCTGTCAAAGTTTTGGACCTGCATTCTGCAGAGAGATACATTGCTTGGTGCCAGTACTAAAACAAGCGTGACATCTATACATCCTGTCTCATATTGCCAAAGCATGTGAGAAAGGCCCTACAGGGAGTAGCTTTCTCCATACAATTTTTCCAGATGTATCATCTTTACCACTCCAGCATGGATCTGTTTTGCTCTGCTGAGGCTGCACCCTCAGGTACACGATGTCTTCTCTCTCTTAGCTCTGTGTTTGTATGTCTGGCATACCAACAGCCTTGTTGCTCCCTGACCATGCTGGATGCTGCTGATTGATATGAAAATTAAGCAGAACAGTGCTCCAAGTGTTTCCCAGAAAGAACCATTCCAAGGGTACCAACTGGGTCTCCAAGAACAGGGGTCTGTTTTCTCCCAGAGGCTGTGGTCCCGTTAGGGGCTGTTCACAGTGAGGTGTTGCTTGCGTGGTGCTCACCAAGAGCACAGCAGGTTTTGGCTCTAGCTGTAGCCACAGGAGTAGCCTTTCTGTAAGGAGAGGCCTGGGTGATGCAGCAGGGAGAAGGGAGCAGAATAAATCTCTTCTGGGGCCCTCCTTGGCCTTGGTGTAGCCTGACAGTAGGAGGGTCACTCAGTGCTCGTGCAGCTGGGTAGTGTAAAGATTGATGTGATGTGATGTGATGTGATGTGATGTGATGTGATGGTGTCTTGGCACGACAGCACTGCAGGGTCTCAGCTGTGCAAGGTGTGGGTGCTGCCAGGGGGGAAGGCAGGTGTGCCAAAGGATGTGTCCAAAGGCATCCCGAGGGATGGGCACTGTGTCGCAGGACCCACCTCCAGGGGCTGGCTGGTGCTGGAAGGGAGGGAAAAGAGGCAAGAATTTAACATTGTTTATTTCTAGAGTTCAACATTGTTTATTCCCGAATGGTTTGTTTCAGGAACTTCTGCAGTGGCATCCCTAATGCATCTCTTGGATACCTCTTGCTATTAAATGATGTCAGTCACACAGGACCAAAGAACATCTCATTCCTTGTCAATATCAAGCTGTTACAGCCCAAATTACATAAAGGAATTGACACTTCAGGAATCAGATCATGAACTCATTGCAATAGGTGAACACTGTTTGCATTCAGGTTGCGTCTCTGAAGGTCTAACATTGATTTAAAATCCTGCAGCCTGTGCCTCCTGCTTGGGCTGGGCAGGCTGAGATGCTGAGCCTGCTGAAAGCCCCCACTGGAGATGTAACAGCAGCAGGAGTGCCTGGGAAGATAAGGGAGGCAGCCTCCTGGAGGAGGATGGGAGAGGGCTGGCACAGGAATAGAAGACCCTGTTCTCAACAAATGACATCAAAGTGCAGAGTGAAAGTGCCTTTCCTTCACCAACAGACCCTTTGAATGTCCTGTGAGACCGCAGGAAAAAGCCTTTTGTAGAACACACTTTACTGAATCAGAGAAACCCTTCTAAACACAAATTTTAATCAGCAAGGTTTTCCATAACACCTTTGATAACGGGAAGTTGCTTACCTGAATGCTGGCAGGCATCCATTCTCTCCAGAACTTTGCAAATGGTAGTAAGGTGGAGTTTGGGGAGAGGTTGTGGGGGATTTCTTTCCTTCTTTTCTTTTTCCCTCGGGGAGAAACTGCTTGTGCAGCAACCAAGGTAGTCACTAGTGTTCAGTCTGCTACACTTCCTGAGGCCAGCCATTAATAGGACATTTGGCTGCACAACAGATGATTTGAATGCTCTTATTTGAAGGGCAAATAGTCATGATTATCTTTTTGTAGACGCAGAGAATATTTTAAAGAAGAATTTTAGTCTGCCTTCTGTGTAGTGAAGAATAAAGGATATACAAAATACAGGATCCCTGTAGGTAAAAAAATTGTTCTTTTATGTTCTAACACTATTATACTTAGAATTCACCTTGTTTTTCCTTTTCTAGTTTTTTCACTGTTTTTGTTCTCTTAGCTAGTATCAAGAGGGGATATATTGCTGCAAGTAAAATAAAAGCTTTTATCTAGGACTTCTTCAGGCTCTAAAATTACAATTCTGTAAGCCCAAGTGATGGTTAGGTAAGGGATTCAAACAACCAGTTAATGAGCAGTTCTTCATTAAAGAAGACTCTCCTTCACTGCAGGAGGAGCATAAAGTTAATTTGGTTTTCCTGTCCTTCATAGATGAGGCCTTGTAATTCCTTTTTGAATAAGTTTTCATTTTCTGTTAGTCTTTGAGGTTGTGTTTTTAAATTCTTGGTATCACAGTTGACATAGAAAAATGGACGTGAATTTATGGTTTTATTTTATAGTTCACACAATTTATATGTGACAAAAAGAAGTGGACAATGGAACAAAGTCCAGTTGGAGAACTTTAGTCCTGTTTAACATCTTCATTCATGGTCTGGATGATGGGACAGAGTTTGCCCTCAATGAGGATGCCAATGACAGCAGACTGGGAGGAGAGGCTGATATGCCAGAGCTGTGTTTCCAGGGCTGAACGTGAGCCAGCCAAGTGCCCTTGTGTCAAAGAAGGCTGACAGGACTCGGGGCTGCACCCAGAGGCTGATGCCAGCAGGTCAAGAGAGGAGATCCTTCCCCCTTGCTCAAGCACTGGTGAGGCCACACATGAAGCACTGGGTCCAGTTCTGGGCTCCCAAGTGCAAAAGAGACATGGATATCCTGGAGAGAGTCCAAATGACATCCAGACGTCTTTTCCAAACTCAGCCATCCTATGATTCCATGAATAAGCTGCATGTTCCAAACAAGAATTGGGATTTTCGAGATACACACTGCCCCTACTCCAATGTACTTCCAAAGCACATCAAAACTAAACCATCTCACTGCGATCATCTACTGTTCTGTCATTATTGTATGAAAGTGATTAAGAAGTAATAGTGGAGAGATACCTTGAAGTCTGCTAGTCACAGAATCATAGCAACATAGAATATCCTGAGTTGGAAGGGACCCACAAGGAGCATCATGTGGATCTCTTGCATAAATCCAACTCCTGGCCCTGCAAGGACAACCACAAGAATCACACCATGTGCCCGAGAGCATTGTCCAACTGCTTCTTGAGCTCTGGCAGGCTCGGGGCTGTGACCACATCCCTGGGTGCCTGTCCTTTTACTGCTGAAACCACCTACCACAGGGAAGGCCCTGTTCCAAAATCACCTTGTGATCAGTTCTACAAAGAGCAGAATTCGCACTAATGGATTTACACCTTTAAACTCCAGCCGAGCTGCATTCCCTGTGGCTGTCTCAGTGGAGTGGGAAGCTGTGGATCATCTTTGCATGCCTTGTACTTCTGACAGCAGTGGTCCTAGACTGCCCTTTAGCATCTAGAGACAAAACTGAGCACAGCTCAGCCATTTGAGGCTGTAGTTTGCTGTTATTCTGTGTGTGTTACTGCTGTGACACTCCTTTCCAGGAAAGTGGAAAGCAGAGAGGGAGTGGATCCGCTCCATGAGTCACTTGGCAGGTTCCTGCAGGCCAAGCAAAACGTGGGGTTTTAGCTAAGATCTGCTTCTATGGGAAATATGGAATGTGACAATTGTTTGGGTTGGAAGCCTCTCCAGTGACTCGGGGCCTAGTTCACCCAGGAGTGTGCATGCTCCTAAACACTCCCTAGAAAGTGAGGCTGAAATGTTTCATGCCCTTTTGGTCAGGTGTTTGTCTGCCACAGAGCTTGCTAAATCTGTCTTTGGTGCCATGGGCACTCGCTTGTTCCTCCCCCTTCCTCCTGCCCCTTCTTATTAACATTTTCATAAGGTTTCGTTTTTTTCCCCTAAGAGAGTTTGCAAGAAATGAGTAAACGCTTATGTTGCCGTTTTTCATCTATTTATTTTGGCTGTTTGTTTTTGCTCTGCTTTGGAGAGACTGTGGTGCATAAATAAGCTATGACCTGTCATCCCAGAGGGAGGGAATGGTAGACTGTGCATGGAAGATCTTCTCTAGTTTTCCTCTTGAAATGTCAGTAATGACATCATACTAAATGATCGGACGTTTTCCTGGAAGAAAGTTTGGTGTACTTTCTTTTAATCATGCGAGATGTACATGCTCAGACCTTCACAGTAAACCTGAAACCAATTTGGAGCACATATCTTTAAGTCCTTCAAGGTCTGTATCATACCCAGTTGAAACAACTAATTAAGGTTTAATTTCACTGTAGTTTTCAGATACGAAGCAATCACTGTCTCCTGCCCTGCTGATAAGGACTGCAGCAACAAAGACTAACTCTCCAAGTGCTAATTTAAAGGCAGAAAAAGGAGGTGAAAGTAAAAGATTTCCCCATTTGAAACCAAACAATTATAAAGCTACAGTGGCTTTCCTGCTGTGACAACCAATGGTAAAAAAAATAAATGACAGATATCCTTAATCTATAGGCTTCACTGTCATTTAGGGGTGAAATAGTTTTTGTTGATTTTATGTGGGGTCCTTTTTTCATTGGGGTTTTATTTTTTTCTTCTTTTTGTGTTTTGAGGTGGGGTTTTTTTCCTTGCTTAGGCTAAGGAAGGGAAACTAGCAGCAGAGGCAATAGATACAAAAGCAGAAATTTCCCCCACACTGCTCAGCTGGTTATTTTGGCACTCACCTGTGAGCATCCTTCACTGCAGAAGAGATGCCTTTGAGAAGCCATCTATAAAGGTTTACTCGAGCAGCTCTGCAGCAGAGGCTCAGCTATCAGGTTTCCACAACCTGCAGTTCAGCAGGATGTCTGGTGTGAGATGATTTCGTGACACAGATCACTATCGGCGAGAAGCTGAGCCGAAAATCACTTATTTCATTTCACACAAGACAGGGAATGGAGGCAGGGCTAGAGATGAAGTAAAGCACTGTAGCTAAATTCAGCGAATTCAAATGGGAGCAACTTGCTGACTTCACCAGAGACTGGCTGCTGATTACAGTATTCGAACTAGACTTCCCCAACTGCGTAACACCATGGCTCCTTGGAGTCCTAAGTCAGGATTTTACTAATTAAGACTACGTGTCTGAATATGCAGATGTACACGCCAATACAGTCAAAATTTGAATTTGTTCTATTATGTTGGCTTTCCTCATTTACATTTATTTAGGGAAAAAAGTAAAAACAAAAGACAAAAAAGGAGTGGAAAGGGAGGAGAGACCATAGATTACATGCATAACATGCTGGACACCTGCAGGAATTCTCATGACACATACTAAGTTAAAAAAGCAAAGTTTAGGAGGTTTGACAATATAAATACAAACACATTATAACAATTTCAACATTGAGTGTTTCTGGTGCATAAAAGGTACTGTCACTGTGCTTCCCCAATGATCTTTATAGTGTTAGCACCTTCTTGTCCCAGTACTAAAATATTTTCTTACATAAGCTTTTATTGCAAGATCACACTGGAAAGAAAAGGAGTGGAAAACTGTCCGGATGGGGGATGCAATGAAACTGCCGATAAAAATGTGAATCAAGTCCAGACACTCAGCCCAGGCCTCCATCTACTCTCCTTGGACACCACCTGCAGTCAGTGGGAGCTGGTCAGCACACCTGGGGGATTCATCTCACCCTAGCACATGCTGAAGCAGAGCAAACACGTGAGCTACTCCGTAACTGCCCCTATTTCTCACTTTCTTTCAGCTATAGAAAGCACATGGTGAGTATCTCAGCCGGGGACACCTTAAGTGATATGAGACAAATCCCACCCATGGTGTCCATCAAATGCTCACTGAACCAGAGAGATGTGCTTTGCATCCTCTTATCCCATTAATTTCTAGCAGACTGTAGGTGTTGTTTGTGACAGTAGAGTAGAAAACATCTTTAGGCACATATGTGACTTAAATTGACAATGTGCTTTTAATGTTTGTTTTGGAATAAGCTTATTCACAGTTTGCTGTGCTCCACACAGTGGATGAAAGGCAGGAGATGAAAACCCTACTATTATTTACAGTATGGCAAAATATTCTCTCTCTTCTCTAAATTAGAAAGATTATGGAAAGAAAAAGAATTGGGGCAGGATGGGAGAGTGGGGTGGGAGAGTGGATGGAGAATAACAAGAAGAATGAAAGGATCCCAAGACAAATTTTATTTATGGAAGCCAAAATCTACCACTTTACTTCCTTTGGCCCCAACACTCCCAGCAATGCAGTTCAAGGTCCTGTGCCTCACTGACACCTTCTTACTGGTTTTGGAGATCCTGTTCTGGAAGAGGGTGGCTGTGACCAAGCACTGGTGGGGACCTGCCAGGATTTCCAGCCTTGTGCAAAGCCGATGCCTGGCTGTTCCCAGTGACCACACTGCTGGGCAGGCTGGGAAGGCCTGTGGATATCAAGCACCAGGTCCTTGATATGTTAAATCTGTGCTCTGAATTTTCCCCTTTCGGGGTGAGGTCTGTGCAGGCTCTGAGACAACCTTGTCTTCATGTAACACATGAGGTTTTAAACTGGAGCCTGGCCTCAGCTGAGGTTATGTGTGAACCCTTGAAGAAACAGTCCTGGCAAGGTTGTCTTGCAGCAGGAGGGATCCCTGCCTGTCCTGGTGAACCTACCCTTTTGGGATGCATCATGTTGTGCATTCTTCAGGATGACATGATTGCTTCTTCTCTTTGAAGTTAATGCATTATTTCCATCCCCCAAATTCACAAGTTTTTTGATTTTACTTGGTAGAAGAAAAGACTGCAGCTCAGACTGTGGCCTGATAGAATTACAGAATCATAAAGGCATAGAATCATAGATTGGCTTGGGTTGGAAGAGACCTTAAAGATCACCTAGTTTCGACCCCTCTGCCATGGACAAGTGACACCTTTCACTGGACCAGACTACTCAGAACCCCATCCAACCTGGTCTTGAACACTTCCAGAGATGAGGAATCCACAAATTCTCTGGGCAACTTGTTCCAGTACCTCACCACTCTCGCAGTAAAGAATTTCTTCCTAATATCTAGTCTAAACCTACCTTCCTTCGGTTTAAAGCCATTCCCTGTTGTCCTGTCACTGCACACCCTTGTGAGAAGTCCCTCTTAAGTTTTCTTGCAATTCCCCTGGAGTTCAAAAGAAAAGCACTGTTTCAAACTAAAGCAGGTATGAAATGTAGGCAGGGTGCTCAGCAACCTTAGCCATACCTCAGGCAGGAATTTTCCCCTGTAAGTTTTATATAAAGAGTTTATAGGAACTTGCACCTGGGAGCCAGGAAGGAGAGGAGCTTGGGGAATTATGTCTGAGATTGGAGCAGTGTCTTTCCAGGAGGATCCCCGGATTTGGGCCACCAGGAGAGGATGGGTTTTGTCAGTCTGGCTGCCTCCTGTCCTCCCACAAAAAAGGCACTGGGACCCCCCCCACAGCCCGCCCAGCTGCCAGCACAGCCCTGCCAGTGCCACACATGGACACACTGAGGGAGAGGCTGCACACGTTGTGGTGGGAAACCAAAGGGATCCCTGCAGAGGCTGCTGAAAGCTGTCCACATCTGGAATTTGGTGGTGGTCACCAAAATGAGGTGGTTTCAAGGAAAAATAAATATCTCGTCAACAGCTTGTTTGTCACGCTCGTGGTTGTATGAAAGGCATCAGGCTCAGCCAAAAATATTGTGTACTCTTCTCAACAGGGAAAAAGCTTTTAGTTCCTAAGGAAAAAAAAAGTCAGGTGTCAGGGCAATCAATTCACACAAATCAGAGTTTTTATTTCGATTCCAACCAGGACAATCAATTCACAAAAATCAGAGCTTTTAATTTCCATTCCAACCATACCTTTGTACATGTGTGTGCATTCTAGTTAGCCTGAACTGCAACACCAAGACACTCTGAACATCAGATAATAGAGTTCTGGTTGCATAATTACAAGAAAACTGCATTTTCACAGTTTCAAAAATTCTCTGTCACTGTTCTGAGCAAATATTTGTATTGAAACCCATAATTTGGATTTAAATGAATAGGAATTTGCTGACAGGAAATATTAAATTTGCAGTCAGCCATAATGCAAAGCTTAGCTGGAACTCATTGTTCTGGTCTTCATATATCAGAGACCAGTATTTGACCTTCCTTTGAATCTTGGCAAATCACACCTTTAGTCAGGCGTTAGAGGAGGGGAGTAAGATAGGAAAGGCACACTCCATGCCTTCTTCTCCAGTTTAAAACTAAGCTTGTATTTTAGAATAATAAATTTAAACTAGAAGCTAAAGTGTGTATCAAGCCCTAACTGCCTATTAAGATTAATTTAAACCAAACAGATAATTTTTAAAAGTCCAATTTCTCCATTACAAAAAAATCCATGCAACCACTCCATAAATAAATACAAATTTGCCCTGGCATCATCTGAAAGAGCCCCTCCCTTAGGCTGGCTTCTTGTCACAGCCAAATGCTTAATAGGTTGTGGCTGGAAAATCCCAGGGAAAGCTGGAGATTTTTATGAGATGAGCGCTGATTGTGCAGGAGCCTGCAGCTATTGCTGACCTGCCTCTTTCACAGAAAGAGGATTATTACACAAAAGAGTGCTAGAGATACTGTATGAAAAATACATTTTAATTTCTTTCTCAGCAAGGGAAGATGGAGAGAAGGGAAATGGGAACAGGCAGAAGAACTACTTCTGCAGCTGTTCTAGGGGGGGAATAATTTAATATTATTATTATTGTTGTTACTTGAAAAGTTCTTTAGAGGGTCTTTTATGGAGGCACATGAACAGATCCTGGGTCCCACGGTCTTCCTTTATCTCCTCCAGCTATATAGAGCTGGTCTCTTGCATATGTAAACCCACACATACTTCTATAAGGATATATGTTTTTCTGACTTTTTCCCATTGTTTCCCTTCTGCTACTCCCTCCTTACCTATTAGAGAGATTGAACTAAAGAAATACACTACTTGTCTTGCTAATTACTGTAAACACGGAGGGGCGTCAGGCTGGGCTTTTCTCTTAATTGTTGGCTGTCATGGGGGGACCTCTCTTGTGCTGAATGTCAGGGAGCTGCCTGCCTTCCCACCTCGCACCGGAGAGCGGGAATGCAATGCCTCGGCCTCGATACCTTTGTTAAGCGCCCTCTCCTTTCGCTCTGCTGCCTGTCTCTGGCAGCCGCATTCACCTGGCGATGCAGCTGCTTCCGCTCTCCCATTCCCAGCCTCAGGTTCCTCCCCAGGTCCCCATCCATCCTCCCATCCCCCTCCAGCCGGGCGCTGATGCTGCGCTTCAAGCGGCTTGTTCACCTGTATCCATGACAACCGGGGTGACATCAGCACGAGGGCTCGACATCACCGAGAGGACTCCAAAGCAATTAAATGCTGATAACGCCTTTTTAATTGCAGCTGAAATGTTTCTGGTAACGAAAAAAAAATAAATAAAGAGGGGGTGGATGGGCGAGGACGGGGAGAAGGTGGAGGAAGATCCCTCGTTCCCTGCTGGCTGTCTTTGCAGTGACAACACCGCGCTGTCCCCAGACACCGCGGCGGCCTCGGCTGCTGTCACAAATACCCTTGCCTGGAGCAGGCGCCGGCACCCTCAGCACCACTGCGACCAGCTGCAAATGTTTGGGTGGCCACTAGAGTCTGATACACTTTTGAGAGGAGCAGAGGGGTGACACCATCGCTGTCCCAAATCCTACTTAACTGGGCAGGGAAGCACACATCTCTCCTCAGGCCAAACTCTGCCCTCACCTCTCACAAAGGGGCTGAGCAAGATCCTGGGCATGGAGCACACCTTGCCTCTGCTGGAGTGATGCTGTAGCACGTGAAGAGAGGAGGCCAGCGTGCTGCTGGGATGTCACCCCTGTCCCCTTGCAGGAGGCTCCATACGGACACACAGGCACAACCCGACTTACGCTTGCCTGTCTCTGCTTGCCGTGCTCACGCTGGCCAGGATTAGCTCAGGAAGAGCTGCCCAGAGCAGGACAACCCCCACAGGGACTCCGCAGTGTGGGGCTGGTGACCTGTGTCAGATCTTTTGGGACTGCAGTGCTGACAGAGCTGAGCAGGGCAGAGCTGCTGCCATTTGAGCGCAGAAGAACAGCCCCAATGCCTCGTCCTTCCTTACATAGGCAACTTCTCTGAATAAAGAAATTTCCTAGGCACAGAGCAGGGAGAAAAAAACACTTCTACCTAATCAGATTTGTGTAGGAGCAGCCCTCCTGACTCGCCTGCTGGCAATTGGTATTAACAATGTAGGTCAGGGCAGCCTGACAACCAGAGGCTCTCGGCGGCAGCAGCCTCCCAGCAGTGGAGGAGCAATCACATCCCCCAGCCCTCATCCCCCACTTCAAAGCCTTCTCCTCAAGCTTCCCCTGTCACACCAAGCCAGAGAGCTTCCCCCAGGCCAGCTGTCTCCGAGAACCACTGCCATGGTCCCTGGGCTGTCCTTGGTTCTTGATGTTGCTGGGTGAATGGGGCTGCACTGAGGCCAATTTACTGGTGTTGCTGGACATCAGAGAGAGCTGACGGGAGTCTGCACCTTTGGGGCTGCCCTTCATCCACTGCCTGGGGCCTGAGGAGCAGATACATGCCTTATCTACTGCTCACTTTTCCAAAGCCCTCGGGGAGTGCCTCTTTTGCACCAAGTAGGCTTTTCTGTAAAGGGAAGGGCACACAATTCCATCACCTGGAAGCTCTGAGAGCTTTGGAATACAGAGAACCCATCTGTCAGTCTTTCATCACACCAATCATGTTTTAGCTTGAGTTCTTTGTCAGCAATTCAGCCAAAAATCTGACTCCTCATAAAAAACAGTTGCTCATGCCCTGTGATGTTACTCTATATCAGGTAAGCTTCAGACTATCCTGGTTCCTAATTTTCTCAGGGAGCAGGTCTTCAATGTCCTACAGAATCTTTTTCTCCCTGGGAAGAGGGCCCGTGAAGCTGCTGGTCCCAAGGATGAGGTGAGACTGCATGCAGGGAGCAAACCTGTCTTGGTAGCTGGGGAAGGAGGTCTGGACTCATTATCAAGAACCTCAGAAGACATAAATCTTACAGTCCTCATCTGGGAGGTGAAACCTGCTTGTTGGACAGGGCTGCCCTTGTTCTGTAACAGCAAACATCACATGGGAAAGAAAAGGTAGAGAACCAAACAAGAAAAAAAGAAAAGGGAAAAGGCACAAGTTAGGGCGAGAAATAGGAAGACAGACCAAAGAAGAGAAGAAAAAATGGTAATGGAAAAAATATGCCCAGTTACACTTGGGAAGGAAGCAAACGGGGGAAAAGCTAACTTTGAAACTGGTCTTCAGGGCTTCCCTCAGACAGTTCTGTGTGCGGAGCTCTGGTATCACACCTCAGATTATGTGGGAGGACTAGACAATTAAATCAGTTGAGTAAGATCAACTGCCCTACTCATTTTTAAGAAATTTAATGGTTACAGCCACTGCTAGGGATGCTGCTGCAATGTTATTTCATGGTTTGATGTAGTTCCTGCCATTTATCTCTATAAAGGGCCTGGTCATCTATCACTGGTATGTGGCACTGTGGCTTGGAGTTAGATTACTGACAAAGATGTTGAATCATTTATTTTCATAATAATGGATAAAATTTAGCATAAAGAAAAGCAGCTAATTCATATTATGCTATTTGATGTTAATCCATGAGGATTTATATTAGTTTTTTGCTATCTTATTTGTGTGAACACCTTTTCCCTGTTAGGAGTGTAACTGCACTGCCTGGCTGACAGTGGCCTTTTAGCTGAACCATTAACTGATTTAAACTGAGTATTGGACTAGTTTGCCCTTGTGCTCCATAGTCCTATAAATTGGGGAAGGTGTTAGGGGAAGACTACTATTGACAAAATAAATGTTTAAATCCTTAGCTGGTTTGACACTTTCTCTGTAAATGTTATTCCAACACCTTATTTCCAAATTTACAAAAATAACTAAAACACAGTAGAACAGTATCCACCCACGGCTACAGATGTTGTTGGCAATTTTTGAAGTGTACTGAGGGAGGATCATCAGCTAGACTGGGCAAAAATATATACATAAACCCAGTAAAAAGTCAGAAGAAAATACAAAAAAAGGAGATTTTATTTTTTGATGTTCTCATAGTCTAGGAAAAGCCAGCATAGCATCCCCAACCTGTGATGCACCACGGGTGCTAGCTGAACGACTGAGGATGGAATGACTGGGTGGAATCTTATTTGGAAAAGACCTGTACTTGCTTGGTTTTGTCTGGAGAGAGGGAAGGATGCCACTGTCCTGGTCCTGGAGGCAGGAGAGGAGGACCAGTGTGCATTCAAGGTTCTGTGAGAAGAGGGGAGACCTTGTGTTCAAGGGCAGCTGCTTTAACTGTGAGGAAGGAGCTGACTTGAGGAGAGCTGAGGCTTCCAACTCCTTAGATTGAGGTTGAAGGGAGGACAGCCAGCTCCCCTGCAGGAAAGCTCCTCTCTGTGAGCTGCTTGCTCGGTATTTCCCCTTCTGTCACCTGAGGAAACATTCACCTCAGATCCACCCAGAAGAGGCCCTAAGCAGGGCTGCAGCTGCTGCTGGAGCTGGCAGGATGAAGGCTGTACCTGCCATGCAGCTTCCAGCTCAGATCCTGCCCCCAAACTTTGTGGTTTTTTCATCTGGCTGGGCCTCCAGCACAACCTGAAGGAGCAGCCCTGTCCCTGGGTAACTGCACTGCCCGAATCACAGTACCCTTCTTGCAGTGTCAGCTTCCCTAATCTCCCTGTTTTCCATCCACTGCTGAAGCTCAGGATAAAACTGTGAATGACTTCCACAGGGAATGGGAGCAGGCCCTATCAGCATTCACTGCCTCTGCTCACTGACAGCGCTGGGTGTCACATTATCTCGTCACTGTAGGCATCCAGTGTGCCATCCTGAAGGATACATCCCGTGCATTTTGAGCAGCTGGATTCTGTGCGCTCAGGCTGTTCTCTGGCAGGCTGTCTCCTGGCATCCCTTCTGCGTTTCAGCCTGTGAAACCCTGCAAATTTCCATCAGCAGAAGGGCTGGCTGAAACTTATGATTTTTCCAGGCAGGAAACGGCTGGAAGTGTGAGTTTAGAAATCCACCAGAGCCTTCGTGTGAATCCTGCAGAGCTGTGCCAGGAGTTGAAAAAAATGGATGTCTAAAATTAATTCCCAAATGCAAAAGTGAGCATCTAAATCAACAGACTGACTTTGGGAACTGTTGCCTGCTTAGACCGTATGGAACCAAGACAATTTGTTTATGTGGTTGAAGATGGGTTCAGAAATCCAGTTTTTGGTACCCAAATATGAAAATCTCATTTTAAAACCTGCTTAGGTGTCTTTGTACACTTAGAAATCTATTCAAGATGATGCTTGCTCGAGCTGTTCCAGAGCAGTACTGGGAGTGAAATTAAAGCAGCAGATGTCTTTGCTGCATTTCTACCACAGCACACCAGTCCTTCCTGGACCATCAGCAGAAGAAAGCTGGTAGTATAAGGAGAATGGCAGCTGGGCACCTTGAGTTTCCATATGTGTCACCTGCCCCACATGCCATAATCCAGGCCCATCCTCACTCCTGGAAATCCCAGACATCCTCAAGCAGCTGATTTAAATCCCACCTTGGATGCTGTGAATTACCCGCCTGGATGCTCAGCTGACCATCTTGGCACAGAAATGGGAGAGGACTTTGTGCTTTCAAACCTACATTTGATTTAAGGAGCATTTCTGCAGAGGACTCACACGATGGATGCCTCTGGTATCTCCTCACAGCACATTTCAGCCCCCATCCCCACTCAGCCCCAAGCTGGGGCTGCCTGTGGGGCCGGGTAGACTCCCTGGGTCCTCTGACAAAGCACCAGTCACAGAGGTGGGTCATGCAGGCAGCTAAAATGCTTTGGGTTTTGTTTCTGCATTGTTTCCTTCAGACGGAGACACGGATTGAGAGATTAACCAGCCCCGGTAATGGCCATGCCTGTCGCATTTGACTGCAGGGAATTAGCTTGTCATTCTGTGCCTGGTTTACAAATGGAGGGAAAATGGTCTAGTCTCCGTTCAGCTGTGCCACTTCTCACCCCAGAATTGCCTTTGCAGCTCATGTTTGAGCTGCAAGCATATATTTCCCTCTTTCCTCATTACACTTCCAGCTCTCTCAAATATTAAATAGCAGGTGCTTAGAATAAAACATATTATTCTGACAAACATTTTCATCATGAGCTAAATTGGCACATACTAACTGCTTTAAAATACTTACTGAGTAATTGAGTACAGCAGTACAGGTTACTATGCAGATGTCTGTCTCTAATAGTTCACGATTACACACATTTCCCTCCTAAAGGGAGAGATGGTTCCACAAGTAGCAAAAAAAAAAAAAAGGAGGAAAAAGAAGAGAGAGCAGTCATGCTACCCCCATAGGATATTCTTTAAAAAACAGATGGTTGTATTTTGCAGAAGCTTTTGAAGAAAACTTTAAAGAACTATGCAAATTTTTGCCATGGCTTTTTTGGGTTTGCATATTTCTCCTCAGTTTCCTTCTCTACCACACATGATTGCAAATCTGTTTCAACCTATAAATAGCTTTCTTCTTGCAAGCAAAGAGCTTTATAACAGCAAGATACATGTTCCAGTGATGGGGGGAAGGAGGAATTATTATCATTATTCTTCATCTTTTCGGAAATTCTAGATCGTTACGCTCAGTGCTCTACATTTGGTTAACACGTCAGATCAAAACCATAATCCCTGCCCTAAGGAATTTACAGGCTCAAAGGGACACCTTCAAACTGTAAATTACATTCCTGTCTGAAATGGCTTTACCCACCGTTTTGACAGGTAGCACTTACTGCCGGGGGGAAGAGCAAAGAGAAAGCATATTTCTCCCTTTCTGCACCCTGGGCTGCAGCTCCCCGTGCACAGTCGGTGTCACGGCTCTGCTGCCGGCCCCTCGCCCTTCCTCTGTTGTGTGCTGAGCACGAAGGTGTCACACCCCCACCCTCCTCAGCCTGTGCCCGTGGGCTTGTCCTGCCTTGTCAGGGGATGTGAGGCTCTGCCCTGAAGAGTCCCGGCACTGCCAGCACCCCTGGCAGAGATGTCCTTGGCTCAGGGTCAGCACTCGCTCGGAGACAAGGAACAGAGACACACCGGGGATGCCATGGCCTCCTGCAAGTCTCTGCACAGCACAAAACCCGCTTTCAAGTGGCCTTTCCTAAGGGCAACACTTCCCATCACTTTCTCTCCCAGCTAAACTTAGTGGTGATTTATATAAATAGATGCAACGTGTTCCAGACGGTTCCAGACCCCTTCCATGGGTGTGTGCTGAATTGAATGAAATGTGCTCTGAGTTTCAGGAGGCTCTGGGTGTCCTGTGCTGCCACGTTGAAGGGTTGGTCTTTACTGGCTGTGCCCACTCCAGCCGCAGGTGGGTGTGGGTGGCCTGGGTCCCTCATCATCCATAACAATTACCTGGAAGAGTGTGCTGCTTTTTCCTCTAGTCCGTCTACTTTCCCAAATTCTTGGGAAGAGGTGACCAGTGCACATGCCCAACCCTTTCCTACTGTGGGAGTGAAAAACACCCAAGGCCCACACACAGAGACAAGAGCTTGGAATCCCTGCTGGGGTCTGTACACTGAGTGCACCAGCACCATCACCCACCCACAGAGGTGAGATGAACACTTCTAGGTGAGCTTCAGAGCAGGACTCGATGATCTGTGTGGATCCCTTCCAGCTCAGAATGTTCTGTGATTCTGCCATTCTAATCTGTGTCCTGGGGACCACCCATCTCTGCTTGGAGCAAGCCTTGCCAGATAGCATTGGGGTTGGAAGAGCAGCCCCAACCCTCTACTTCTCTCCCTCCTGGGTACCAGAACTGCTCTGCTTTACCCTTTGGGATAGCTGCCCATGACCATGGATCCACCGCCCCCAGGACCACTGCTGTTTGTGACCATGCTTTCCTGAAACAAAAACAACGAGCACCATTTTTATGGAGTGGTGCTGGCAATAAATATCTCTGCTTTTCCCAGGCTTTTGTTTTGCTTTATCTGTTGAATACGTGTTAGATAAAGCAAATCAGACCTATTAAAGCTCTGCTTTATCTTTATATATTGGCAAATGCTGCTGAATCCCGCATTAGTTTCTAACTGTGCAAACAATTTTGGTTTTGGTTTTCTGTTTAACAAAATAATCAGCCAGTAACAGCACGTGCTGGAGTAGTGCTGTTCTGTAATTTAGCAGTGCTAAATAGGATTCAGAAGCTGATGGTGCAGCCTTTTGCAATAGGTGATTTAGTATTTTAATGCTTTTTCTGCTAGTCCTTTGTATAAGGAATAACAGGAAATGGCAGTGACATATCAAAACCTGCATTTCACTGCAAACTGCTTAAGTTAAGGGCCACTTAAGTGTGACTAATTGCCAGATATTACTATGCCAGGTCTGTCACATCAAGATAAAATAAATTAGATGTCCATCGTTACAGGATGAGCTATAGACTCAGTGCACTGGACACAACAGTGTAGGACACGTTTAGCTTGGTTTGTTTTTTCCTCCCAGTGTGTAAACAACCCATGCCTGCTTTCCTCCAGAAAGGATAATTATTCTTAGATGAGAAACATGGGCAGTTTGATAGCCTGGGACAGTATTTGTGGCACAAGTAACCAACATTAATAAATCATTTCTTTGTCAATACTTTAACCTTGTTAAAGTGCTTTCAATATTGACGATGGGCCAGGCTGCTCTATCCCATGCCTTCAGGTATCTTTCACTCTGTATAAATCTGGATGCTGTGTATTGAGGATGATCCAGTCAGGCCCAAAATGCTGGCAGTGTTTGAGATCTAACTTATCAGCAACCTCTAAGCTGAGCCTCTGCACAATGTATTTAAAACTTGTTCAATCTACTTCCTACAAGGCTCCTGAGAAGGTGCTATCCCTTTCACTCTTCAGAGCTTTCTATTGTGTCAAAAAGCAACAAGTGAGAGCAGTGTTTGCAGTCCACAAAAAAGCCTGTTTGGAAGATCTTTGGCTCATTGGTTGTTTGACAGTCCTTTAGATCAAGTGGCTACTTGTGATGACATCTTACAGTCACATGGTCCATACTTTTCCGTAGATATTTACCTGACTGCTAAATCTAACTCTAGGTATGGAATTAGCCTGATATTTGCAGAGCACCCATGAAGATAAGAGAAATGAAAAGAGATTGGCCTTTGTGAAAACTGGGTACCGTGCTCAGGTACCCACAGCTGGAGAACAGTATTTGGCAAAACAGAGAGACTGTTCTGGCGACAAACATTCAGATGAGATTGCATGCAACATTTCAGATCCAGGAGAGGAAAATTCAGGCTGTAGCTTGGACTGAATTCTGGCAAAGTGTGTGGTTTTCAGAGAGAATCTTCTCTTTACATAAGGAT
The DNA here is from genome assembly GCA_013399875.1 of Gymnorhina tibicen. Classification (NCBI taxonomy): domain Eukaryota; kingdom Metazoa; phylum Chordata; class Aves; order Passeriformes; family Artamidae; genus Gymnorhina; species Gymnorhina tibicen. The sequence continues at coordinate 388,507 of VXAZ01002730.1, forward strand.
TAAAGAAATCATCATCATCAGAGTACAAGACTCTGTTTATCTGTCCTGAAATGGCACATGCTGAGAAAAAATATACAGGGGCAACTGATTTCCATTCCCTGGGGTATAAATTGGTACAGCTCCAGTGAGGTCTGCGATTTTGCACTTGTTGAAGAAAACCCTGTGACAGCTAGTCAGTGATGCTGAATACCCATCCAACTCAGCATAATCAGTACTGCCCATAGGAATGAATGTCATCCTTGAGAATCCGTGATTTGCTTGTAGATGCTCCCAAAAACCCAGGACACAAAAAGACAGCCTTCCTTTTTTTTTTTTTTTCAGGTATGAAGGTGGAAATAAAACAGTCAGAACAACTCATGGCATAAGTTGTTCCAAAATAGCCTGTTACAATTCATTTGGGATTAAACAGTGAAGTATGAGGCTGACCCTGCCTTGACAGAACAGGCCTGTAGGACAGTAGGGTTTCCTGACATCTTTCAGAATAGGCTGAGGAACAGGCCATAAGGAATAACTGCATCTTCATGTACAGGCTTTTATACGTTTTCTTACATCCACAGAGGCCATCAGTTGGTCTCTGCCCATTGGCATCAGGCTAGTCCTAGGAGTGATGTGTTAAATCTGTCTAAGAAAAGGACAATAGAAATGGCAGTTAACATTACTGAGGGGAAATTCAATTTGGCTTGGAGCAGAAGAAGCACCCTGACCAGGCCAGATGAACTATTATAAGTGCAGTTAAAGATATATTGCTGGAGTTACAGCTGTATCAGAAAAGGAAGGAATTTTCTTGTGTCAGGAATTAGAAGGTCTTTCAGAGGGCAAACAGCTTGCCTCAAGCCACTCAACAAGAAATGCTGGATTCAGAATTGAACTCACAAATATTTCCTCCAAGGTGGCCATTTAGACCTTACAGTCTGTCTTGCCAGTGGATGAGTCCATAATTAATTAATATTCCTGTTACTGGAATATTTAAAGACTAAAATATCAGAGGATTAACTGGCACTGTGAAAGAAATATGAACAAGTTAATTCTTACCTTCATAGCCCAATACAAACTTTAAAAGACTCTGTACTTCGATTTAGATTTCTACCAGTCCCCTCTGGAGCTGATTTACCCCACCATCCTCTGCTGATGCTCTGTGCTGTCCCAGCCACCTTCTGAATAAAATTGCCAAGGCTTGACTGAGAAACACCGGGATCTAGTGCTACATCAAGTGTCTGAAATCATCCATTTGGCTTTCACTTCTGCTGTGGAAGTCACACATCTCCTGGATGCTCTCTGTCATAACTGCCGGACCCACACAGATGTTTCGGATACAGCTGTTTAGGATACAGCTGTTTTGGTGGCAGAACTGAGTCCCTATTGCAGTGTAATTGCCAAATCATCTCCTCTGCTCCAGCCCACAAATTCTTGTCTTTGTCTCAGCCACTTTTCTGTGCCTGGAAGTCTTCTGGGTCCGGTGCCTTGTCAACCTGTGCAACTTCTTACTGCCTAATTATCTGTTTCAGTATAATCATGAAACCTTTTAACATTTTTCTTTCTCTCCAAGGAAAATAGATCTCAATCACTAGAAAATGACCTTCAGCTTCTATTGCGAACAATGAAACAAAAATCTTCCCGAGTAATATCAGTTTCATCTGTACTTTTCCATTGTCATGCCTTGATGTCTCATTAGTTGCTAGAAATTTCTTGGGGTTTTAAAGAATTTCTTTGTGTTTATCCTAATTTTCTTGGCAACGTCTGTACTGTTTATAAATTTAATTTAACTGCCTTTATCAACTCCATTCTTGCCTCCCCCTTCTGCTGCATTCAGAAGAATCTCAGCAATTGTTGTCATAAATCATTTGAAGATCCTTTATTCATTTACTTCAGTCTCCTGAGGTCTCCAGTGGTACATGCAAACTCAATGCATTTCATTTCTTGGAAGGATTGTTTCATTTTCCTTCCCGTGAGGAGGAATGAGGGAGCTCCTTACACGCTGGTACAGAAAAGCCTTGCAAGGTGAAACTGGGAGCGGTGTTCCCTGCTTGTCACACAGAGAGCACGGAGAGAGGTTGTCAGAGTGCAGGGGAAGCCACACAGCAAGAAGTGCCAGCGGGGAGGGATGGCCTTACCACGTCCTTTGCCTGACTGCTCCCAGATGCAGCTTTCTGAGCAGCTCATCGCTTGGGTTTTTATGTTTTAGTATTAAATGGAGGAGAAATGTGCTCAAAATGATGTAAAGCAAGGGCGCAGTCTTGCAGTCAGGGACATTATTTTATATTCCTCTGCTGTAACATCTTTACTATCAGTTTGAACATTTTTTTTTCAGCACCTTGCCCCAGTGATTTTCAGGGAAACTTGCTGTTTCTTTAACTAGTCTGGGTAAAACTGCAAGTGCAGGCTCCCCTGGATTTAAAGATGTGTGTCCTGCCTGCATAAGGACAAAAAGACCTGAGGTTGTTTGCAAGACTTGGTGTTCCTTGGGGTTGCAGACCGTATTACCACTTGAGCCAAATCCATCCCAGTTATTCTCATAGAAGTGACCCTTAAAATTCAATTCTTTTGACTTTCCTCTTAGGTTTTCACTTTTATTTAACTCCCAGGCCTAATAAAATTATAATCATGGCTTCCTAACATTATTCCCCTTTATTCTGTATATCCTCTCCTTTAATAGTTTCCTAATTCTCTGCAGTTAAAAAGTCTTCCACATTTATGTTCTTGCTCTTTATGTCTAACTTCTAGCTTTTACCATCACTATATTACACTGAATTGTTAGGTTAATGGCTGTTTCCCTTGGTAAGTAGGAAAATAAGTAATTAAGGGTTTGAGTCATGTATTGGAAAAGAGTTGTGATTCTAGACAGATCCTGAACTAAAACTAAAACTTTAAACAGAATTTACCTTTTCATCTGTTAAGGTTTTATTCTGTCCTTCCTTTGAAACACTCAAATACTGTTTTTAAGATAAGTCCCTGGAAAGCTCCTCTATTCTAGACAGGAACTCTTCCAAGAAAGCAGCTCAGGAAATTCTTGTGCATTCTTTGAGTCAGACTGGCAAAGAGGAAGATGTGCTGCAAGGACACCTGATTTAACCTCCCTGGCAAACTCTGTGCTATCAGTGCCAAGTAATCTTAAAGTAGCTTAATTGTAAAACTATCTGAAGTAAAGAAGAAAAGCATCTTTTCCTTGATGATACGGCATTGTGCTCTATCATATCCAAAGAGATTTCAGAAAGTTATTTCTTGCAATAGTCAGGCATGAGTCTATGACTGTGGATTTTCCTCTAGAATCAAATTCCAGTTACACTGGGTCCATCTCCCAAATGCAACACCTTGCTAGGGCAAGGCTTGCTGGTTTCTTCTGCAGACACTGAAAACACAACCACAGAGTTTCACACTGACTGACTGACGCACCCAGTGCTGCAGCTCTTTATTCCTATTTTGAAAACTTAGATGACAGGAAAGACTTCATCAGACATTCTGGATGTGGATAAATTCCCTCATTACACCAGACACTCTGATCTTGAGTTTTTATGCACATGAAATTCAAAACTTGCTGCTTTATCTGAATTATTTCTTCTTCTGAATTTCTTCACAGGTAATTCCCAGTAAATACCATACTATATACATCCTAGGATTTAAAACACACTCTGGAAAGCCTGCAAACTCCACTTTCTCCTCTGGAGACAGGAGCCTGTGAAAAAGGAAAGAAACACTTGAGATTAAGTATAAAGATTCCAGTTTCACAAAATAATTTGACTGCAGAACATACACATTCCTGTAAAGTCTGCAGCACTACTTGGGCTTCTTCTTTCTCTTTGCTTTTTAAATCAAGCTTGTTGAAGGGAGAAAAGGGAAAATATAGTATCTCAAAAATCCTATTTTCTTGAAACAGTTCAAAGTAATTGTGCATTGATTCCTTAGAGAAAAAAGAAATGCTATTTATCAATTGATTTTAAAAGCTAGAAAGCAGAGGTTTGAGATCACTTGCTGGCTAAAGAAGATGAGGATTGAAAATACCAGAATAATAAACAGCCGTGGGTTGATCACACAGATGTGAGGTAGAGAGTCAATGTCCCCCAGCAGTGCAGATTATCTGCTGATGCAGCTCCAACTGGGAATAAAACTGCCTCAGCCATTAAACCAGGTCTGTGCCTTTAGAGGGATGCTACAAACTCTCTAACAGAGGTTAGGACAGAAAAACAAGCTATTTCAGGGCATTTTCAGAGAGCAGCTTAAAATTCACGTTGCTTTCCATGTTTCTTATGCCCCAGACTTTATTTTGGAAACTGCTTGGATGCCCACAGCCAGCTGCAATTATGCACACGAGCTCACTGGGCTCGTGCCTGCTACCTTAAGCATGTAATGGAACTTGGGGAAAACATCAAGCAGAAAACTCACCTCGAGCTAAAATCAACCTGAAAAAGGAATTTTTAGATTAATTTAGTCCATGTGTCATGGTCCATCATGCTTTTTATCAGTAGACCCCATGGAGAACCTGTGGGACGTTAACCATCACCTGCGTGATCCCAACACTTATTTCCACTACAGGAAAGCCTGCTGAACACCCTGCTGCTCTTGGATGGTGAAAGGAAACTACAGAACACAAAGGCTGCCTCTTCTTCTCCCTGCCCTGGATTGTGACACCTGGTTGTGGTGGAGGAGCGTATCCTGGGAATGTGTACATCCAGGGGATCAGCACCTGCTCCAGACAGCTGCAGGGAACACCCATGAGAGAGAGGAGCTTCTCCTGGAATATTTAGCCAAGGGCCTATGTGATTTTTTTTTCTTTGCTTCAGCTGGTATGACTCGAATAGGAGAAGAGGTATCCTCTGATCCCAACAACAGCTCCCCCAAACACCTGAGAAGAGCTGATCTGGCACTGTGAGTTACACAGAGCTCACCAGTCCCACCAAGCTCGGCAAGTTGTTGTTTCTGTGGTGGGTAATTGCTACACCCAGTGCTGCAATCAAGAAGATAACAGCTTGTTCACCCTCACCTCTTTCTCCTAAGAGCAATATTGGTGCTTCTCTTCTTGCTCTGGGCAAATGTTTTTGAAAACCTTGTTTTGTGACTGGTTTGCAAGAGTAGCTCAGTGTGAGGTGATGCTGAGCTCCTGCTTTCGGCTCCCTGTGTTAGTGAATCCTCTCCAAGGTGGTCACAGACAGGTCTGTCAAATGTTTAGCATCACATAAAGATTGTTAAGTGGCACCATTTTCATAGTGAGATTTTCATATGAAAAGAAAAATAACTCCCTTGTGGCTACAATATTTTGTTACAAATTCTTGGGGGTTTGGATGAAAGAGCTATAAAGCTGACAGGAAATAACATCCAAGGGACCTGTGAAACTGCACACTAAGAATAATCAGACAACACTGTTTTCCCCATGCATTCAAATTGTCCATTCTTGCTTTGGTAGGATTATTTTATGTGGGCCTTTTCTCTTGCTTCAGTTTAGAAGTGACTGAAAGAAACGGCACTGTGCAAGAGGTTATTATTTTGTACGTAGAGTGACAATTTATAATTCAAGAGAAATAATTTCTACTTACAAAATAATTGCTGGGTACTAAACATTTTATCATGTACAGTTTGTAACACCATCTCATGTAAAAACTCAGACTGTATTTTCTCTGTATCAGTGATGAATTTCAATAAACTATTCTGACTATCATGTTTTAAATGTTACAGAATTGCTCAGAATTGCTCGTTACATGGAAATGTCTCTGCTTGGAACAGCACATACCCAATTAGTTTAAGTGTAATTTTATTAAACATTACAGCAACTCTGAAAAACACACTCACACTTTCTCTTGTAGAATATATCAACTTTTGGTCACTGCTATATAAGGAAGATATTAAACTATTAGAGGGTGTTCAGAGGAGGGCAATTAAGAAGGTGGAGGGCCTTGAGGGGAAGCTGCGTGAGGAGTGGCTGAGGGCACTTGGTCTGTTCAGCCTGGAGGAGACTGAGGGGAGACCTCACTGCAGTCACAACTTCCTCGTGAGGGAAGAGGAGGGGCAGGCACTGATCTCTGCTCTGTGGTGACAGTGACAGGACCTACGGGAACAGCCTAAAGTTGTGTTGGGGACGTTTAGGTTGGATATTAGGAAAAGGTTCTTCCCCCATTGGGTGGGTGGGCACTGGAACAGGCTCCCCAGGGCAGTGGTCACAGCACCGAGCCCGACAGAGCTCAAGAAGTGTTTGGTCAATACTCTCAGGCACATGGTGTGACTCTTGGGGCTGGTGCTGTGCAGGGTCAGAAGCTGGACTCAGTGATCCTTGTGGGTCCCTTCCAACTCAGCATGTTCTGTGATCCTGTGATTCTATGAGCTTCTCACTGAAAATATGAAAAGAGTGAACGCTGCTGATACATGTAAAATTTCTGGTTGTCACTAAGAACTGTTGGGTTTACAACTAAAGTTGTACATTTCAAGGTAAGAAAAATATAAAATTAAAGATTGAAATACATAATTACCCAGTGCATCCACAGTCGGGAGATGAATTCTCAACAATTTCAACATCTCTGGTGTGGAGTATCTGAAAAAATCCAGACACTTGGTGCCGAACGTATAAGTGCTTTCCTTCCCTTAAAACCTGGCTGCAACTGCAAGTCCTGTCCTCAGCTGGAAACCTAGTCCATTCTTGGCAGAAAAGTCTTGCTTTCAGCTGTGTCTTAATAACTTTAACTAAAAGTGACCTTCAACATATTTTTGGCAGAACAGCCGAAAGCTCAGTGTTAGCCTTGAACTGCTTGCTGTTGCCTTGATGAAGAAGGAGCAGAGGATTGCACACAGTCCTGGTTTTACACTTCCATGTAATCCTTGGATTCTAGAAAAAAATCACACATATAACATTATACATAGACCCCGCAACAGAGCAGTGGCCTTGGATTTATCCTTGTGGGTAGATTCCTCATAGGCATGTGTGTCTGTAAGCTGAGCGTTAATCTCACACTTTCCCTACTATATCAGCTGGGTGGATGAGAGAAGCACATGTGAAACAGGAGCAGGGAAAATCAATAGTGTGATTTGGGCAGGAGAAATCAATGCAACAATGCAGCAAAAAGCACTGAATATAGTAGTGTGGACGGAGGCAATCAATAAAAATACATGTGCTTTTCTGATGCATGGTGAGCCAACAGGACCAAATAGGACATAAGACTAACCTGAACTTTTATTTGAATCCAATACAAACTGGATATTTGGGAAGGTCTAACTCAGCTGGTTTTATATACACAGGCACAAGTTTTCCACCTTCTTGTTTTGCTTTACCCTCATATTTCTGATCCCAGGTCTCACCTAGCTCTGTATGCACAAATTACAAACTGTTCAACATCTTGAGAGGAAAAAGAGATTTCTACCACAACCTGATAGATTCAGCTGATCTGGACAGACTGAATGTTGTTTATTCTGATGGATGCTGCTATTTGCTGCCTATGAATCTTCAGGGGTATTTTCTTCTGTGTTTTCATAATGAAGTAAAAGTCCTCCCCAGTCCACTTTTCTGACCAGAACTGGATTTCCATCTCTGGCCATTTTTCTTTGTTTTGGTTACAAGCTTGCCTGCAACTTGGTAAAAGCGCAGCCCCTGTATTACCTGTGAAGGGGAACTGTGCCTTAACAAGGCCATGAGTCAAATCCTATTTGCCTGCCTGCTTTTGATGTGCTATATTTATTTTCTGGGAACATTCTGCCCAGCCTTACCTTCTGGCTTGGGCTCTCTATAATGCCACAGAGTTTCTTTGTTTACTTTTCCCTTGGGCACTGCTAAAGCAGGTATAACCTCAAAATTGATTTCTCCATGAAGGAACACTCTCTACTCTTTTTTTTTTGCCCGTATTACAACATAATTTTTATCCCTTGCGCAAAACTCCTGACTTTTTCCCACATTAGTTGAAATTTTTTTTTTTCTGTTTTGGTAGTGGGTGCAGGATATTTATATTTCAGCCCTGGTGTTATGGGTTTCTGAAATCATAAGATACCATCCCAATAAACTACATATCCGATCCCACTTCTGCTGCATCCTTAAGTATATTTAGCCCGTTGCTGCTACATGGACTACTGCAGTTTCCATTACTGTACAGTTTGTAGTGCCCGAGCAGTGTTTTACCCAGCTATTACAATGCTAACACTCAACAGCACAAGATCTGAACTTCTTGTTTTAAGAAGCCACTGGTATCACCACCAGCAGGCAGAGCTCCTCCCAAAGTGGTCCTCACAAAAGCAGTCAGCATCCTCTGCAGCTGCTGGGGAGATCTCACGAGGCCTGATGGCACCAAGCCTCACTGCTGTGCGCTGACTTTGCTGTCCTGTTTGAGTTTCCCCAGCCCTCAGCATCCTCAGGCTCTTCTGCAGGAACCCCGAAGAGATTGCATAACTGTCTCCTCCACACCAGGTCATGGGAGCTGAAGCTTCCCAGAGATCCCTGTAGCTCACAGGAGTTGTCTCAGCGGGATAATGCTGAGAGACATGGGGTGTCAATCGGGGTGCCTGCTGGGGATGTTACACTCCTGGTACAGATAGTTACTAAAATTTGACAGATCTGATGACGAACGACATTTTTCCCCCTGGGCATAGAACTGCCAGAAGGGCTTAAATGTTTGTTTGCAAAGAAAAACAGAAATGTGGTGTTGCCTCTGCTGTAGCTGGCACTAATAATCACCTCTGGACAGGCTGGTTCAGCAGACACTGCAAAAGCTAGGACAAGGACTTGTGTCTGCACTCAGGGAGAATCCCAGGACAGAAGGCTTCACAGGAGGTTTTTTTTGCAATGCTGCATATTCTCCCAATCCTCAAATTTATTTTCAAAGCCCTTAGAAATATTAATAGCTTGTCTGATTCAGAAAGTGCTTTGCTGTGCTGATATTTGCATCCCCAGGAAAAGAGTTGCACTCTGCCGAACTGATGCCACTTCCTAATTTAAACGCGTGTTTTCTGCACGTTAGTGCATTTTCTGACCATGTTCATATATCCCCGAACCACATTTGATGATTTAGCAGGGGCTGGTGCAGGGTGAGGGGTAAGGAAGGGCAAGGGGACAAGCAGAGAGAGACACGTACAGCCCATGGCAGTAGCAGACAGACCTGCCAAGGGAGATCTTGGCCCCAGTTTCAGGAGTCTGAACTTAAGTTTGAACCTACGTTTCCTTTCCAGGGAAAAGTGGGGGTGAGAGAGCAAGGTACATCACTTCAGCATGCCTTGCCATGGGGCTGCAACACGTCCCCAGCTCGAAGGTTTGGGCCTGGGGGATTGGGAATGGAGCTGCATCCCTGGCACAGGGGTGTCCACCTAAAGCAGAGCTGCCCATAAAGCCCAGCCCCACAGGCTGGAGTACAGGCAGAGGAGAAGATCCTTCTTCTTTCCCTCTTACTCAGAGACCCTCAGAAGGACTGGGAAAATCAAATTCCCCGGCTTTAAATTTTGCAGTCTAACAGATGCTTTTTGAAGCTCCCTAAAGGCCTGTTCACAGCTTCCTCCACCGAGCTCCCATTGTGGCAACATTATAAGTGGCACCACTTTTCTAGCAAGACAAATGCCTTCACTGGGACAACCAGGGGGAAAAATGTCAATTATAATTAAAAATAACCTCTTCATTTTCAAATGCATGTCACAGGTTAGGGAGGAAAACTCAGCAGTGTTTCTTGCTGATTTGCACTTCTAGATTTTCACACGGAGTCAAAAGCATTTGTGGGTGTTCTTCACAGATTTTGCTCCTCTGTGAAGATGTGTATAATAGGGGCATAATTATAAATGTAAAAATGCAGTGTTGGGATCCAAGGGGTAATGCTTCAAAGGACTGTAGGACAAGATCCAGGTCTCATCTTGTCCACAGCCAATCCAGCAACTCTCTCCCAAAGTCGCTCTGATGACTTCCTTGAAATTATAGATTTGCATTGCTGTAACTGAGGAGAGAATTGTGCCCACAGCTTTAAATCACAGCTTTGGCATTAGTGCTAGAGGTCCAATTCCAAGGCTGTCAGAAGAGGATTTCAAGGTTCTATTTGTTGACTAGGAAAGAAGGTTGCCCTTTCAGAGAACATCAGCCTGACTTTCAATTTTTTCATCTTCCTTGGACATTGGCAGAAGTAAAGGTGACTTAGAAACAGGGAACTGGGGAATCTGTAACATGTGGGGAGCTGCTCCAAAGTGATGATAAGCTGCAACTACTGGAAATGAGAGTGAGTGGGGAACAGAATGAAGGTTTCTGTTTATTTATTTTCATAAATTAGAGGATTTGCTATTAAAAATTTTACTTCTTCTTTCAGATGTTCTATGCCAAAGACCAATGTTGAGCAAATAACTGAAGCTAATTCAAGAAAGTTCCCGAAGTCCCTCAAATATGCACTTCCTACTGTGTATATTTTGTGAGTCACATTCAAGTGAAGTAAATGGAGCTGTGTAATGTTGACTGTGACCCCACATTGCCGTGGTTTAATCTCCCCACTGTGTGTTTGTGAAAGTTGCCTGGGGGTTGCTTTATTTTAGCTGGGGTGCTGACAAGGAAGGGAAGTGTAATGAAAGCAAAGCAGCCAACGTTTGCAAATGTGATATATATGCTGAAGTCAGGAGCTCTTTTCTCACTCTGGCTTTTAAAGCACTCTATGTAATGTACATGTCACTCAGCCTAGATGAAATACTTATCTCAAGGGGTCATGATTTTAAACTCCTTTTAAATTACTTTAAATTTGGACTGGCTGAGGGGTTTTCCTGCTGTTTTTGCTTTTATGAAATGACATTTGCATGGAAGTCTTTCTATTAAGCTTTGCTCAAGCAAAAAAAAAAAGATCTGACTCTGTTCAGGGGATATTTATGTTGAGGTAAATGGTGACCTTGATCAGGGCTTATTGCAGTTTTTGACCTTTGGCTGTTTCTGAAATATTTATTGTTTAGAACACTGGTCTGAATTAATGAGTGTTTTCTGGACATTCTCTTTTTCCCTCTTTCCTCTCAGGTAAATTTTGACCTCAAGGCCTTTCTGGGAAGATTTGTATCAAGAAAGAACTGCTCTGTGTAATAGGGATGAATTCTGCAGCATTTAACCTGTTACTGTGAACAACAGGATGTCCCTGGTTTTGCATTTTAATCACATTTCTGCCTTCCCCACTAGTTAAAGTTGCATAAATGTGCCAGGGGACTCATGGAAAAAGCTGAGATCATGTGTTAGAATTCAGTTCCATGAAACACTCTTTAGTCAATACTATTTAGGAAATCACAACAGAAGACATAGGGCAAACTCTTCCTCCCTCTTCTAACTTCCCTGCCCCACATTCCACCATCCTGATTTCTTGCTCAGTTTAAGTACCTCTGAGAGGAGGTGTGGAAAACACGCTGCCTGAGTTCAGGGGAGTTGTCACATCCCCATGTCCTTGGCATGTGCACAGCCAGGACTGACCGCAGACACGCTGCTTGGCCACCCAGGAGAAAGAGAAGAGGAGGATGGAGGAGTGAGTTCATGCACATGGCTCTCACTTCTGGAGGCATGGCTTGCTTCAAACTTGAAGTATACTTTGCAAGTGAAATGAGTCTGAGTCACATCACACCAGCTTCAGCTGACACATCTCCATCAAAAGATGACACATAATTTATTCCCCCTGTCCAGGAAAAACTGTCAGTGCTGGGTGGGAAAAAACAAAAAAGAGAGGAAAAGAAAAGTGGAAAGCTTTTGATACACAGATCAAAGGGAATTAAGGTGGAGGTCGTCTCTATCCATGTGGATGACCAGAAGGTGATCAGTAGTCAGCACGGATTCACTGAAGGTAAATCATGCTTGGCCATCCTGATTGCCTTCTACAACGAAACAACTACCTGGATGGATGAGGGGAGAGCAGGGGACATTGTCTGTCTCGACTTCAGCAAGGCTCTGACATTTGTCTCTCACAGCAGCCTCATCACAAACTCAGGAAGTGTGGATGGGATGAGTGGACAGTGAGGTGGACTGAGAACTGGCTGAATGGCAAATCCCAGAGGTTGGTAATCAGTGGCACAGGGTCCAGCTGGAGGTTGGAGGCCTGTCACCAGTGGCGTCCCCCAAGGTTCAATACTGGGCCCAGCACTGTTTAACTTATTCATCAATGACCTGGGTGAGGGGCAGATGCCTCCTCAGCGAGTTCTCTGGTGACACAAGGCTGGGAGAAGGGGCCAATACCCCAGAGAGCCGTGCAGCCCTTCAGAAGGACCTCGACAGGATGGACAGATGGGCAGAGAACCTCCTGAGATCCAGCAAAGGCAAATGCAGGGTCCTGCACTGGGGAAGAACAACCGCAGGCACCAGGATGGGCTGGGGCCAACCTGCTGGGAAGCAGCTCTGGGGAGAAGGACCTGGGGGTCCTGGTGGACAATGAGCTGTCCCTGAGCCAGCACCGTGCCCCTGTGGCCCAGAAGGGCAATGGGATCCTGGGGTGCATTAGGAAGAGCACTGCCAGGAGGTCAGGGATGCGATCCTGCCACTCTGCTCAGCCCTGGAGAGGATCACCTGGAGTGCTGTGTCCAGTTTGGAGCTCACAAGTACAGGAGAGACATGGAGCTCCCGGAGCAGGTCCAGCAGAGAGTGGCAAAGATGATGAAGGGACTGGAGCACCTCACTGAGGAAAGGCTCAGGGAGCTGGGCCTGTTCAGCCTCGGGAAGAGACGGCTGAGAGGGGCCTTATCCCTGTCTGCCAGTGTCTGCAGGGAGGGGGCAGAGGATGGACCAGGCTCTGTTTGGTGGGGCCCAGCAATGGGACAAGAAGCAATAGGCAGAAACTCGAAGGCCACACACCCTGAGATGTTGCACCTAAACCACAGTAAACCAACAGATGACCACCAAAAGGAGCCCCTTGCTGGCTTTGGGCTGTATCATTCCCTAGAAGCAGTCTGCAACATGGATCAGCTGCAGGTGGGGGTGGGCTGACAGTCTCCAGGCTCCTGGAGTGCCCAGCAGTGCTACTCAACCACCCCTGTGGGCAACAAGACCTGCCAGCTGCACCCACTGTCTCTGGGACCACCAGAGCTTTTCTGGCTGTGTGTGGGGCATGATGGAGGTGTGGGTTGACAGCTCTGAGCAGCATGTGATGTAGTGGTGCCATCAGGGAGGAGAGACACTGGGTCTTTGAGAAATCTTCTTGGTTAGCTGAGGAGGAGTGTGGAAAAAGTACCTGGAAAAAGTACCTATCACGTTTGAACCATCTCTGGGGACGGCAGGGGTCTGCTGAAGGGGCACGCTGTGCTCTGCTTCACCCCTGGAGCACCACCTCGATTCACGTCTGAGTACACGGGAAAATGAGGTTTAACTAATCTACCACTTAAAGACATAACTGCTAAAATAATAGCATTTTGATGGAGCAAAGGTTATCTGTTCTGGAATGGCAGATATCCCTCAGTGACTCTGCTGATGAAAGGCACTGCCAGCAAGAGCTGTGAGAGGCTCAGGAGCACTCACTTGCTCTCTCTCCCAAGCAGTCTGTTGGCTATTTAAGGCATTTCCCTTATCTCCCAGCAAAATTAGTTTTACCACATACATTACCTAACGTGCTTTTGTCTCGGACCAGTGAGCTTCCCATCCTCCCCAAAGGACACCTGGTATTCGTGGTGCTTGTCGGAACTGGAGGAAAATATTGGGGAGGTTCTGTGCAGAGAAGCACTGGGGAGAATATCAGTGTGTGGCCCCTTCACACCTCTCTGAGATTTGCATGACTTATTTGTGCTGCTTAAAAGTGAGGAGAGAATTTATTATTTCTTTGCCAACCCTGTAAACTCAGCTTTGATCTTTAAATCAATTGGTGTTCTTTTGCTTCTTATACCACCAAAGGTGTTTAAAAATCTGTTGCCAGGAGTGTGCTTACAATGTAGCTTTAGACCATGGGAAGCTCAGCCCTATTCATACTTTATGAAATGGAAAACAGGTGGTTGCAACGTACACGTCTGTCGGGTTTTTTTCTCTTTCCTGTAAGATAGACAGAGGTTTCTTAAAGATGCTGTTGGGGAAGACGTAGAAATAAACCTTAATTCTTTGTGGTGCATTTCCTTTGTGCTGATTTATCAAAGTACAGCTGCTGCAAAACCAGCCTCCCCAGGTAATCCAGGGCTTCTCTTGCATAGGAAGATGCACGTGGGCAGTGAGGATTTCTCAGTGCCACTTATTCCCTACCCAGTGCATCAGGACTATGATGGAAACAAACTGCTTGACAGAGGATCTTGACCATCAAGGAATAGGGGGAGAGCAGGAGGAGAGCAGGAAACTAATCAGATTAGCATAACTTTACGTAGTTATGAGGTTCAATTAGACATCAGCATTTTGGGGCATGGGAGGGAGCACTGGATCCCTCAGACACTCCTGTCTTTCCTGTACAGTCGGACTGTGGGTGATGACCTTGCTTCCTTGAGACAGCTGCAGTGTAACCAAGCTGCTTGTACTTAAACCCAGCACCCCTCAGAGCACCCAGCTTGTGCTTCCATTATGGGATAGGAATCACTCTTCCTTTGCATTTTCCTCCTGTGCTGTAGGGCCAATACATTCATGTAAGTTACAGGTTACTATTTCTTTAGTGTTTGAGCACCTCCACACACAGTACCAACACAGTGATACACAACCAGAATAAGGACACCCCACTATGAGTTAGGCGAGTTGCTGGTGTTACACCTCATGCATGTTAAAATTCTACTCATGGCAGGATTTGAATTAATTTCTGACTGTGTTATGGTCTTTAATTTTTTCACTGAGCTGTGATTTACCTGATGGAAGAGGATACCAGTGCTGTTAAATGCAACCACATCAGGGAAAGGCTTCCTCAAAGAAAACCTGTGCAGCACTTCTGAGACAGTCAGCCTCCAGATCCATCCTGTCTCCTTGAGAAGTTTGTTCTAGGAATGGTTCCCAGGGCTGTTGCCTGCATTATCCCAGAGGACAGAAAATGCCTGTTTCAGTCAAGAGCCAGCAATGACTTACCTGTTTTGGTCACACTTAGCATGTTTGTTAATGTACAGATCAACAGAAATGTAAATTCAGTGGGCAGATGCAGTTCATGCTGAAAGGTGCCCATTGAGTCATCAAAGCCTTGAAGGGATGAATTTTACAAGGAATTGTTAAACTGTCACATGAGTCCTCTCATTACAAGGTGACGTGTGTGACTTAAAAATAAATGAGCTGATTCTTAGTTCAGTTACAGGAGTGCCAGGGCTACCCCCTGCTTGAGTCAGAGGTAAACACGCTTCAGAGGGGAAGGCACAGATTTGGAGAGGACACAGCAGGTTAACCCAGTCCAGGGCTACCTTTGATGCTGTTCAGATTTCTGGAGACATTTCTTGTCACTCTCTGCACCAGTCAAAGAGCTTTTCAAGCCATTAGAAAGAATCAAAATTTTCCTATTGAAATATTTCCACCAGAAAAATGCCCTTTTCACAAGCCTCAGAATCTACACATGGAAATTTCTAATTTCCCCCAAAAATTCAGATCCTTCACCAAGAATATCAGAAATGTTTACCTTTCTCAGGGACTCTGATTTCACTATTTTGTTGGAGAAGAAAAAGGAATATTAATAGGAATACTCTAGGCCTATGGAGAGGCTTGGAAATAAGAATAGCAGTAACAAAAGTTGTGTTATAGCTCTCAGACTGGAATCTTCCTGGAGTCCCTTCTCATGAAATACTTTTTGATTATTACTTTATGTCCAAAAGCATATCCAAAGCATATATTCATTGTAAACAAATGTTTGGTTTGTTTTTACAAGACCGGGTTTGTTTTTTGCAAACCTTTCCACTGGCTGCTTCCTTCATCCACTTCTCTGGCTTTTGCTAATGGCTTTTTATTTTTGTCCTCAGTGCCTAATGCCTGGACATGCTTTCATAATTCTGTCATTAGTCCTCTGCTCATTCCCTCTTAAAACACCCTTTGCAAAAAGCTAATCTTCCCTCACAAAGGTCTGAACCTAAAAATAGGAAGACCAGTGCTGCTTGCTGTGATAATACACTGCGTGTGACTTTCTGACTATATTACTGCAACCACTATCTTTCATTCTCATTAACCCTGCAACACGAGTCCTCTTGTCTTATTTTGTCTAGTTTTAGTCCAGCTCGAGTCTACAAATCTGCACTTAACTTTGCAGCTCTGATGCAAGTAATTCACTGAAGCCAAACAACACTAATTAAAAATCTATGTTTTATACCGCCAGACTGTTGTCTCCCTGGAGAGACCATCAGGACTGTTTTCCAGGAAAGCTCTCCACATTTTAGTGGCACGGTATAAATACTGATTTTAAGAACTGATTTGAAGAAAGTTGTCATGTTATTTACTCTTACAGAGAAGAAGAAGTTCCTTTAGCTGTGTTGGCTGGCTCTACACAAGCACAGCTCTGAGCAACCAAGCGTGCTGTGCATGCCCGGGATCCAGAGCTGCATTTTACAGATGGCACCTACATTAGCAAGAAGCAACTTCAAATCCTCAATAGTCACATCCTTGAGGCTTAGGATTTCTCAGTGCAAGGCATCCAAACACTTCTCTTCCAGCTAACACCCATTTGTTAGCACTGCTGTCTAGACAGCCACTCTGCTGTCCCCTTTTCTTAGAGACCAGCATGCAAATAAATCCTCTGTACTGTTTCATTTCTGAAAAAATAGACTTAGATTACTGCTGTGTTAATCTTAAATACTCCAGTTCCCCAGGGGGGTTGGCAGCATGGGGACAGGCACAGAAAGCTCTGCTGCAGCACTGCCATCCAGGACAGCTGTGGCTCTGTCCTTGCTCACCCCACCTCACAGACACCCCTGAGTCACGAGATCCCTCACAGCAAGTTGTGTCTTCCTTACCACAGGACAGCCTGTCAGAGGGCTTGGGCACCACAAAGTATGACCAGAGTCATTAAGGAGGAAGGTTGGTAGCACTCTCAGCAGCCCAGGATGAGCCAAGGAGGGACACAAGCACAAATCCAGTGTCCAAACAAAGCCAAACTCTCCAGCCAAACCCAGCTCTTTGCACCCAGGCTTCCCCAGCAGCATTTGAAGGCAGAAGTTTCCTTGGAAAGGGAGAAGAGCAGACAAGGGAAGGTGGTGAGACATGGAGACAATGGAGTCAGACCAGATGGACTGAACCAAGCCCCAGCTCCCAGTGGTGGCTTAAACCTGTCAGGGAAAATTTCTGGACATGACAATGCTCACAAGCCTTCAGAGGAAGGGAGAACAAATGCTGGAGTCTGCCTGAGGAGCAAAGAAACACAACAGCTCCTCTCCTGGCACAGCGAGCTGAGAATAAAGCCGGGCTGTCAGTCACACAAGGATAGAGACAGCACAAGCAGGAGCAGCAGCCGGCTCCAGGATGTGAATTTACTTCGTGCTCTGGCTGAGCAGCCCCAGTGATGCAAATTGCTGTAGCTCTGATTAATTAGGCTGCTAAACCAGATTTATAGATACCATATATTGCTATAAGAGCACAAAGCAGCCAGAGACTTTCGACAACATTTCATCCTTATGGCCTGATGCACAGACAATGTTTGCTTGGTTTTAACCACTGTAACTGTGCCAGGTAGGAGATGTTTCCTACCAACTGGCTCACACAAATAAATCCTGAGTGTGGGCATGGCCATCTTGGCATTACAGTTTGTCACAGCTATCTTCCTTATTCATTTCCCAGACTAGTATAAAGCATTTACTGGTGCAGCTGCATTAAAATTAAGAAGGTCAAAGCACTTGAACTGTTCTGGTGTAATACAGCATTTGCATACAGTCATTGTGTTAAACCAATATAACTTCTCATCCTCAGAAAAAGTTTGAGCCCCAGAAATGCATCAGAGTTTTGAACAGTTTAGCAAGGCAAATAAAATACAGGAAATAAGAAGAAAAAGTGGAAAGAGGAAAAAAATTAACTCTGCATGAATCTGTTTTCACTAAGTTAGAAAAATCTGTGTTTTCCGTTTGGTGATTACTGACTTTCTCTTTGGCTTCAGTTTTGAAAACACTTTTCTTTACCATCTTTATTCCCCACAAGAAACATTGTCTTCAAACAAATATCTCAGAGGGTTTATAGAACTGATTACAGTCTGATTCTGTAAGGAAAGGAGGATAATTGTGTGTGAGCTGATAAATGTTGCAGGGACAACTGTAAACAATCGTGCATGAATTATATCTCCAACAAATGTAATTACAGAACAATTCAGAAAATGTGAAAAATCTGCTATATTTTTGTAGTTATATCCTTTCCTGGCCTGTGTTTTGGATGGCTTTCAAGCCTCCCTGATTAAATCTGGCCGGAAATCTTCTGGTGGAGCCAAGTCCCATTGAGAAACGCCGATTCATCAGAATGAAACACTGCAGAGTGTGAGAACCTGTCCTCTTTGGTTCAGCACACAGGGGCTTCAAACCTGGCCTGCTGTGCAGGTTGCTGGGAGAAAACTTCCAGACTTCCTCCTGTCCCACCTGCACCTCCCACGGTGCCACACGGGGCAGACGGCTCAGAGGGGCCCGTAGACTTCAGGCAGAGTTCTCTGCAGGGTCTCCGAGAATAAAAACAATCAGGACGCAAAAGATAAGAGGAAAAAAAAGTCTTTATTCCTGAGGTAGTTGGAGGCAAAGGGATCAGTTGACTTCCAGTTTCCCAATATAGGCCCTGTACTCTTAAAGAAGACTGCAAAATCAGCATAGTATAACTCTGAAAGTGCTTGCAAGTGACCCCAGAAAAGATTAACCTCTGCTTACAGCAATATATCAGGAAATGTGCTATAAGCTCTTTAATGCAGGATATTTGAATAGTGTTTTGACCTATATTTCTGTTTGAGCATCTTGCCCTAATGCTGTGTTAATCACCAGTCTGTACTGCTGGTGTTCCATCTCTGAATGGAGGGACAACAGAGCATTGTGTGCAGCCACAGCCACTCTGCCATTTTTCCACGTGCACCGTGGCTGTCCTGGAGTGCTGCACATCCCAGACCTGCCTGGGACTCACCAAGAGCAGTGTTCTGCTAATCTGCTGGACCCTGACTTTAGGCTGTGCCCTGTCCTGTGCCATGCTGCCCTCAGTAGATACTGCCTGGAGCTCCCAACTCGCCTTCCCAGGGGTCAGCTCAGGACGCTGCAGAGCTGCCAAGGATGAGTGACAGGGAAGTGTCACTGGGGAAGTGTGCATTGGCACAGTACCTTGGATTCCTGCAGGGGGAGACAGGCCTGAGCGTCCTGCCAACACAAACATCTGCCGGCAGGTATTTCCTACCCACTGGGATGCAACAGGCACAGGATAGGAAGGAAAAGAAAATCAGGTGAAGGGCTCCTCGCAGCATTTTGCAGGGATACTGGTACTGCCAGGAATGCTCCTTCCTGCTGCAAGATAAAATTCCACTGCCTAAAGTGCCTTCCCTTGTGTCCTGCTGAAGGCCTCCTGTGTGCATCCCTGCAGTCTGCCCTTCCCTCGAAGCTGCTGGGACAGCCTTGGCCTTTGTCCTTCCCATGCTGTTGTTCTTGTGTGGCTTTTCTCTTGACTGTGCACCTAAAATCTCCAATAGCACGAGAATTGCCCCCTGCTTCCCCTTCCCTTTCCCTGCCTCACCTGTTTTAGCCTTTGATTTTTAACAGAGGATAAAATAAGTCTTAGCTGATAGCATGGAGCTGATAAGTATTACTCTGTAAGACTACCTGCACAAGGCTTTGCTGCCCATCAGCCTGCAACACTTGCAGCTGATTAAAGCACTCTGCAATCAACACTGAGAGCACCAAAAGGGGGGAAAACAATAGAGACTCTGAGCTGTGAAAAACACATGGTATTACTACATTTTTCTGGCTCACTAGGAGGAAGACACAGTGGGGAAAAAATCATCATCATTGTTATGTTAATTTGCTGTACTGGAGAGACCAATCTCAGGAAACGCTTGTCTGGACACCCATAAATAACCCTGGGAGAACTTTTTCTTTTCCCATTTTATTCTGTTTTCTTTCTGTTTCTTTACCAAAAGATAACTGGGTTCCCTTTATGCCAACAGCTATGGACATCATGGATAGAGCTTTGTGATCACAGCTCTGTCACAGACTGTCAGTGTGACAATGTTTGTAAGGACTCACCTGAACTCATGTGAGTCCAGCGATGAACATCCCAAATCTGTTGTCTGCTCTGAACCTTCAGCTATGCTAGGAAACACAATCTATTTTAAAATGTTTCTTTCAAGGCAGTGTGCTGTTTTCTTGAGTCATGGGATGAATATCCAGGTGATTTATCTTTGAGATAAGCAGGTTTAGACAGAACCATTTTCAGTTCAGTCTCAGTGAAGATGGGATCTACAGGATGAGCTCAGAAAGCTCCAAAGGAGCATTTTGCATCAAAACCCAACTTAGCTTGCTTATAGCACTTTACTTAACCCCCTAGATCAGAAAAGACCCTTCTGAACCATGCAGACTTGTACTTGTCCCCAGTCTGAATCTGCAGCTCACTGCTCTGTCTTTGAAATCTGTAAACTCTTCCACTTGTGGTCTTAAATCTTTGTATAGATTAAAGCTCATTTAGGTGCTGATCATGTACAGCTTCATCAAAAGGAATTAATGGTTAATTTAATTGGAAGTAAGATACATGACTTCTTTAGGATAGCAGAACAGGGAAGGGATAGTTTTTACTAATTTATTTCATTTATTAGGAAGAAGAAACAGTGGAACTTGCATGATACCATTAACCTCACAGTAACTAAATTGTCTAACACTAGCTGGCAATCAAAACTTCTATGGCTTTAAGGAGATTCACTTTCTTCTGGGACTTGGTTTCAGCTGCTGATTTCAGATTCAGAGCCACTGGAGTTAAGTGAAACTTTGCTTTATTGGGTCTACAGGCTGGTTCTGTATTTTGATAGTTTCTGGACTGAAAAAACCTTCCATGTCATGAGTCCTCCCACTAATGAAGACAGAAGCACGAATTAGGAGGTTGATCATGTGTTGTGCTTCTGCACAGACCATTTAGATTAGGAAAAACGGGGACTTGGCCTATGGATAGAAAGATGAGCAAAACTAAGGGTTCCCCAAAAGAAGAAGGGAAAGAAAAGCGGGACCTGGAATTAAAAAGATCTTTGCTAAAGATCCTGGGAGCAGGAGGAGTTCTCGGACATCAGAGCAGAGTGAAGAAAAAAGCAGTGGGGTGTTCAGGGACCTTGGCTGGTCATTCACTGTGAGCAGAAGCAAAGCATGAATGGTCATGGTTTTGTCCAACCTTTCCAGACTGGGAGAGACCAGCTGGAGCGGGAAATTGAGACATCATTGAAGGTACTGCACGGAGGGGAGTGACTGTTAAATACTAAGATAAGAGCTCTTATCTTTCTGGTTCTTCAGCAAATCCCAGTATCCAAATCCACTACGAGTTGCTTCATGCTTTGTCTTGCCTATGAACAAGCTGAAAAGATAGGATTGACCCAATAAGCTGCTCGTTATAAATGATCCCCTGAGGCCGAAATTCACCCAAATACAGGGAACAGTACAAACTGTGTATATCGCTTCAAAGCCACTGAAGTCACAGAGCTGGGAACAGGACTGGCTCTGCTCCTATCTGGTGAAATGGCCTTGTGCTGATCTGCTGTACAGGGATGAAATTAATTCCCTTCTCACCCTGGAAGACATTATCAGTAGCAGAAGCTAAAGACTTTTTCCTGACCAACGAATCTCTTACTCCAATACACCAACATGAACAGAAAGGCAGGTTTAAGAAGGCTTTAATTCTGGACCAATTTTCTTGCCTTTTCGACCTCAGTTCCTTCTAGAATGGGAAGCCAGGGCACTGTCTCCCTCATGTTTTTTTCCTTGAAGATAACTATCTTCCACTACCTGTTCATGACCTTTTTTTCATTCAAGGTGATCCTAAACTTTAGGAGGTGAACCCAAGGAGACTGAATGCAATGTATAGAGATTAAAAGATAGATTCTAGATGGTTTTGTGAAGGCATGTTTACAATGATACCTTCACCCAGTTAAAAGATAGTATAGACAATCCTCTGGTTTTTCGTTTGTTTGTTTTTGGGGTTGTTTATTTGGGGTTTGAGGGTTTTTGTTTGTTTGGTTTGGGTGGTGTTTGTTTGTTTGTTTTTGTTTTTTTCATTTTTTTCGTCTAGTTATTTTGCTAAGCACCCTGAATTTCCAAGTGAAAATGCATTTGGGAGGCAGAAATGTTTTGGTTTTGTTTGTTTTCCTCTCACTTGCTTGTCACATGGTTCTCCATATCACCATACATCTGCTTGCTGAAAGAGCGAGCTGTGCTCAGATCTTACCAGCAAAACAGCTTTAAACCAGCTCTTTGACCCTGTTACTGACAGTGCTTTTGCAGTAATGCTCTGAGATAACAGCTGCAATTCCAAGGACGCTGCAGTACAATCCCGGTCACAGAAGCTGGGACTTTCTCTTAAGAAGATTGTCTTAAATTACTTGCAGGACAATCAGCTCCTTTTCATAAAAAATAACATGCTAGGAAGTTGGGCTCTGTAGTCCATTGCTTAAACTGTGGCTCTCCTATTTGCCAGAATTTTATGTGGTAATAAAGCCATCTCTGGACCCAGCAGGAACTGGAATTTTAAAGTATAATGATTTCAGCTATGAGTTACGGGCAGGGGAAATAAATTACTTGCAAGTTTACCTACCACAATGTTTGGAGAAACGTTTCTCCACCCGCTTCTGTGCCATTTCATCTCTTTCTGCAAGGGTGACCTGGAGTGGCACCATGACATGATGGGATTTCAGGGAAAAAAAAGGTTAGTAATGCAATATTTGCTGAGATCCTGGACGTGCTTAAGCCAGTGTTTGTCACTAATTTGTTTTACTGATGGTGATATTTCAACCTCCTGCTGGTCTGGATAGGCTGCGGTTCTGGAGAGTTTGGTGTAGCACCCCTTGCCATATTTCCAGACCAGGTTGAGGTGGCTTGTGGAGCCACTTGTATTGAGGCTGTTAAGGCTGTGACTGAGGTAACATGGAACCCAGTGTGAAAAAAGGAAGTTTCAGGCCTTTACAAAACCAGTCAGTGCACGTGTTCCAAGCTACACCTCTAAGGGCAGGTCGTCTTTAGATGATGCATCACTAGATTGTCCTGAGTAGAGAGAGAAATAACCTCTGCTTACCAAAATTGCTGGTAACACATCTGCACACGGGCTAACAGCATCTGCTTTCAGCTGCTGTGCATTTCAGCTGGGATATTCACCCAATGGTCTCAGGAGCAACAAGGCTCACCATGGGTATTGAAGAACAATTTAAAATACTGAGATATTCAAGATTGATTCAAGCTGAAGAAGCATTCATAGACTTGAAGGAAAAGAGGACCCTTTACTTTAAATACCCCTAAAAATCTCTTGCTTTACAATAATTCTGTTTCTGTGAAAATCGAACAAAATTCAGTCAAGAATATGTAGACAGGATTTTTAAATTATTTTGGCTATCGACCCACTGTAGCCCAAGAATGTTTAGCCTGCAGGACTTTGTACACCACAAATAGTATATAACATTACCCTGTTAACACTAATAAACTCCAAATTGCAGAACATAAACCACTTGACAGCAGTTCTGGAATTATTTTTGGCCTCTGTGAAGCAAAGCAACTCTCATAGGTATGAAGCCAAGAAATTCTGTGATGTAGAATTTATGACTTATTTACCTCCAATGCTACTTATAAACAAAGAGGTCTTTGAAAAACCGGATTGTAGCATCATGATGTAATTTTAAAAGTGTCTAATATTTTTCTTTATACTGGTGAAGAAGGGAGATAAGGAGGGTAGAATTATGTGGGACAGTCTACACTTTTGGTGCTAAGGGAACCAGTTTATCCTGCATTCAGTAAAACCAGCAGGTGAGACAGACACAGTTAATTCATGATTTCTTTGCCATTACACCCAACCTGTTAAGGTTCTGGCATCAACAAACTCTCCGTGTCCCTTGGCCAAAAAAGAGCAGCCATAAGGAGCAAATCCTCACTCCGTCTAATAAAAAGCAAATAACAGCTGAGAGATTTGTAAATGTTTGCTGTAATTCTGCAACAGAATAAAATGTTAAATTCCACACACTGCTCTGGCACTCCCATCCTGATCATCATCAGTGAAAATATACCTTCAGTGCAGCAGCTGTAGCTGCTCTAATAAGATATCTACATAGAGAAAATAGGCAATCAAATTTCTGCAAAGTATGAAATTTTCCATTAAATTGTCTCTTCCTTTTATATAACACAGCTGCAACAGTTCTCACTAGCTTTTTCTATCTATGCCTCAGCAAACATAACTCTCACTTGCAGGACATTTTCCAAATGAGTCATTTGAGATTCAGAAGATTTCCTCTAAATGCGTCTAGACCGTGACCCCCAAAATTTTATCCTGGAAAAAAAAAAGGATCCCATCCAAAAAACTGAGCCAATCATCTACAGACGCAAGTTAGGAAATAGGGAGCATTGTAAATGAAGAACACATTCTGATAAATTTAATATTAAAGAGATGCAAAGAACATCTGTGTCATTTGCTTCTAAATGAATCTCTGTAGTTTAGTCAATGTGTTAATCTTCAAAAGGCCTTTGATGTTGTGGTCTGTTTGGCTTTGTCTGCTGAACTTTATAGTTTTGCTTTTAATAAGGCAGGGGTTCTGTGGTTTTAATTTGAGTAACAAGTCATTACTGGTAAACTGAATTGCTTGGAATTACTGTAAATTGCGGTGTTTGCCTGCTAATTGATGGAGTGTCTGAAGTCCTGGATGGAAGGTGTTATTCTTCCCCAGTATTAATGGTCTATTGAAACATGTCCTGTCTCTGGTTCTGGTGGTGATGGTCCTGGTGCAAACTATGCCTGTAAGGCCGTGTTGTTTTTTATTCAGAATTAGTCATTGGTGATTTAAACAACAAACATACCTGTCTCAGAGAGATACAGTTGTTGAAGTAATCAGAATGCCAACCCATGTTTCCATGGGGCAGTGACCATCATGGGAAATCCCCGTAGCTGCTGTGGAGTCTTTTTTTACCCCTCTTTGCACTGTCAGCCTGAGGAATCAATCTTGAGTTAACTGGGGCAAACTTAGTGCTATGGTTTAGTTGACAAGGGGGTGGTCGGTCAAAGGTTGGAATTTATGATCTTGGAGGTCTTTTCCAATGTTAATGATTCTGTGATTCTATGAAATCTGAGCAGATCACTAGACCTGTGTGAAGGCTGGTAAAACACTTCTATTACCTTTGAGGTCTATCTAAGCTATGCTGCAGTGATTTGAAGGATGCACTGGCTGAGCAGGGATCACTCAAAATTAATAGAGGTTCTTGAAGAGTTTTGTATCTTTGAAATTATTAAATTTTTAAGGGTTTTGGCATTTTTTGTCCAACATGAAATGAAGTGTTTTGCTTTCTTTGGGTGTGGTGACACTCCTTATGTCTTTAGTTTAAGACAAGGAGAAAGCACACTAGGAAAAAAAAAAGGAAAACACTGCAGAAAAAGGTGCAAACACTCCTCTGCCAAGACAGCTCCTTAGCCAAACCCAAACCCTATCTCTGATGTCCTCAGGGCAGCTCTTCTTTTCAGAGAAAACACAGGGAGAGTTAAGAAGCTGGTCAAAAACGCCACACTTTTGGAGGTCTGGCAGTGAAACATCCTGGGCCCGTCTCAGCATTCCCACTTTCCTCCTTATTGCCTTCTTATTCCGACACTTACTTGTACCTCTACCTGCTTATCCCTGTGCTATTGTACAGAGATGTGCTTCACTCTGCATGAATTTTTCCAGAAGAAGGAGCAGCAGCTGCTCTTGGCAGGTGTGAATACTGTTTATCACATCCCCTTCTTTCCCCCCTCAAAGCACACACACAAGCACAGAGTGATATTCTTGCACATTAAATTACTGCTATTGAAATCAGATTCTGCCTTACACGACGCTGACAGTGCTGTGTTTTATTGCTAAGTGCTACAAGTAATTCCTCACACTCTCAATGATTTATCATGTAGCTCATCTACTCAGGGATTTCCTCCATCATGTAATATCACTAGAATTTTGCCTGAGGAACAACTGCCAGGGAGGACCTGCTGTTATACCTTGCTTCCTTCTTCTGGAACATATTAGCATAGCATAAGTAAACGCCACGGAGCAGTTTGACATATTGTGTTAAGTACTGATTTTATGTTAAACTGATAATAGATGCTTGTTGGGAAGCTGTAAATTTTCAGAAACTGTCTTAGTCTGCTGATACATTTTAAAATAGAAAAATGTAAAAGCAGCTGGTGTGTCTGTATCCACTATAATCCATCCACATTTCTGTATCCTTGCCTCTCACTGAGCATACACTGCAGGGAGCAAGCTTTCCATTTATATTGGTATACTATAAACATCTTTCCTTTGACATCAGTGAGTCTGTAGTGGCATATATGACATCAAACACATACAGAACGCAGTCACCCTTGGCTCCACAGGGTTCACACATTAGAAATGCTCAGGAGCAGTACACACGACTTGCTGAATCAAGGACATATTCATACTCACTGGGACAGAGGTTGCTCCCAAAGGAGTGCACTAATTGCTTAGTTTGTTAACATAAGAATATAATAATGACCGGCCTGGTCCAGGCCCAGCTAGCCCCAAGACCTGTTTCCCAGAGTGCCCAGTCAGAGATACACAGGGGAAGGTCATAATAAGCACAGGCTGATATTTAGCCAAGCACCTCTCTGGCAGTCAGTGCCTTGGAGAGTACCTGAGCTGAAGGTCATACAGAGACTGACCTGTTTAATGAGCACCCATGGACCTGCCTTAATTTAGCTAATTCCTTCCAGAATCCATTTTCATTTTTGCCTCTGCAGCTTCTCTCAGCAACAAATGCCTTCTTCAGTTATGGGCTGTGTGAAAAAACGCCTCCTCCAGTTTGTTTTAAAATTGCCGCTTGATGCCTTGGCATTGAAGTCCCGTTCATTTCTGTGGGATCAGAATCAGAGAATAGTCCTTCCTCATGCCCTTTCTCTAACCCTATAATAACTACATCCTGGTTTAGCATATGCCTTTCCCTTTTGCCTCTTTCCGAAGCCAATTGCGGTCTGGTTGGTCTTTCCTCCTGTGCAGGCTGTTCTCTGATCAAACTTTTCCATACCTCTTTCAACTCTGCTTTTTATAGGACGAGGAAAGGACTAGCCCTGTGTGCAGTCTTCAGAATATGTCTGCACCAGACACTTATACAGATGGTTAAAAGTGTTTTCAGTCTGGCTCTCAATTCTTCTTCCTAATAATTCCTAACAGCCTGTTTGCCCTTTCGACCGCTGCTGAGCAGTGAGCTTACAGAAGCAACTCCAAGATTTACTTCTTGAATGGTAACAGCTAATTCAGAGCCAAGAACAGTATATGCATGGCTGAAATTTATTTTTTTTCTCAGATTCATTATACTGCACATAGCAGTGCTCAGTTCCGCTCAGTGTATACCAAGACCTTCTGCAGTCATTTACAGTCAGATTTGGCTATATTAACTATTTTTGCATTACCGAAAACCTTTGCCACCCAGCCCCCTTTTCAAGCTTCCTTCTGAGAAAATGGTGACATCCCAGCATAGTTAATATTTCCTTACTATGAACAACTCAATCATTAGTCCTTCCTTATTTCCAAACCTCTAACCAGTTATTAATCCATATGAGGCCAAATACAACTTCAAGATGACAACGACTCCAAATGACAACTTCATTTCTCTAAGAACCTTTGCAGATGAAACTTGTCGAAAGATTCCTGGAAACCCTCATACAGTATATCAACTGAATCACCTTTACTCATGTACTTCCTTATACCTTCACAGAGTACTCACAGATTTCTAAGTCATGACTTGCCTGACACAATCTGTGTTGACTATTCCTCAATAAATCACATTTTTTCCCTGTGTCTAGTAAATCTATACTTTATATAAGTTTTTATGAGTTTGCTTGGTACGAAAGTGTGAGTTTGCTCAATGCAAAAACCAAGTGTAATGCTCTTTATTTCCCGCATCTCTCTTGCAGTCCTGGTTTAAAAAAAAAAAAGATAATTTTTCTGATATCTAGAGCCTAAACTATGCTAATTCTCGGAATAAACCAAAGTCTTTAACCCCTTTACCGTTCTTTGAAATTATTTATTGTTATGTATTGATTTGTTCCATATGCTAGTCCACTGTTCTTTCCAGCTGAGACAGGTGTTTTCTGGATAGGTACCCCCTAAAGAGCAACAGTCTGGGGTTTCTCCTTCCCCTCTCTGTGGAGAACGTAGTGACAAGGAAATCAAAGTTCTACCTCTTGTAGGAGGAGCAAAGGATTTGCTTGCCTCCAGAAGCAGCTGCTGCTATTTCGTGCTTTCCTGTAGAAGATGTGGTACCAGCTTTTCAGATACCTGTTTTCATTGGGATTCGCCTTCTCCAACTCTCATTCAGCTTTCTTGAAATGACTTTGTCTTCCCCATGTGATGCTTTTATAGCTTGTTCACTTCTGAATTTCCCCAAGTCTGGTAAATGTCTTACTTCTGATGCTTTTGAAGTTTTTGTTGCTGTGAAGTTTCACACATTTACCAAATTGCTTCTCATGACCTCTATTATTTTTTCTTGGACAGGGTTTTTACTTCACTTGCTAAAGTTTTTGCTGCTGGTTATGGAATCATTATCCTTTTCTCTCCCTGGCGCGGGACTTGTTTAATTATTTATTATGTCACAGCACTAGTGCATGCCATGGCTCAGGGACAGACTCTCCCCCTTACCCCATGAGGATCCTGGCATCTGACCTGGGAGTGGTTTCCTGCTCCTGGGAGTCCATCACTCAGTGTTACAACTCTTTCCGTGCTTCTCTAACTCCAGCCTTCAGGCTGTATGTTTACATTATCCTTCTCACCAGGTGCTGACACATTAAAATTAAAATACATCAGCGCTAGTTACGCTGAATACACAATCTTATGATCACGACAAAGTCAAGATTTGTCTTGTAATCTTTCTTTGTAGTGATTTGTAAAGAAAAGTCCCTTTGGTGCTGACTCCAGCATTAACATTGCAGACTGAATGCAGTCAGACAAGTCGGTCTGTTGTTTGTCCCCTTCTTGAAAACAAATAGTTTCTAAAGGATACTTGTCTATGTATTCGTTAGTGAAAATCCACAACCCTCTAACAAATACTCAAAATTTGCTGTTATCCTATTTCAGTGACTCTTACTGCTTTGGAACAGTGTGATTTAATATGTGAAACACAGAGGAAATTGCTTTTTCATGGGGTTTCGATGCTCCTGAAACACAGCCTCGCTGAAATTAAGATAACAGATTAAATGAGTTAACTCAATCAGCTGAATGAGCCTCACTCTCCCATAGGACTCAAAAGGAACTCAAACTTTTCTCCAATAGCTCCATCTATCCAGAGCCCAAGGGATCTTTTAACAAGAGATTTGATTGAATCTTAAAGGAAGTGTATTGTTATCTTCAGTTTACCATCAAAGTTGCTTAAAGACACTATCACTGGGGTCTTCTCAGGAACAGCATCTCAACAGGTCCCTGAATTTGCCAGCGTATGGTAGTGAAATAAAAAAAACCCCTGAATTCTAATAGATTCAAATGCAAAAATGATCTCCATAATATCTGGATTTATAGAGCATATTTGGGTCATCTTGCCATTAAAGGAATAGATCAGAGTTTCTTCTACTGCAGTGCTAAGGAGCCCTCAAAGCTTGGCAATTGGAGGACTGGTAACAATAATCTGATTCAGCGAGTCAGAATATCATCACTCTGAATATTTATTGTGCTTTATGTGGGAGAAAAATTAAACGAAATTCCGTGAAAACAAATAAAATGAGGAAATCCTCGGGAAGGAGTTACTGTGACATTTTCAATAATGTTTTCCCTTAAGAGAGGCTACCTGGCTGCTTCTCTCATAGGGTGATCTGGAGTGACAATGAGATGCCACACAGGCTCTACACCCACAGACAAAATTAAACTCTTCCAAAGCAGAGTCCAGACCAGCTTCCTTTGGTTCACCTCCCCAGAACAAGGAGTTTCTTAGACCAAAGCAAGAGGAAGCAGCACTCAGAGGGATCTCCTGCCTTTCTCAGGGGCTCAGCCTTTCTGGATGGACTCCACATTAGGAACAGGAGATATTTTGGCAAGTCCTTTTCAATCACTGCGTTCCTGAGTGAGTGGGGAGCAGGTATTTTCTTTAAGCACATTTGTTGGGCAAGATGTTTTCCTCTTTCACCTGTGAATCTGATCTCTGTGGAGAAAGAGGCAAACTCCATCTTCTCTTCAGCCACAGCAACTTTTAATTCCACATCTTCCTCTGGAGGTTCTAAGTCACAGGGATGTACCTCCCTTCCCTCAAACCAGGCTCTCTCATCTGAGCCCTCAAAAGAGAGGGAATGATCAGCAATAACAGGCTGTGGTTGTAGCCGTGATTCCTGTCCCCTCGCAGCCACCAAAAATTAACCAACCCTTCCTGTTGAAGTTATGGCATGGTATGATAAGAACAAAGTACTTTAGGGACAAGAAAGTTAACAAGGAACCAAAAACCTAGGATTGTGGCCTCAGTATAAGACCAGGCCAGGCACATAGGATTTGGGGTCCTATTTTAGGACATTTTCTAGGTTCAATCATAGTAATGGGAACAGAAACCAGCTCATAGCCTTATTCTCTTCTCTAACCAGGGCTCAAAACCAGTCTGGAAGGGGAGAGGAAGCTGGTGTCTGGACCTCCCTCTGGTCTGGTACTCTTTATTTCTTGTAAAAATGGAAGCTGATTTTTGCCAGCAGGGAACAGGAAAACACCATCTAAGAAATTGTTCAGTGTAAACACCAGCAAATTCATTATTCATAATTGTTTAATGAAAGTTTTATGTTAACAAATCTTTTTTTCCCTGGATGGCTCATAAGCTATTTGCTGCCTTTTTCTCTCTTTTTGTTTCTTCCATTCATGGGGTCACATTCATGGCAGGTGAAGACTTCAAAAAACAAAAAAAAACCCATCAGGAGTGAGACAGTGAATTTCAGTACTCACTGGCTACAAGATGCCTTGTACTCCATCTGATTCAGCTCCATTATTCATTGCTTGGAATTTTTCAGGAGAAGTATGTTTAAAATGTCACTTACAATATGAAAATTTGTTTTAATACAATTTCGTCTGAACATTTATGGTGCTCACAGTGTTCCCATCTGTGCTTAGGAAAGTTTTCCTTCCATAAATAGGTGCATTTTGTCCTTTGTCTTCAGGGAGAGTCTCATGACTTTTATTGCATCTGTGTTCTCAGAGGTCATTATGAATAACATCTTGTTGAAGCTGCAGTCAGAGATAAGGTTTGTACACAGCATTCCAAAGTAAGGACCAGCCATGGTGATTTTTAACAGTTTCAGGATTTTATTCTGTATTTTAAGTGAGCTGACTCTTTGTCAGAATGACTTCTCCAGGCCTGACATTTCCTCTGCTTAGTTTTGCTATTAGAGCAGAGTACACACATCAACCAGGCTCAACAAGACAGGTTTCATCAACTTCCAGCTCCTTCTTTGTCCTCACAAAGCTATTAACAGACACTTCATTTTAAAGTTGGCTGAGTTGTTGATTTTCAAGACTTTGTGGACATTGAGGGATCCACCTGCAGGCTTGAAATTAACCCCAGACAGAAGTACTCGGGTCATTAGCACTCCTTTGGTCTTGGAGTTATACGCTCATGTGCCACATAAGGGCTTCTTTCTTTTGAACACAGTAATAAAAATATTAAAAATCCATCGTGTGAGTGAGGAAAATCAGCTGTTTTCTTCCAAAAAATGTAGTCCAACTGCTTTTCCCTTCCATTTAAAAAACCACATTCCTGTCCATGGTGTGTGTTGTATTTAATATGTCTGTGAAGCCCGGCATAACAAACCACCGAGATTAATAACCTTCAGCTGATAAAGAAACCTGCTGTTGAAAGGAAGTGCTGTAATCACAGCTGGCCATGGCTCTGCAGCACTCTGCAGGCAGCCAGGAGGTCTGGAGGCACAGATCCAGGCTGAGTCCCAGCTGGCAGCTCTGCCACACCAAAGCGGAGACAAGGAGGGATGAGGGACCCAGCAGGGTCTCGCCTGCCCTTCATCCGCTTCGATTTTCCCAGTGCCCCACTGCTTATGTCAGATTTGCATACTTTTTTATTTAGCTACCTAATTATTTTCATCATCAAAATTATGTTCATAAACCCAGCACACGGAGTGGGAAAAAAGGGCAGTGACGGTAGGAGCACAGGAGGACGAAGGGCTGTACCACCACAGAGCTTCTGCCAAAGCCTCAGTTGCCTTCAGCTGCCTGCACAAAGAGACAGGTTCAACCTCCACACGCCTTCACTGACACTTCAGACAGAGCAGGATGACCAAATGAGAAAGGGCCACCCCCTTCCAGAGGGGTCCCCCTGCTCTGTTGGGTGTACTGATGGTCAGGGACGGACTGCTGCCACTTTCGTGTTGCTGCCAAGTGTGACAGCTCCATCACTTGCCCCAGTTAGTGAGACTGGAACTAGGGACTAGATGGATTAGAAGCCTGGTTTTGCTTGTCTGCAGCCTAAGTCTGATCTATTGATTTTAAATACAAGCAATAATTATTTTACCAAACTGGGCAGACACACTGCTGCTCCTGCCCAGAAAATGTCTAAACAGTTGGGAACACCTTTTTGTCCAAGCCTTCTGCAGGTCTTGTTTCGGGGAGCCTGCTCCCCTGAGGAACTTTCAGGCACAGTGAGGTCTCCCAAATAATGTGAAAGTTGTAATAACTGTTGTGACTGTCTCCATTAAATAGCCGATTTGCTAATGGCCCTCCTGCAGAATAGCTAGATAGAAACTTAATTTAACTTACAAAAATAGAAGCTTAAGGTGTGAGCTGAGCCTGTCTGGTCACTCACTGACCCTGTTGTCTCCTGTCTCTATTGCAACCCTTTCTGCTTGGGGATGCTGAGACTGGACACTGCAAAGTCTGGGGGCAATCTCACAGATGCATTTTGGGGTACTGAAGAAGAGCTTGTCACCACTGAATGGTGACCTCAAAATGGGCATTGTGTCTGTGCCTCTGCAATGGTGCAAAGGCTTGACAAGTTCACTGAGGTGCCAGTATAAACCAGATTTTCAGCAGCTGCATGTAGGTATTTTTCTCACTCCACTGATGAGAGCTGCAGTGTAACAGACACCCTGAAGCTGGGTGATGAAGTTCAGCAAGTGAGGGGAAACGCTGATATTATTCAGGAATTGATTGGTGTCTGCCAATATCTACCACCACTGGCTGGGGTTTGATGGAATAACTGAGAAAACATGTTGAAAATGTGACAGCCAGTGAACATGTTCTTCTTGAGTGCTTCAAATTGAGCAGAGCTTGCACAGATGGGGCACGTACCCTGACTGGCAGGAGCACTGGCTGTGTCGCTTTGCTAGGAAGGGTTTTGTTATCCAAAATATGATTTTATAGTCATCAGGAGGCTCTTTGTGCTAAAGACCTGGATTTCTCCAGAGCTCTAAACCTGATTGTCTGCCTCATCAGCGCAATGCTTGTGCATGCACTAAATCAATGTTTCTTACCAATGAGAACAGGAGGAAATCAATGCCTCCCTGCAGCCTTAGTTAGCTGGTGCAGGAAAAGGCTCTTCAAAACTTTTGAAAATGAAAGAAACAAATGGGGCTTGGAAGGCAAGAGTGAATTCATGAATCACAGCAAGCTGCCCAAAGCCCAGGGTTAGGCAGTGAACTGTCTTCCTTCACAGGCATCGCATTTTTGTCTGTACTACATCAGTTTGTCTACAGGGGAAAGACTGTCTTTCTGTGATGATGTTTAATGGTCTTTTGCTTGTGATAAAAGCAATAAAATTTTTTTTTCTTAATAAGTGGGACCCCTCTCTTTAAGAGCAGTTAGGAGTTAATAATAGGGTAATAAATTAGTGGATCTATACTGCAATGTCATCAATTCTGGGCTTATATGAGTGAATTTTTGAAGAAATTATGGTAGAAAAGACCGCTGTGGCCATTTAGTAATCCTCTTGCTGAATTAATAATTGGAAACGTTTAAATACAGAAGTACAGTTGGGCTTGTGAAGGAACTGCAGTTCACCCCTTCTGATGAAGGGCCAGTGCCATCCTGAGCCAGGGCCAGGTGGAGGTGCAGCCCTGGCCTGGCTGCAGCTGTACTCCCAGAATAAATGTAATGTGGGAGAGATCTCCCTGCCCTGACAGGAGCTAAAAAAGGAGCATTCTACCCTCATCCTGATGAAGTCATCTCTGCTGGAGTGCATAATTACCACTGAATTTTTAAACAGCTGTAACACATAATAATAATGCCTGAAGAGAACAGCAAAAGAGCATTTCCAAGGAAACAAACCACCACGTTTTCCTGCTTCCTGCCACAATGGGCTGAGATAAAACTAAAGCTGCTTGAGAGCTAACAGGGTTTAGAAACCAGTCAAAACTGAGAAAACAACATTTACGAATGGATGGGATCATATGATGGAGTAAACCTGTAGAGAAAGTCAAGCTTTAGCCTCTGTTCCTATCTCACATTCCCAGCACATCCCTACCACTTCATCACTCTAAATCTGGCATGTTGGAGAAAGAAGTCAGAGCATAGTAGGCGTGCAAGAGTTGCCAGAGCTCGGGTAAGAAGCTAAAACGTGCAGCAGAAACAACCCTGGGAGTCTGGTTCCGCACACACACGTCAGAGATGTTCAGGTTTAAACACTGAGCCATGTGGTGCTCCAGAGAGGACACCTCTACTTAGAGAAGTGAATAGAAAGAGCAGGGAAACAGAAAGCAGAGGTAGACCTAGCTCTGCCTCAGAGCTTTATTTGTGAAGGCATTTGAAGGCCCCATGCGGAACAGATCCCCTCCTGGCACCTGTGGAGCAGTACAGGGTGATCCTGGGCAGAGGAAAAGGTTTGTGTCAGAAACCAGGCCATACTGCTGAACCAGAAACCACAGATTCATTCTTTCCTTTGTTCAGCTCTGGCTCAGGATCAATGAAGACCTCAAAAACCCACAGTTCAAGTTCAGTTCCAGTTCATTCGGTGGAGGAATGCATCAGAGAGAAAGAATTTCAGACTAGTGTTTGGTTCAGGTTTAGTACAACTTTTTGAGCTTTTTGCTCTGAAATTCATATTTTAATAGCTCTGGTGAGAAAAAAAAAAAGGAAAAAACAAACAGAACCTGGATGCTGCAACATAATGACACACATTGCAGCTAGATGCATTCTGATCCAAGTGTGAGTGTTTATAGCTGCAGTGGAGAACTTCGAGCAGGGTAGTTTGATAAACTGCACAACAGGATGGTGGGCAAGGTGATGGAGCTGTTAGCAGCAAGAGATCATAAATCCTTTGTTTTGAAATGGGAACTGACTGGCAACTCTCTCTAGTGTACTACAGGTTATTTCATCTGCTTCTCCCTACAGACATGACTGAACAAAGATCAAGTCAAATAAATGATTAGAAGTTAGCTGCTGCAAAGTGTGGCGTTTCACTGCCTGAGAGCCGGGGCTGAATCCCACCCAGGCCATGGTGGGTGTGCTCCCTGCAGCACATGGGGAGAGACGCATAAGAATAACATTTCATGGGGCTACAAAGCTTTGTGGAGCTCATTATTCTGTTTCCAGCAGTGGCTGTAAAAGGGTGGCTAAGGAGAAACACAGGCTAGTCTGTGGCTGTCTCCAGCATCAAAACAGAGAATATCCATTCTTTGGGGGCTCTGAAACCACAGCCTTGGCACTGTTGATGTGTTGTTCTACCGCCTGAGACAGGGGTCTCAGGACCTGCATGAGAAATCAGAGTCACTTGCAAGGCAGGTCATGATGGCTCAAGCACAGTTTCGTGTCAGTGTGTCCAAGTGACATCTCCACAAAGTCAGCTCAAGCAGCAGAGATTGCACATCCAGGTCTCTGCATGTAAAATGTGCCCCCGGAATGGGAACCCAAAGAACTGTAATTTAAGTAATTTGATGTGGTCTTGGGAGCAGAGATAAAGCTTTCTCCTTTACAGGTACATGCCCAAGTAATTGTATAGATCCAGACTCGGCAATGGCATTTCATCTCCTGCATCCTCAACGGTCTGTCAGGATTTCAGGAAGGGAGAATAAACACATCTCAGTTTACTCCATACCTGAGAGAAGTGCAGCATCGATCTAGGGACACCTAATGTGCAAGGAGGACCTGAAATGCATTCTTCCATTTCCTGTATTGATCAGTTTAACCTGTAAAATATTGTACAAAGCAAAGGTTGGGAAGTGCCAACACTTTTGCCACTTTCCATTTTGCAGAAAAGAAACAGCCATGGTGACCATGTTTTTGGAGAATCATGGAATGGTTTGATTTGGAAGGGACTTTAAAGATCATCTTGCTCCAACCCCCTGCCTCGGGCAGGGACATCTTCCACTAGAGCAGTTTGCTCAGGCTTTGTAGGAAGTCTGATAAGGACAGCATGTGCTACAAGTGCCACTGCAGGGCATTGTTGCCAGCAGGGCTTGGACACTGCAATGGGCTGTTATTAGGCTTGGGCATAAAGACAGTGGTAAAAGATTTGGTGCTGTCTGAGTCTCTTCTGGGTCACACAGAGTGCCAAGTCCCCAGAACCCGAAGGTCCACGTGCAAACTGTTTCTAGCATTTTAACCTCACAGTCTGAGTAAGGGTTTTCTCATCTCTGTTCTGGAGTCAGGCAGCTCTGTCTCACCTCAGCCTCACTTCAGGCACCCTTAAGAATCCTACCCTGCACTGAGCTTGTCTGTACAAATTGTAAATGTAGATAGAAATTGTTCATATTATGCATTTATGTAGCTGTTGTAAGCAGGCTTCCATTTTTACCACAAAATATGTCCTTAATTAGACAGAAGAAGGTTACTTTCCTTCTTTTTTTTTTTTTTTTGGTGTGAAAACAAACTCACTACCTGCAGCAAATTCAAAGCCAGCCACAGAAGAGTAGCCTTTGTTTGAACTGTGCCATGACTGACTTGCCAATTATCTTTCTTCTTTGCTTTCCTGGAAAACATCCATTTATTTTCCCTTTGCACAAAGCAGCTGTGTACTTGGGGTTATGAGTTCTTAGCAATGGCTTTATGAATCATAACTCACATTTTTACACTGTGGCCAGCCCGTGGCTTAGGAGTGGAAGGCAGGAGATGGAGGCAGTCTGCATGGCCTTGTTAACCTGTTTGTGATTGAAAGAGATGGGAAGAGTCACTGAGCTCCTACCTCTGACCCAGGGCTGCTCGGGCAGAACTGACCCATGCAGGCAGAGTAGAGGAGCCCTGCCTGCTCCCAGGCTGGGGACACACACTACAAAGCTGAGCTTTGAGAAGAAGGACTTAACAAAAATTGGAACTCAATGTAGTTGAATGAAATGGAATCTGAGTTTAATTGATGTCCAGAAAGGTCATTTCTGAAAGAATCCCCTGGGGTTTCCTCTTGTGTCAGATGATTGTAGTCCCAAGTCTCTTAAAAAACTTTAAGAAACTTGGATTATCTGAAGCTGGGGGAGAGAGATTTTTTCAAGTGCCAAGATTCACAGGTTAACAACTATGGCCTTTTGGGGAGGAAGACATTTTAAAAAACAATTAAGACAGTGATAGTCCTTTTTTTCCCTGCTATGGGACATGGAAGTGAGGCATCCTCAATGCTGTTCAAAGACGTCAGACAGAAGCTTCACCTTTCCCTATAGGCAGTTTTAAATACTGGGGAAGAATCAAACTTGTTGCAAAGGTTTAGAGGAAGAGGAGAAACACAGAAATCCATCACTAAACCTTTGCAGTGCTGGAGACATTAACAACAGAAACATGGTAGATAAATGTGAGTAAAATGCACCAAGTAACAGGTGGAGTAGAAAGCATTTACTATTACATTTAAGTGCTTGCAGAATGTCTCTTTGTTGTTCTATTTACAAGGAGCACTTTGCATACAGAACATCAATCTCTCGCAGAGCCAGCACGTTACTGTGATAGAAATAGTAAATTAGCAACAATCTGGATCTGGTAGGGGGGCTGTCAGCAAAGGGACTTTACCTTTATCACGCAAAATGAACGAGGAAAACCCGTTTCATACCATTATATCTTTGTCATCCCACATGACAGGAAGGCACTTACCCCTGCTGCTCGGTGCCTTTGACAGCACTGCATAAAGGCATGCAGAGCAGAGCCAGCTACCACAGGGATTTAACAGCCTGAATCCTTTGTTTCAAAGGGGAGCTGCATTCATCTCCCCTGGCTGGCACCCCTGCCCCAAAACCTGAGCAGATGGAAGTTCTGGAGGGCAGGAAAGCTCCAGAGGTCCCATCGACACTATTTTGTACCCAGGTAACAGCATCTCTTTGGAAACTTTAAAAACCACTGGGGCATGCTGTACCTTGGATGCTTCTGAAGGCAGACGTTGGAGCAGCAGCAGGCAGAAAATAAAGAAAGGTCATAGATCATGGAATCATAGAATGTCCTGGGTTTGGAAAGGACCTTAAAGCTCATCCAGTTCCAAACCCCCTGCCATGGGCAGGGACGTCTTCCACTAGACCAGGTTGCTCAGGGCCCCATCCACCCTCGCCTTGACAGACGGGCAAGTCAGAATTGTTTTTCTGTGTTTCAAGGGACCAAAATAAACTGTTCCAGCTTTCTCTAGAAATGTGGCAGGAGGTAAGGGTAACCCAGCTGAAGCTCAAGCCAGAGAGGTCAGGACACATCTGGGCTTGCCAGTCTGTGCCTTCAGTACCTCTCCCTGCTTGCACTGCCATGAAAACTCGCCTCATCTCCAGGCTGCACACAAATATTGAAGTGTCAGCTTTGGGTGAGCTCCTGGGCTTCCAGATCTGACCTCACACTGCTGTCCCACACGGGCTCACGACACACTGATACCAGCCAACCTGGATGCCAGTTTTGCTTTATTTTTATATCACTTTGGTTATATATGTAGGTATTTCTGGGGTAATACTAGAAGAGAAGTGTGATCTAAATTAATCTCATATTTAGTCTTTCTGAAATTGCCTCTAAGAGATAATTTGGGCCAATAATGAAGTTTTCCTCTTCTTGTGATGCAGCCTTCTTGTTTCACATAGTACAGGGGTTTTTGCCTAATTATATTTGAGTATTTTAGATACTTAACTAAGATGTGGGAGATCTTTTGCAGTTTAAATATACTTCTGACAGGAGAAATTGTGACATAGCCCGTTAAATGCAATAGATTGCTAAAGTTTGTGGAAAACTGCAGACATAGTACACTGTATTCCAGTTATCCAGATGTTACTAATTTTTCCATTTTTAAAGGGTTGCGTTACTTCAGTTTATTTTACCAGAGGCTACACAGTTAAAAAAAATCTCCCACACAGGTTTGAAATCCCATAACAATACAAGAACAGAACTAAATTTCTA
The DNA here is from genome assembly GCA_013399875.1 of Gymnorhina tibicen. Lineage (NCBI taxonomy): Eukaryota > Metazoa > Chordata > Aves > Passeriformes > Artamidae > Gymnorhina > Gymnorhina tibicen. Next base: position 427,698 of record VXAZ01002730.1, read on the forward strand.
CTGTCTCACCAAGATTACAGTTCACAGGTCACAAAGGGTTGCTAAGGAAGCAGAGTTCAAGCTTTGTGAGTAAGACAAAATGAGAGTTTTCAGCTTTCAACTCCTCAGTTGTCTTGCTTGCTTGAAAAGAATTGGAATTGCTATTGTAATGAGCCTTAAAAAATAATTAACTGTGCTCAGTTACTTTGGGTACAGAGACAATAATTAACTGTGCTCGTTCTTGGTTACTTTGAGTACAGAGACAAAAAAACAATGAGATGTGCTAATCCAGTGCCTGTGCTTAAGAGACAGGACTGGGATGTGTTCCATCTGTAACCACAGCCAGGATTCAGTGCTGCAGTGAGCAGCTTTGGAAGCCAGGCAGTTCCAGAGAGGATGGGTGTGAGTGGTGGTCTCGTGCATTTGCTGATAGATGATGGCAAAGTCATCCCTCAGCGTGGAGTCCTCAGGCCATGAGTATTCCCTGGAGGTGGGCACCAAACCCAGGGACAGCACATGAACATTACCCCAAACATGGGATGAAACAAGCAGCTATCCAAAACTCCAGGGTAGGTGTTATTCAGCCCAGTTATACAAAGATCCTACATGCCCCACCAGCTTTTGTATAAATAAATATAATAATATAGGTCTTATTTGAAATAAGCCCTGTATCTACTTTCTAAACCTCATTAGTACCATTAAATGGTAAGGAATAAACATATACTTTGTCCACTTTGACTAATGAGATTGGGACACTTTGGACATGGATTATTATATTTATGTTTGATCTGTGTCCAAGTCCAGGGCACACCATTACCACTGCCTAGAGTGCACTCATGAAATTCGGGACTTTTTTGAAGAATGATGCGGGTTTTGAAAATGAAATTTTCCTTCTACATCTTCAAGGACGTTCTCATGCAGAAATTTAAATTGTGATGCTAAGGACTCTCTGGTCCTGGCTGATCAGAAAGAGATTAGAGTGGAAAACCTAAACGTCACAGTGAGAAAATGCACATTTGGACACAGTTTTGTTTTTCAAAGCATTCAGAGGCTTTTTGTTTGTCACAGCATGAAGCAAAAAAAGTGAAGCTTAAAAGTAACTTCAAAATTTAGGATTTACCTTTAATATTTAGCTCTACATTGCCATTATTTTTTTTCATTTCCATAGATACAAAAATCCTTGTAGCAGCAAAGATTATGATGGCAAAAATACAAAAAAATATATAAAAGTCACTTTTCCTCTTTCTGGAAAAAGGAGGATTCATTTCGAGGTCAAGACCNTTTTTCCTCTTTCTGGAAAAAGAGGATTCATTTCGAGGTCAAGACCTCTCCATGACTGTGACAGGGGAAAAAACCATCAATGAGTATTAGGAAAACTGTCCTATTTGACAGCAATAAAGCTGTCTCACAGCTCACTTGGGAAAGCTTCAATCTGAAGATTTCTGACTCATTAACATGCAGATTATTGATATTATAGCCTTGTTATAGCCCGCTGCAGGAGAATATCTGCACCAGGATCCCTCACTTGGCCACACATTAAGTTCTCTTCTGTTCTGCCCAGGTTCTTCCAGCAGACCCTTTGTGCCCGAGTGCCCTCCAGCACCTCATTAACAACACATCTTATACCTGGCACAGTTTGTTCTCTGTCTTCTCCCAAGGAGGGCATGTGGGTGCAGTGAAGTGTTCCGTGGTGGCGGGACTTACTTGACATTTTTTAGATACAACCTTATGACCTTAGGTATCGGGGAGGGGGGAAAAAAGTGAGCTGAAACGCATTATATCGTGATCCATCAAAAAGAAAACAGTCCACATTCAACCCCAGATTCTTTTGAATTGTGTAGAAAATTTCCACAGCTATTACAATTTTTTTCCTTTTTAAACTTAAAAGAAGTCACAAAGTGTTGGGACTTCAAAGTGTCCCAACTTTTTTGTTTGGTTGGGGTTTTTTTAATGCAGCTACAACCTGTTGCGGAAGAGACCTGGACTTCTTATTCTTATTTGCTCACAGTGTTCAGAAGAAATATTTGCAAGATAAAAGACACACTTCCTACCCAGTGTAGAATATGGACCAGTGTGAAAAAGGAAGGTCATATAACTAATTTTACACAAGGGATGGAAAATCATGGCCCTCTGTGTATAAAAGCCAATGTTTCTTTGGGATAGTGATCTTTCTTTTATCCCCAGAACATGGAAACCAAGAGGAGCCGTGGCGTAGTCCTGCTCCATTCCCATCTTTCCATGTCCTTCTTGGGAGGACCACCATGTGCTGGGGGAAGAAGGAATCCAGGACCATGTAGCAAGCCAAGGAGCAGCCTCTGAGGTCTGTTCATGTTTTCAGATTGTTTCAGAAAGAAAACTTTTCAAGTTTTCTGCACCTTTTTGTTTGGGGTCTGCCCCCCAGCTGTGGCTGCAAGGCGTGCCTGAGCCTGCTGCTCTGCTACATTTTTGTTATTTAATTTTTTCAATTGTTCCGATCCTTTCCCAACTGCCTTTTCTAGAGGCCTTATGTTGACTCTGTAGAGAAGCTGTTTTATTAACTTCCTCAAAATTTATACATTAAACCTGACAAAATGCCAGTTAAATACTTTCCTTCAACCTACTGGGGATAATATCTTTCCAAAGAGTTGAAAATAACAAGTATTTGAACAAGCTGCATTCATTTTTCAGACTATCAGACACTGTTGAGACACAAATGCTCCCCTACTTAAAGATATCATTCCCTCCTTAAATAAGACTGGGTGCCACAGAAACATGGTGTGTTATTAGGTCCTTGTATGTTCTCCTGCACTGGAAAGAGGCTTGACGTGGAAGCAAGAGTTTACTGAAACAAGTAAGTATTTGTATTTTAAATTCCCAGGAGGCAAAATATTAAAGGAAAAAAACCAAAAGCCACAGTCAGCGAAAGCCAAAAGAAAAGATGAACAGGAGGAGATTAACTAAAGGGGCAAGTAGAAAGTCCTCAACCACCTGGATTTATTTAGCACTCAGCACTAAATAGAAATACTGAAATCTTTATGAAACACCCTTAAAAGATATTGAAAAGGACTCATATCATCATTGAAACATGAAGTCAGAATAATTCCTTCGGCACTCTCAAGAAGATCCTTTCTTCCCTGTCTCTTAGCTACCTCCATGCTCTAGACAACACTATTTTTGACAAGATCACTGTTACCTGCAGTTGCTAAAAGAGGGGCCTAAACAGTTCCAACTCTTTCTCTGAAGTAAAACTCCTTGGTTTACTTTCAAAGCAAAAATAAATCAAACTCTGCAGAAATTAAATGCATCCTTTACAAGCACAAGTATCCTCTGTAAGAAAATCACATCTCCTTCTTGGGTATGAGTGAAACGGGTACAGAAATGAAGCAAACTCACTCCAGGGTGGCCACAGTCAGAGAAAACCAGGAGAAGTCCATCAAGGGCAGCCTGGCAGCTGGAGTGAAGGAATGTAAGGGCTGGCCCAGCGCTGCCCCAGGGGTGCTCCTGCTGGGGGGTTGCCATGGCTGTATCTTGCAGCCTTCGTCAATTCTCTGCACTCATCTCCTTCCACTGCCTAATTAAATTAATTACACAGGCCACAGAAAGCAGCCAGGCTTCCCCTGGCTTGAGTCTGTCTGCAGGCATCAGGAATCCGGTGTCACAGGCACACCTAATCTATAGCAAGGAGCCTGGGACATTTTTTGTTTGTTTTTAAGACTTAGGAGGAATCATTTGGTCAAATGCAAGCATCACTCAGGCACATGCTGAGGTTTCAACCACCCTTGCTAGTCTTTCTTAGTGGTTTTGCTGGGGAGAAATGTTTGCTTCTCACATGAGAATCACCTCAGACTAAATCAGATGTCTAAAACTGGTCAGAAGAATTGTTCCATGTAAAAATGCCTGTTTCTCTTCCTGGCTAACCGAGGCAGGTCAGGGTGCCCGACTTCAGCAGACACCTACACGGCAAAGGCTGAAATTTAGCTGCACCACCAAAAGTAACCCAAACCATGAAAAACCCACAAAAGGACACAAAAGATATGCAGAGGTTCAATAGAATACTAGGAGGACAATTATAATTTCAAGCACACTTAAAGCATTTGGATTCAGATTTAAGACCAAGGGTTTCTGGTTCTTCATGAAACTTGGTGAGAAGCTTATCAGTGTTCACTGAGGGAGCTGGGCCAGCCCATAATAAGTTGCTCCCCCTCCAAAAGTCAGCACTCAGTCATCCACCAAAGGCAGGCTGGCTCAGCAAGAAATGATGGAGCACCACTTTAAAGCATATATTTTCTCCAATGAACAAACTTGATAGGATGATCTTTGTCCTTCCCCTCACATCACCCTGACAGATGCCCGTTTTTGTGGGTACAATTAAAAATTGATTGAAAGTGCCTCATCACTTTCTTCTTTCTTTATAATAGAGTAGAATTATTTACCCAGACAGGTGTTTTTGGGATAGAGGTCATACCTCCAATCACTGGCTTTCCATGGCATAAAAGTAATCATCATTCATGACACGGTGTGTCACTAGGACTCTCTCCTGCAGATTTCAAGGGATAAAACAGTTCTGTTGCTTTACACTCTGATCATCTCTGTCACTCTAAGTTATTCTCACTATGGGTTGTAGTTTTACTGTTGGAAAGAAATGGCGCCATGTAATAATGGGTTATAAATTGTGATACTCATGCATTAATTTTCCAAATATTATGTCTCCCCTCCCCTTCAGTTTAAAGGGTTGATAAGTTTGTTGCAAACATTTTGCCACAGTGAAATGTGTCATAAAACCTGTGGAGTGAAGTATCTGCGTAAAAGAAATACGAAAACAGAGAAGGAGCTGGTTTGGGGACTGTTTTCCTCCCTTATTTGAGTCAAACCCCAAAATTGAGTTCAATGATTAATGGTTTAATACTATCGTATTAATGGTTTAATACTATTCGTTTATAATAACGAATTGTTTCACCTGCTTAGGAAAATCTTAGGATGCAAAACAAAAGTACACCTGTGAATGTGTTACTGTTTAAGCTGTAACTGATTTGTATGTATATATGTGTGAGTATATATGCATATATACATATATGCATATCAATATATAATTAGTATAATCCATCAGGAATGTAAAGCTTAAAAGGGTTTATAATCTGCAAAATATTAATTTCTAAAAAAATTCATGCCAGAATCTTCTACCGGTTATACAGGTTACATTCACCTGACCTTCCAAAGGGCTCCTGGAGTCCAGAGCAGTTATTACCAAATTGCTGAATAACATTAAAGGTCAACTTCAGGTTCTCAGCACTTCAAATACCACAGCCATGTGTACACTGAGCAAACCCACATTTGCAGCAGCTTTTTGTATGGATCACTGGATTGGAGTAAAATATTTCACTGCTGCAAAGTTCATGCCCAGCTGCTTTTTTCTGTATCCATTTTTTCCCACTGAGAATATGGTTTTAGCTTTCCAGACAGGTCAGCTCTTTTCTGATGATGAACAAGATATATGTAAGTCTCTTATTGTTTCTCTGTATTGGTTAAATTGGATGCTAAACTTTAGCCCCAAAGAAAAAGTAAACGACCAAGGAGTAGGCTGAAAGACTTCAAGTTTTTGAAATCCTTGAAGTACTTCTTTTTTCCCCAGTCTCTTTGCATGTTTAAATGAGCTTTGCATTAGCTGCAAATAAGAATAACCATTCTAGTCTGTAGGATACCAGCTCTCTGATAGCACAGCTGGGTGTCAGTGGCAATGTGATGGTTTATTGGGTAACTTGGTTGTAGATCACTTCAGGATTTCTGATTTTTCACAGAAACCAGTTTTGCAAAACAGGAGGAAGCATTAAAATTCAATTTTTCTGTCTCGCACTGTCTCCTATCCAACACACCTTCATTTGTTGCACAGTGTTGCACAGTGCATGAGGCAGCATGCTATGGAAAAAAAGAAACAGGGTACCTGTCTGTCTAAAAGCACAGAATAGATTGTTCTACACACCAAAAGCAACAGAACATGGGTTCTGCTTCAGTTCCCTACCATATGAGGGAGAAAAAGTATGATCACACTAGACCTTCAATTTAAAGTTTTTTGACTCCCTGTGGTTTGTCACTGTGATCGAGGATGCTCCAACACGTGCCAGCCTTAGGGCCTTGTCCAAAGCCCTTTTGATTCTTTCAGATGGTCCCAGTGGAAGCAGTGCCAGCACCATGAGATCCAAATGCTGACTGAACCACCCTCTCCCCTTACAGCTCCAAGCCATGGGAAGGACATTTCTGAGGTGGTCCTATCTCCACAGACGGGGGGCTTCACTCAGTTTCCATGAAGTAAAAGATGTAAGGTAGGAAAGCCTTAAGGACATCGCTGATACAGAGTGAAATCCAATTATTTGGGTGGGGTACCAGACACTCTGTTATTATGGGCATTTACTGTACGCAGAACTGATTTAAAGGCTGTCATGAAGAGCAACTGTTCATCCAGAAAGTAGAGGTAGCTATTAAATGTTTGTAAATTCAGCAGCAGAAGTGGAACTCACAGAGGTTTGTGGCCAGATGCTGCTCTGAGACACGCTGGTGCACCGTCATTTATGTCAGTGCAGGAGCTCTGGAAGAACGAGAAGCAGAAGGTGAGCCTGAAGACTTCTGAAGAACTGACTCTGCTCCTGAAATGAAGAGTTACCTTATCTCTAATGTCAGTGCTGTGTGGGGAAGGAAAGTGAGCAGGGAAGGAGAAGAAAGAGCATGAAGGAGTGAATGTGGAAGGAATGCAAGTAGATAAAAATCACAGAATCATGGAGGTCAGCTCCCCTTACTTCTACCTCCTTTTCCACATCAAAATACAAGGTGTTAAAAGAATGAGTGTGTGGACTGAGGGAAAACGTGGGGATTCACTGAAACAGAGAATGTATTTCTCAGGCTGAACACAGAGCAAAGGTGGAGAGCCTTATTGTGCAGGTCGTGCTGTAACTTGCAGTCAGGGAGTGGAGCAGTCAGTTTCTGCTTTTCATTGTGTTTTGGAGAACAGCAGTGACAACTATATATTAAAAGTCCTGCACTGCACCTCTCTCTTGAGCAAGTTCTGTGTGGATTTTCCCAGAAAGGGATTAATATCTCCTCTGAAGGACAGCTCCCACTGGTATCTTCCTAACTCCATGCTGAAAAATTACATTAGTCCAAAACTGGGGCGGGGGAATCATTCACTGAATTATTTTGGATTCTCTAAAGAGGTTTGAGAGCCAAATATAAACTGGGCTCAGTTCAGCTTAGGCGGTAAATCCAGCGAGATCACAACTTGGGGAAGGGCGACAGCTGGCTCCACGCTGAACCACACGTGCTGCCTGTCTCAGGGGTGAATTACTGAGCATCTGCTGTGGCGTGAAATCCGTCAGGGGAAGGCACGCAGGGCTTTATCCGGGCTGCTCCACTCGTGCCTGCCAGGCTCCTCCAAGTCCTGTGGAGGGACTCTTGCCTGCAAACCAAGCAGAGCAGGCTCTGCGCTGATTAACAAACAAGGCTTTTAATTGCCACTTGTCTTGAAGTTCTTAGCAGCAAGAGCAGAGATGGAGGTTTCACTGTGATCCCTGTTCAGGGCCTAATTGAAGAGCTGATGCAGGATGGCAGATGAATGCACTGGATTGCTCCTATTCAGCAACTTGAGGGCCTCCATAATAACTCACCGGGCTCAAGCTCTGGCTCAGTGGCTCTTCTGTTTGTTAGGCAGGCAGCACACTGTAGCTCTTAGGGACCTTCCCACACCTTTCAACTTCAGGCTGAATTTTGTGATGCTTTTTTCAGTGTTTTCAAGGTGGAAAGAAAGGTTTCAGCTACTGCATTTAAAATTCAGATATGCATGTTCATGTAGCTTCGGGCCAGAGACTGCAAAGAATCTGCAAGGTGGTGAATAGGGGATGGAGTCTGTGCTCTCTGGTAAAGCAGCTCCGTTTTCTTCTTTCACTCTTTGTTTTTTATTTAACAAGGCATGAACGTTGCCTCGCACTCCAACTGCACGCTAGAGAGCAGGGCTGCAGAGCTTTGAAACGTAAATGCCATTTCTTTCTACCCTCCCTGGAGTTCTCTCATTGCTATTTATTTTCATTAGTAGAAATGAAAACAAATTAAGGCGTGCAACACTCAACAGAGTAGGACTGCAGCAAGCACAACTGCTGGCACCTGGAGCATTTTATAACTCCAGTGGTGTCCCCACATTTGAACAAAGCCCAGCTGACTCAGAATGTCAGGGGCTGGAAATCCTTTCTTTTCTCTGGTCGTATCATTGTATAAAGTTCTTGATCTCACAGCTCAGTTCCTGTTTTACCCCCAAAGCCAGTTCCCTTACCAGCCCTCCCCAGAGGTCTGTTTGCTTGAATGATCAGGGTTCATCTTCCCAGCTGGTTCAGCTGGTTTGCTCCGTTTGCTTTAATACCTTTGGGTTTGGCTACTCTCGTTACCAATACACCCAGCTGTATTTGAATAGTAATTCATATTGTGAATTATGACAAGCACTTTGTTTCCCTCCTTTGTGTAACCTTCAAACTTACTGGTGCAACTGTGTGCACATTCCTTAGTCTTGTTTTCCTACCAAGTTCAATTAGTCTTCCTGGCCAACTCAGTTCCATTTTCACTTATTTAAGAGGTTCTGCAAACACAGGGCATACTTTCTTTGGTTACACAAAAGGCCACTTTTCCACATGTCAGCCCAACTTTTACTGCTGTTTTCTTCCAATTTTCCTAGCATACGTTGCTTCTATTTTGTGAGTCTTCCTAATTGCCTGGAGAAGAAACTTAAAGCCCAGCAAGAGCAGAGCCAAGTGTTCTGTATCTCCACTGACAGCATGGCATGAAAGGTATTGGTCACAGGAAAAATGAACCTCTGAGTCAGGAGAAACAAAAATTTCACAAAATTTCATTTCACAAAGTGAAAGTAAGCATTAAAATACAGGCCTACAAAATTACTGACGTTATTGGTAAATCATCTTTCTTATTCTTCCTGTCTAGTAAGATGGCAAAATGTGTAGATGAATAACTGAGAAAAGGGAATAGAATGTAGGAAGTCAGGAAGGCCAGGACAAAATGCATCAGTGTTTTTTCTTTCAAGTTGTTTTTCTTCCCCCACCAAAAACTACATCCTCTTCTCAAAATTAAAACCAAAAATATCTTGAAAACTTCCAGCAGTCTAGAAAGAAAATTTGGTTTTAAAACTGAGACTATAAATATCAATTATGTCATATCCTAACATTTCATAAAGTGAAAAAGAAACAACTGTCTTTTGCAAATACCTCTTAAAATACTGTTCAAAGTAATGCTTAAAATATTGTTCACTTTGAAAGCAAAAAAAGAAAAAGACTGAAGAAACTAATTTTTTATTAAATTAAAAGGCTCATCAGCCAAGACTTTCAGCTGGTGTAACCCACAGCTTCTCTCAGCTGAAGTGAATTTTCTAGCAAGAAACTCAACCCCATTGTGAAACATTTAACACAGTAGCTTGTTTTAGTGGGGTAAAACACCTGTGGCATTTCTGCAGTACTGCAGGGCACAGAAGCAGGGTGAGACTGCAATCCCACCGTTACCCTGGCATTAGAGATGCTGCATGTTTTGTTGTGTGGTGGTGGGTCCCAGACCCACTGTAACTCTGGCTGTGGCTGCCAGATTGCTTAGGGAATTAGTGGGGTTTGATTCCCTCTGCAGAGGGGTCCCTTGGCACAGACCAGGTAATTTGCCTACATTTTTGCCTCCTGCTAGCACAGGACCAAGCCTACAGCAGCACAGTAAGTGTTATCCTAGGTGCTTGCACTCACTGTGTAACTTCCACCTGCCAGAATTTACTAATGGACCAGGCACTTGTGAGAATCCCTCCTGCACTGTGCCAAGCTCAGGCACAGATGGTTTTCTGGAAGTAGAGGGAATTCTAAGGCATCGTGTGTAGTTCTGCATCTTCCCCCTTGCCACACTTCCAGTTTTCATCCCCGGTTTTATTTTCTGCAGAACTTCTTCCCAATGCCTTTTCTTGTTAATTAGGGTGGCATCACGCCAAGTAGAAGGTTTTGGCTATTACTAGAGCTCCTGAGACAGCTTTTGTAGAAAGTTAATACAGTTTCCTGCACCCCTTGGGAATGCACAGCCCTAAAATTGGATTGACTCTTCATACTCCTAAATTGATGAGGTCAGCATATTCTTCAAATCGTTTCCCTGCTTGTAAAACACACACAGGGTACCAGAGAGATTTACATTCAGTGAAGACATGATTATATGCTGATCCGACTCCTTCTGCTCCCAGACAGAAGGAAATTCCCACTCCTTGACCCGTCTCTGCAAAGCAGTGAGCAGTTTTGGTGGTCTAGCTTCAAAAGCTCTTCCTTTACACTCCAGTTTAAATTTCATTATTTTACTGTTACTTTCTTCTGGAATGAAAGATTGTGGCTTTGATAGGGCATTTCATCTGTCTCCAGGTTATTAAGGGGGCACCCAGATGAACATTCATTGATTCTGTATGCAAACTTTGTAATAACAACACAGGACTTAGACACCAAACTGTTTCTGTTCCAGACTGGAACATTTACTGACAGGAAAAGGGCATGGAGTATTACCAAGTCTGCTTGCATCTTCTGAAGTGTCTATAAGCGGTATATTTTGGTGGAAATCATTGCAGGTGAAGAGCCATTTGCCAAGCCTGTGACAAATATGTAATCTGGAGCAAAAGGAGAGACGGAATGTATGTTGGTTGGGCTCCCCTCTCCCCACACAGAATTTTACCATTTCTTCTGTTTTGGAACACAGTCATGTAGAAAGGAAGAGAAAAATGGCTACCACCCCAGGCAAAAAGCTTGACTTAATCATTCAGAGGTATTTTGTTGATTTAAAACTTCTCAGTCTAACTAGCAGACATCCTATAGAGTGCTAAAAAAAGAATGAACCAAACTTATTTTGAAACAGAGGAGTTGAAACATTCCATATTGAAGAATTGAATCAAATTGCCTGATTTCTTCAAAGTTTTCTCATTACCGTTCCAAGCAACTTTCTCTGAACTGACAAATCTCCATGAAGTGTGTTGGTTTTGACAAACCAGTAATTTTTGACAGAACCATTCAGCTGCAATGTTTCTAGCCTTGTGAGCGTAATCTCGCCCTGAAATGCTGCTTCTGATAAGAAAAGCCAATACTGGTGAGCAGTGGCTGGGCTCTCAGATGGTGGATAACCAGTTTCCAGCACCCTGGCAGCAGCACTGCTGCAGCTCCTCCCTTCCCACATGGTGCTGGGAAGTTTCACTTCCCCCAGGCACCGCTCTGCCCTTTGCTGTTTGAAGATGGCTCTGCTCTTCCCGGGATGCTCCCAACAAAGGGGCACACACCAGGTGGATTCCTTTGGTCTAACTCAACTCTGTTATTTTTATCCTGTCCTGTCTTTTCCAGGTTAGCTCTTCCCCCTGTCCCCGTGATCCCTGGGCAACTGCAGATGGATTGTGGTAGGTTTATGTGTTCACTGCACAATTCCTACTTTTTATTCTTGGCCAGTGGTCACAGAAACACATGTTGTCCAACTTCAGAGTCGACCTTCCAGCCTCTCAATGTTCCAGAGATGTTCCAGGGATTCCTTAAGTCTCAGGTTTGATAAAGCATCAGTACTTCAGTAAGTCTTCCTAAAATTGGGGGCCACTTTGAAGAGGAGGTCGTCGTAGCTGTGGATAGGCTCATACCCACCCAGAGGTAAAAAAGGCTTTTTAAAGAAGGATATTTTCCAAGTGTTAGAAATCTGTCTTCATCTTGATTATGAATGGAGGAGAAGAAAATTTATGACATCAGTCACAAAATGGACTCTTCTGTGACCATCCCCAAATACACATTTTGTTTTAAAAGGGAATTCCACTCATAAAATCAGATGAAGCCCCACCTACTAACACCTCACAGCAGCATTTTTCAAACTCTTCTATGCAAGTGCCTGGGGCAGATGCATGATCCCATCAAAGGATACAAAAGAAAATCCTAAAGTGATGGCTACCACATCTTTTATCATGTCAGTGTTTTGCATCTTAACAATGAAGGCAGTAGGGTAGAATCTCCTTTCAAATTCTGTGAGTAAATTGCTTTCTTGTAATAACTAGATTTTCCACTGACAGATGGCAGCTACAAGCTGTCAATCATTTTAGAATCAAAGGATAGATGAAGCACAGCAAATGTATTGTTGTTGCCTGCTAGGCTGGAAGTGTGTCCAGGCTGGTGCGTGGCTCCTTTGTGCTGTGCCGAGTCCGCAGATTTCACGAGTACAACGCTTCTGCCAGCCACCCACTGGAAGAAAGAAAAGGCCACATTCAATTCCTTATGGACTTCATCAGAAACACAAACTTCATCAGATCCATCCAGAGGAAGAAAAAGAGTCTGGGCCCACAACAAAAACAATGTTCCCTCCTGTGCAAACAGTCGTTTAAGCAGAAGGACCTTCAAAGCAAAATGTTTGTGGAGGGGACAAAAAGAAAACAAAAATTATTCTTGCTTTGGGAAACTTGTGTGATGTCCAGAACCAGAGCTGCTGCCTTCCAGAGCACACAATCAATGAGCCCTGACCGTTTCCCTCCTCCCAAGGCCACAAACTCTGGCTGTTGCCACTTGCCAGGACACTTCACAGCAGCCCCCAAGGTGCTTCAGCTGCTCAGAGAAGCTGAACACAGAGACAAAAGGGCTCGGACCCAGAAAAAACCTGTTTAATGTTTCTTCATCCCCAGATACCTTGGAGTTTTATTGGTTCATTTGAGTGTCCTGTGACAGGGTTATAAATGCCTGTTTTTCCAATCCCGATAACTTTATGTCTGGCTTAGCGTAAATGATTCTCCTTCAGAATGTAGATGCAAATAAATATCTATTTGGACCTAATAATTTATCACTTCTAATCAACTCTTGTACGTCTAAATGAGGGACTAAGTATTTCTGCCCTTTCTGGAGCCTCCTGGAAAGTGTTGTTTTTCTCCCTGAAGCATTTGGGGGCATTAATTTTTGTAATTAAGTGAGAAAAATAGGAATAGTCATCCTGAGAGCAGTATCTCTGTAAGAGTGGAACAAGCAGGAGTCAGGAGCAGTGTAATTTAGGCTGAACTGACTCCACTTAACAACAACAGACCATGCATGCTGCTCCTGCTCTTGGAAGCGTGTGGCAGAGGACAGTGGGAGAGCATTTAAAAAGGACATGAAAACTGCACTGCATTTGGATCTTTATGGAAATGTTGACTAGTCTCAGCTGGGGCAGCAGCCCTGCTTTGGTAATTTTGTTGAACAATTCTTAATAGCTCTTTCTGCCTCTGTCTTTTCAGACCAAACCTGGTTAGCTTAAAAGAAAAGGATGGGTTCTGGTTTTTTGAGTAAAGCTGAAAGCACTAAAAGACAGCTCAAAATCACAGGTTTATAGTCAATTTCACTAAGAAAAATACTAAACTAAACTAAATTATTGATGTTTGAGTCACAGATCTGGGAAAGCAAGGAAAGCAGTCCTTATGGCAGACAGAGTTACTACTGCTAAGGAAAACCAGATAAGCAAACTTGATAAAGACAAGAGGAACTGATACAACACTCTCTGACCATGTCCTTCACAACAGTGAAAGTGTGGCAGAAAAATTCTCTTAATTGTGCATTGCTTTAGAAAAGATGAGTATTGTTCTCTACAACTCCAGCGAATGGTGAAGTTGGTTAAGTCATTCTTTGTTGGGTACATTTTGTTAAAAATACTTCGGGTTTGGCAACAGGGAGGAAAAATTCCTAATCCTGGTGACTTTAACAGACTGGGAAGCAACAGGACAGAGGTTCAATAGCTCTCAGAGGGCAAACCCCAGCACAGATCTTCAAGCTTCCCTTATTTTTTCAAATGACATATCTGTGCCATCCTCTTGGCTGGAGGCACGTCCTGGCTCCAGCAGATAGACTTTGTTACATATTTTTTCTTTCCTAGAAGATCTCAGATGAGGATTTCAGGGCTTACATGACAGTTTTTAACACACAACATTTCTGTATCAGTGGTTAAAGTCCAGAACCAGGCTAAATGCTTAGAGACAAATGTGCCTGACTGCTCTGAATGTCACAAAAGTTTCCTGCAATAGATGACATGAGGTTAGCTGAGAGCATCAAAATGGAAACCATGCTGTACAGGAAAGAAGTGAGGCACCTGCTTCGAGAATATCTCCTGTGAAACATTTTATTTCTTTCCAATTTCCTTATCTACCAGGTCCCTGAGTCTGTCAATGATGTGATGGTGGCTTTGAATTACAGCCTGCATAAAAACTTTTGGTAGTTCTTTGTATACAAGAGACCATGTATCTCAGTTTATCAGAGCAAACTACCTATTTTTTTTATTATTCCTTTCTCTACAACTTGCCTTTGTGAGACCAAATTCTCTGCCCTCTGGCAGTCCAGCCCAAGAACCATCAGCCACTGAAAACAGCTTGCAACCGAAGGTTTTCCTCCCCCGTACTGAGACATGAGATGAAACAACAGGTACATCCATCACACTGATAGATAAAGATTTCTTTTGTCATTGTTGTCACTAAACACCAATGGAAATTTAAGCTTAGTAATTAGAGCAGGCCCACACATCACTGCTGGAGCCGTTTTCAGTGCCAAAGATGATACTTTTAAAGATATTTCTGGTTTTGGCCAATCCAGTCCTTTGGCTACTAAAGTGACCCAAAAGGGTCACTTCCAGGCTTTGACAGCAAGAGACTCTTGCAGCACTCACCACTAATAAGGACACTAATAGAAGATGACAAAAGTAAATGGGCCCAAGTTTTTGCTTGATTGCTCCATTTCATTATAATTCTCACAGTTTCATGCTGCTCAATGCCTTTCAGAATTAAATAACTGACCTACACAGAGGAGCAAACAGTGCCCTTCCTGCATGACCCATTTTTGGAATGGCTCTCCTAGCATATTGCAGTTCATGGGAAGGAAGTAATGAGCCACAGTGCAGACAAGTCACTGAACTTCAAAGCAGACCATGGAAGTCCCCCTTTACTGTTGCAGCTCTGTTTTCTCACTCACTGGACCAGTTCATCTGCAGTTACCCGTCACCCTTACCCTCAAAGTTCAGGTGCAGAACTACAAGCAGGGTAAATGTGCTCACCACCCTGCTGGGCAATAGCCCAACCACGCAGAGACAAACACATAAGAAAGGATTTGTTCCATCACAGGAAAATTATCTCAGGGCATGGCATTCTACTACATATCAGGTTTACTGAAATTCAGATAAGGCAAAATCTTTCCTTTTTGTATTTGCTGCTCTATGTGGAGAATGAAATGATTCTCTCCAGTGTTACAGATTTTTTTCCAGCCTCACTTGATCTTTATAAACCAGATGACCTTCCTGCAAGCACCAGCCAACCCCATGCATTTGCCTAGACTTCATTCATATTGTAAGCAATGGTTCTATCACTTCTTTGTATTCTAGTCTCCAAGAAGCTGCTTTTTTTTTGTAGTAGTAGGCTTTTTTCTTTTTTCAAATTACTGCATGCTTTTAGGTAGTTTCCTAGTCAAAAGATTCTCCGTATCATGAGGACATTAGGTATAATTTTGACTGCAGTGAAAAGGATGTAATTCAGGAATAAATGAAGTGAATACATAAAGTCACACAAAAGAATTACCTGTATGAGATCAGAAACAGACCCATAGCTGCTGCTAATTAAAGTGGCTTTTGATCACATTGTTTTCTCTTATAAGGGATCTAGTAGGCAAAGCGCCCACTTGTGCCTTTATTTTCCACAATTGCCTTCTAGGGTTTCCACCAGTTCCAGTGGAAAGCATTAATTAAACACAAGGAAGGCAGAGACTGCAAACAAAGGTTGGTTGGGTTGCTGAAGTTTTGCCACTTACATTTGAATACAAGAATCTTTCCCATCAGTAATTCATATTATAAATCAATTTGGCAAGCTATCAGACTTTAAAATCAATTACACTGGATCAAAGGCCGTGTTTGCAGATAATGCGTGAAGGGACACTCTTACACAGCAATGACCTTTTAAGCTGGCACAAGCCAGTTCCCACTGCTTGGCAAAGTATCCTCCCACAACGCTAAGTCAATTATATTAAACCTATTTCAGTCTGTTATTGAGCATATAATGGGAGAGGACTGCTGAGGGCAAATCCGTCTGTGCTTCCTCAGAAAGGAAAACCGCAACCGGCCTGGCAAATTTCTCATTTATCCCAAATTTAGACCGAACGCTTCCTCTTGAAGGAAGAGGAGCAGTAAAGAATCTGGAAACGGCATTGTGCTTTATGTGCCACCAAGCTTTCCTTACAGTTCTCACGTCGTTAAACCACAGCTCCGCAGGTGCAAACATCGGCCCGCTTTGTGACCGCCGGCATGTGAGCAGGAGGGACCACCAGCAGCTGACACTTAGGACAGCAACAACTCAGCATTGCTAAGAACTATAATCTGCACAGCCATTTGAAGCACCATTAGCTTCACAAGAGATTATCTGGTGGTTCCTTGCTATTTGCATGGCACACAGGGATTTTATAGCCCAGAGACTGAGCAGCACCCCTAAGGAGCAGGATCTTCATGCAGCACAGCGAGCACTGAGGGGAGAGGGGCAGCCAGGATATTCAAAACTACAAAATAACACAAAATACGAGAAGATTTCAAGTCGTGGGCTTTTCTCTGCTGCATGCAGACAGCTCAGCAGTTTTACAGGGAGATTTTCTGCTGCTCCGAAGAATTTGACATTCCCAGTGCTTGGGGAAAACGGCTGTGCAACAGAGGTCAATGTTTTGTCATCACATCTGCAAGTGACCACCCTCACAGCTGGCTGCAAGCACAGAAGGAGGTGCCAGGTTAAGCCCCCTTGGAAAGCACACATTTCTGACTGCCCTGCATATGTTGTTCTTGCTTGGCTCACTGTAGCCTGTTGCACCAAGCACACAGAGAAAAACCAAGATTTCATGGGTCAGAGATGGAGCAATAGCACAGTAAAGAAAACTGATACAGGGAGCAGGAGAGACTCACTGAAGATACACAAGATCAATAAAGGGAATAAGAAAAGAAGACAGACTTAGCAGCCCAGACACTAAACCCTGCAGCTTCTCCTCTCAGCACTTTTCATTTTCTTCTCAGTTTTTAGACAGAAAATCATGTTTATTTGTGTGGCTGGGATACTCCAAGCAAGAAATATGCCTGTCTGGCTACAGATTCATTGTGCACCCTGAAGACAAGGCAGGTGAATGAATTACTCCGCCTTTGTCTCAGGCCATACATTCAGAGCAACTTTCTTTGTGTGTTTCCACAGAGGGAGGTTAAGGAAATATTTTTTTGCTTGATATCAAACACCATTTCTTTTTAAAGTGTAGGGTAAAATCCTCACAGTGCTGCTAATGCTCACAGTGTTTGGGAGGCACTTGGAAAGGGAAAAACTGAGATAAGAGTCAGTGTTTGGTAGTGTAGCAGGAAGCCTACATTAAAAAATATACAAAACAAACAAACAAAACCCACCAAAAAACCAACAAACAAACCCCAAGGCGAAACCAAAAAAAACCAACCAAACAAAACTGCCCAAAAAAGGCCACAAAAACCGTCACAAAACCCACCCCCACCAAAAACCCTGCATGCAATAGCCCTCAGTGCAGCCAGTAAAACAGATTTAGTGCTCTGGTGGCTCGGAAGTCACCTTGATGGTGATGCCATTCTCAGACTCAGTCTTTTGGTCCCCCTGGGTGTCAGGAGCTCTGTAAAGGTGAATTACTCAGCTGTTGCCTGGTTCATGAGTAAGCAGTAATGAACTTGAAGCATGAAATCTCATACCAGGATTTTAAATCCATGCAGAACACAGTGTACTCTTAGAAGGAGTGGGAGAAGAAAATAAGCAAGAGGGGGCAGGAAGAAAAGAAGGGATGAGGAAGACTTTTGGAGGTTTTGTAGACAATGTATGGTGGAAATCAACAAAAGGGCTTCTAGGAAAACCTGCGAAATTGCAAAGAAAAGGAGCAAAAACCTTTTGATCAGTGACTCAGACAACCAATCTTCATAGGACACAACCAGACGTGTGTGTGTGAGACATGCAAAGCTACATCCAACAATGAACATAATGCTGGAGATGTTGCTTCCAATGAGAAAGATGGAGGTAAATGTCATCTCCTCACCACAGCCACGGCCTTTCCTGCATTAGCATGGATCTGGGTCACCTCAGGGCGGGGACTGTTGCATTTGTTTAGTCATCCAAGGCTTCCTTTGCTCTGCAGGCTCCCAGAGCAGAGCTGAGGCATCACTACAGATCCCATACCCGTCTCCCAGCTCTAAGTAGAGGAGACATTGTCAGAGGAAAGCAGACATGGCAGGGCATCCCTAGGACCAATTAATCTGAGCTTCTGACAACCTGAATTAGCACAGTTTAAGTGAGAATGTGACCAGTCTGGATTTGTGGAGTAGATCAAGCGGCAATTGTCCTATGTAGTCAAAGTCAATGGAAGTGACAGATTAATAATTATTGCTCTATTCCATGCTTCAGCCATAAAGCAACCCACTAAATCTTGCTGAATTATCTGATTATACAGAATCTTGTGTCACAGTTCACCACATGCTTTCTTTTTGTATTTTAATGGTGGCAGTGTGCCTAGCAGTATTCCCAGGTCCACTGATTTTGACCTTTCCCCTTGTTTACATCCCGTTGTTCATATCCCTGTTGTTTGATGCTTCCTTCCTTTTTTCACTGTCTCAAGGAAAACACTTAAGGCTCATGACTGAATAGCCCACTGCACAGCTTCATTAGGAGTAGCACCTGACAGAAGAGCTAAATATAGCACATTGCTTCCCGTGGTGGAGCCACTTAACTAAAAAATTGAGCAGGTCGGAAATTTTCTGTAAGAAAAAAGCCATTTCGTACCAATGTACTCGTTTTGTGAACTGTCAAACTGACAAATATTGAGTATGGAAAGTAAGCAAGTAGCTTTCTAAAGTCTTCCAGTTTAAAAATAATTTTGAGTTTGACTGTGAAAAAAGGAGAGGAAGTTAAAAGAAAATGGTTTTTATGCAAGTGACAATGCTTTGACAGGCCTGACTACTCATTACTTGGTTTTTTGGGTGTTTTCTTGGGATGGATTTTTTGGTTTGATTTTTGTTGTTGGTTGCTTGGTTTTGGTTTGGGGGGGTGGTTTGGGTGGGAAAGGCTGGAAAGAAATAGAGTATCTGCTCAGCTCTTCTCAAAGCGACTTGTTCTGCTGGTGAGGTGTGTCCTCTACAGTTTGAGACACTTCTTCCTTAGATAAACACTGTGGAAAACCCTGACATTCTTGGGTCTTGTTCTGGCTTTGTGTTAATACAACTGCAGAGCCTTGGCCTTTCTGTTTTAACATCTTAACACACAGGTGACAGAGAAAACCACAGATGATTGGTGACTTCAAGGCTAAAGAAATCACAAATGCATTCTCAGGGATTATGTTGCCCACAGTGTGCAGTTCCAGGAGGATTCAGCAATATGAAGTTACATTTTTTACCCTTCTAACAGCAAAAGGCCACCTGTAGCTACTTAATGTAAGGTTCACACACTCCAAAGCGTCCCACGGCCGATTCCTGTGGAAACCCTTGCTGGGCTGCATTAATCAGATCAAAGCTGTTGTTAGGATGCTAAATGACTCTCCAGTAACACCACACAAGGCATTAGAGGGTACCACTGCAGTCACTGTGTGCAGCTGCTGACGTGACAGGGAGCCACCCCTGTGGCAGCTCTCCTGCATGGGACTGACCTGCCAGCCCTCACCTGGCCTTGCCAGGTGATCATTTAGGTCACACACAGCCTGCATCTTCCTGGCACAAACACCTGAATGGCTTCTTGCCTTCCCAGTTTAGCTTTCTCCACACACTAAGAAAATAATCAACATTTGGAGGTAAAGGAGAGGGCAGGCAAGGCAGCCTCTTCACCCAGGGAATGCATGAAGTGCCACTACTCCTAGACAGGCTTGATCCAAATGCTCTTTACACCTTGAAAAACCCAGCAAGCAAATTTACCACCAGAACCTCTGGCAGCAGATCAGTCTGGAATTACATCATCAGCAGAGAAAATTAAGCGTGTCTTCATTTTCGGCGAGATGAAAGCGTCCATCTGTTTCTGTTCTTTATTAATTTTGCCTGCAAGTAGAATATGGAGCTATACATTAATTAAATGCATATGACTGGCTAATAAATTTGTTACAAACTGCTCTCATGATGCCTGTCTCTTCATTAAGCAGAGATTGAGAGTGTCTGAAAGGAGGACTTTTTACAGTAGATCATATATAGATGACAACTAAGCCACCTAGAGTTTCCCATAGCACTACAGAAAATGCCAGGTGCATGAGGAATTCCATCAATAATTCAATTTTCTTTTATTTTTGCTATTGGTACCCATGAGGTCCCACAGGAGGATAAATGTCTCCCCTCCCCTTATTCTGCAAGCATAAGCAGTAGCATTTTTCTCCCCATCGTCCCCAAATATGGGGAGATAATGCCAGTCAGGTTTGCTACTATATAATCCTGTGAATCACTGAGCAAAGAAGTGCTGGGATGGTGGAATTATCAGCACATTCCCAGGCTGCCCTGCCCCTTGGGTCTGCACACCTTGCCCGTGGCCACACACCACTGAACCAGGACACAAGAGCAAGGTAGGGAAGCGCATGGAATAAGAGAGCAGGGATTTCCTGGGCCAGCCAAGCCAACACAGCCCCTCCTAGTGCTAAGCGCAGCATGATGGGGCAGTCAGGGGGGTTGTTTAGTTTGTGCTGCTGCTCAGGCGCATTGATGTGCAGCCAAGGTGGAAATAATCCTAAAAAGGTCAGCAGAGATTTGATAAAGGGAAAAAGAAATCCCACACTCCTACATTACAGGAGAATCTATTATTTTACAGAATCTGAATAAGATGCAGAGCTTGCAATAATTTCATAAGAACCTTTCTAACCAGGTTAGGGGGGAAAGTGTCTTTTATGAGCACTTCTTCAAGCCATTATTACCTGTCAGTACCCAGTGTTAAATAAATTGGAGGAAGCTTCTGCTGGCATTGCAGACCTTAGTGATAGCTTTGCTTTACTAATATAATTATTACAATGGTAACAATAATGGACTACCACAGACTACTCCAAGTGACAGTGTCTAAGCACACACCACCTCACTGCATACAGGCAAAAGCCAAGGCCAGTGCAGAGGGGAAAAACGTGTTTTACAGAATCTTTGGAACTGCACAACAAAAGGTAATACATTGCAATTGATACAGCTAAATACATTTTCAATGGTATTAAATGGCTTTAAAACTTCAACAGTTTCCTAGACAGGAAGTCTGATGCTCATCTAGAACTGAAATTGGCCAAGGATGCCAAGTACATGAAGCAAGGGATCTCCAGATCCATGGGTAGTAAGTGGAAGCACGGGGAAGACACAGGCCCATTGCTAATAGGGCAGGGAAACATCATGATGCTGGCAAGGCAGAAGTCCCAATACATTTGTTGCCTTTGGCTTTACTAAAGTTAGGTCTTTTCTCTCTGGAGAAGAGAAGTCTCAGAGGAACCCTATCCCAGTATTTCATTGCTTGAAGGGCAGCTACAGAGAGGCCTGAAGCTCCCTCTTCAGGAGGAGCCACATGGAGAAGACAAGGGGCAACAGCTACAAGCTGCAAGACAAGAGATTTCATCTCAATGTAAGAAAGATATTTTTTTACAACATTAGAAATTCAATCATTCACTGGAACAACCTCCCCAAATACGTGGATGGGGTGTTAAATAATCTCATCTTGGTTCCCACTCCCATGGAAGGTTGGACCAGATGATTTCCCAAAGTTCTTTCTTACCTGAGTTGTTCTACGGTTCCATTAGTCTAAAGTATGAGGAAAAAGAAATTACTGTTTATTTTAAACAAAACTACCAACATAAGTAACATTCTGCATTTTACCAGCTTGAAAAAATCAAAATATTCTCACCACGGTACAACCCCACCCCACCCCCAACTTTTCTGAGTAATACTCAGAAAATAATGCTCACGCTGCCCTTCTCTGAACCTCCTAAGAAACAAAGGTTTTGAGGGTTTATCCTTTAGGAAAAGGCTACTGACCATTTTCCCCACGGTCAGTAAGCGCTCACAAGGTGAATCCACCTATTTCTTCCTTGGGAAGTGCCTCTCAGAATTTTAAGTTAGAAATGCCAAATGTTCTCAAAAGTGGTAACATGGCAGCAAAGGAATTAAACAGATGAATGGAACTAATTAAGCAAATTACACATTTTCTTGAGAAAAAACACAGCCTAACAGGGGTGCTCATCAGAGAGCTAATATTTAGCAAAAGTTACGACTACAGAGAAGAGTAAAGACTGAATGGTAAAGTAACAGCACAATAATTACTTGTATTCTAGCAATCACTTAGGAATTCCCCAAGAGGTAACATTGATTAAAGTTATTTTACAAGTATATTAGTAGTAAGTCTTTGAAAAAAAGCCATGCCAGGTTTTTGTTGATGATTCGAAGGAGCCACAAAATTGGGGAAACCACATTTCATTAAGAAATGAAGCAAGAGGGAAAACACACAAAAGAGGTGAGAGGCAGGAAACAGAGAGCAAATGAAGAAATAGATTAAGGTAAATAAAATCCTTGATCATGTAGGCAACGCCAGCATAGTTTTTTTTTCTCTGAATGAATGAAAGAAATATGGGAAATGCCATTCTAGGGGCCCTGAAGCCACACAGCACATCTGACAGCACGGGCTGTAATAACACATCCTAATCTGTCCTGTCTCCCCTGTGCCTCCCAGCCCTCAGTTGGAGGAGAAACACCTCAGGCTCAATGCCCTCATACTGCCCTCCAGCTACACAGACCCCAGGGGCCCAGGCTCCAAGGACATGCACCTCTTTTCCAGGAAAAGAATGGATGGCTGGATGCCAGCCCCAGACAGTCTTTGAGCTTGCAGATGACAAAACATCAGAAACACATTATCCACTCCACAGAGGGCAAACAGGTGTGCCCTTAAGAGCTCCCACCTGAAAACTCTTGAGTTCCTGCCTGCCACTGATCCCAGGCTAATTTTGCTGAAGCCCATAAAGCTACGCTAGGGGTGAATTTGGCTTTTCAGATATCTGATATCCATAGCAAACCTGCTGTTGTTTTCTCTGCCCTTTGAACAGGAAAATTACTGCGCTTCTCCCTGATTCAAAAGCTCAAAGAAGCTGTTCAGCCTCTCTGGTTTTTATTGGGGTTCACCCAGGTGACAGAGAGGTGCAGGACAGCACAAGGCAGGGTTTGCATCTCCTGGACACCAGAGCCTGCCCTGCCTGCAAGAATCTGTGAGCTCTGCATGTGGGAAGCAGCTCTGGTGCCCACCCAGAAGTGGCACAGTACCACCAGCCAGGGGCAGAGGGAAAGACCCAAGCAAGCAAAGAGAAACCAGCACAAAGCCAGTCTGGGACATGTAACTTTGGGGAATTGAAGGTGAGGATGGGCAGCATGACTGGTCCTGTCTGCCCAGGTTGCTCTTTTCCTCATCAGCACAGGGGCGAAACAAAATCTGGATGTGTTCCTGCAGGCCCAACATAGTCATCCGTGGCAGAAGCAGGCTCCTGGTCCAGCATCCTGGTCCTCTTCCACCTTGATAAGGTTTTGAAGTGTCCTGCCAGTGGGGGAATAGGGTTATACAATCACCTGCTCCACTGCACCATGTGGTGGAGTGTGTGTTCGGGGTCTCAGAAAGCCAGAGCTGTCACCGAGGCTTGAGAAGCTCACTGGTGCCTGGGTTCCCCCTGATTCCCCTCAGGACACTGCTCACGTGGCCCAGGTGCACCCCAAGGTAGTCAGCATAGATAGTCAAGGAACTGGGCCTGACAAGCCTTGTCTGGAAGGGACAACACAAACACCATCTGGTCAGATCTGGGACAGCCCTTTGCGGAGTCCCATCCACAGCTACTCTGCCCTCTCCTTCCTCCTCCTCAAATCCCCACCCTCGCCAGCACTGAAATGGGAGGACAACTGTAGAATGAACGGCACTGCTAAAGGCTCCTCTAATTGCACAATCCCTCCCTGCCAGCCCCTGTGGAAGAGGTCTGTGCTAAATCCTGTCACTACTTTTAGCTTCCTTGAGATTTAAGATCAGATTTTCCCTTCATTTACATGCAAGTCTAAAGCCATTAACCTCCAGAAAGCAATTCCTTCGTCTGCTGGTGCAAGGAAGAATAGAATTAGGTCATATGGACCCAGTCAGTCCCTTATTTTTATATCAATGAAGGCTGGCATGGATATTTTACTGAAAATTTAAGCAGCAGTTCTCTATACCCCTACTGCTCTTATTTAATTAAATCAATGCCATAGAGCCCCGCAGTGGAACCTGCAGCAATGTGTAAGTTTTGTGTGTCACACTCTTTCTCTCTAAATGTCCCTGCTAGGCAGACTATGGTTTTTTGACTTGAATGATGAGTGATCTTGACTTTCAGCGCCTATTTGTTGGTTTTTCCCCTCCTTCTTTTTTAAAAAAAAACTTCAGTTCCAGAACAACATTAGCATCCTGCACTAGCAACATTAGCATACTACAGCTTACAGCCATGAACTGTCCCCTGCCATTCTGCCTCTGTTTGTTGGTTATCTGGATTTGCTTCTTGAGATGGTAATTACATTTTTGGAGCACAAATGTTGGCTGCCATACTGCACACTTCTACACAAAGGCACTGGTAAGAGTCATGCACCCGCTACCCCACTTCATTACCCTCCCCCTTGCCATACATTAAATTATCTAGCCTTAGATGAAACATTAGGTTCATCTAAATGTCCAGTTCTGCTTATCTTTAGAGGGGTAACACACATTTGTGTGCCTCTGCTCGGAGCCCCTGCTCTTTACTTTCAGTGGAAACAGTCACTGACAGCAAACCCAGGTTACTTGGTGTTTTTGCTCCATGTTCCTTTGCTGCAGAGCACAAGGTGCTTCACCGGCAGAGCTCCCCTCTCTTAGCTCAGTCCTTAGCTGAGAGATCCACAGGATTTCTTAAGAGAGAAACAAAGGCAGGCAAAATTTAAAACATTAAAAGTTGCTCATGAAAGATACAAAGATAGCACCCAAATCTTCACATCTCCTCATGCTTCAGTCGGTGAATAAGTTTCTCTTGCCTGGTATACCTCAGTTTCCCTATAGACAATAGTGAAAGTTCATAAGGGATGCATATATACAGCAAAAACTGTTCTCCCATTAGTCCTTCCACCAGCCAAAGATCACCTGGCTTCAGTACAGAGCTTTCAATACTCCCATGTAGTCATTCTGCTACCTAGAAAGGCAAAGGAAACCCTTGGCCATCCAGCCTCCTTGCCAGGCTGTCACATTCACCACTTTGGGTGATAAAACATTTTCTTCTTCCAGTCATCAAACAGCTTCGTCTTTGGGCAAGAATCTATCAGGGCACCAAACGTGCAGATGTCCAAGACAAGGGGTCACAGCACACTTAGCACAGCACACACAGCAGCTCCAGCTGTCCTAGAAGGACTGCACCCATGGAAGAGTGACCCATGTTGGATCAATTTTAAGGGAACGGTTGCCCATGGGATGGGACACTGGAGAAGTTCGTGGAGAACTCTCTCCCATGGGAGGGGCCCCACACTGGAGCAGTGGCAGGAACAACGTGTGATGAACTGCCCATAGCCCCCATTCCCCATCTCCCTGTGCCACTGCGGGGGGGGAGGAGGGAGAGCTGGGAAGGAGGGAGGGGTGGGAGGAAGGTGTTTTTAAGATTTATTTGACTTCTTATTATCCTGCTCTGATTATGTTAGTAATAAATTCAGTTACTATCCCCAAGGTGAGTCTGTTTTGCCCGTGATGGTGTTTGGTGAGTGATCTCTCCCTGTCCTTATCTCAGCTCATGAACCTTTCACTGTATTTTCTCTGTCCTGTCCAGCTGAGGAGGGGAGTGACAGAGTGACTTCGGTGGGTGCCTGGCACCCAGCCAGGGTCAACCCAAACACGACTGCTCACGTAGGCAAGTCAGGATACACACCCTGCAAAACAAGTAAAGAAAGGCCTGATGGATTCAGCTTAGTGCATCCAGCTGGAAGGGCTTATTCCCATTTAACTGTAATTTATTCAGATGCCTCAACAACTACACAAAGAACAAGACTCTGAGATGAAACATAACCTACAATTCTTTCACCCATCCCACCTCCCCTTTTTCGATTTCCTTCCCCCCCTTTTTTAGCTCTTGTCTTTTTATCCTGGCTGGTTGGAGCTAATGAGACCCACCTGACCTGGCAGCTTGTGTGAGTCAGCAGAATGACTTTCCACCTCCCAACAAGGTTCAAGTGCCACAAATATGCTACAAGGATAGGAATACTTCATCTCCCAGGTGCTCTGGGGATTAATTAGCATTTTGAAATCATGTTTTGGGATCCTCATGTGCAAAGTGCTAGAGAAGTGGCTATTATTATTCTTGCAAACCATAATCCTGGATTAGTTAAAGCAACTAGTCAAGCAATCAACAGAATTTGTCAATGATGAGGTAAGGAGTTACAGCCAGTGACATTTCTAGGACAGAAAGAATGAATTTTCTAAACAATCAGTATGTGCTGCATAGAGTGAATAATTTGTAATGAATAATGTATGCAGTTAATTTAGCCTCTTTGCCAGCTTGCAGAAAGTCCATGCACAGAAAGATAATTTCCCGACCTTATTTTGGGAATTGAAAAAAGGAAAAAATGCAGTTTATTCTATGGGTGTGTACTCAGTACATCTCCATTTCTGCTTGAGATGTACTGACATAGTACAGAGATAGAGGCAGGTACAGGAAAGACACCTCCTTCCCATCTGGAATGGAAGCCAGGAGAGTGCCTTGGCCATGGAATCTTCCATCCCTAATGTATGCTCAGCTTGTCATGGTCAAATCAAGGCAAAATCTTTGTGGTTTTGGCAGGGTTTGTGTGTTGTGTACACCCACATGCCCAGGCCATAACAGACTTCTAATTCCTAAATGAAGCCATGTGTGAAAAACAGAGTCACTGTCCTATGGATATTTCACAAAAAAATATTTACAGAATTTCTTGGCCGACCATATGGCTGCCTGGTTATCTCACAAGTCCTGTCCTGGTCATCAAGCAGGATTGCAGAGGACAGGAACAGACATCCTACACACCTCACCTCATCAGCTGCAGGATGGGAATTGTGGTGGCTTCTTCTCCTTCTGCTAATCACGAATGTCAGACCTCACTTGCTCATGATGATCTGGTCAGAGCTGTAGTAAAGCATGTATTTTAGAGCAGGCAGATAAGAAAAGTGCCCTTGTGGAAAAAAATAGGAGAAGGGTAGATGTGAGATCAGCAGTCCCCTCATTTTCAGGGGTCCACTTATTATCACTTGATTTGTGATTTTTCTACAGATTTCAAACCACCAACCTGAGAAATTCTCAGCTCTGGCTCATCAGTACCCAGGTGTGAAGGCTCATACATGAGCTCGAGTTCTCTCACACAGCTCACACTGTTCCCCCCGTGACCTGAAGTTTCCATGCTTTGGGATAATGTGGGACTGGACCAGCAGGCTCCCAGCCCTGGGTCAGCCACCACCTCCCACCTCTGCCTCCTCCCACTGCAGCCTCCCCAGGAGGACCAGGATTGCTCCCCACTGCTGCTGCAGGAGAGAGCATCAGGTCACCTTGTGGCTACAGCAAGGGTAGAATTGGTGAAAACAGATCTGTGCTTTCTCCTTTGTAGATAGCACAGACTTGTGTCCCAGCACTAAAATACAAAGAATATGAATATTGAACAATAAAGTTGCTGTTGTGTTGGCTCTCACTGACTGTGCAGGCTCAGCTTTCATGGCCCAGGATGTTTTGGGGTTTTTTTTCAGCAGGATGGGGTCATCTGCTCTTTTGTGCTGGACCCTGATTTCTTTCCAATACCCTTCCATGCTGTTGTATTTGCAAAATATTTATTTAGAGGAAAACTGAAGAGGGTGTACGAGTAAACACCACAAGGCCAGATCATGATGATTTCAAAGGAGAAAATGAAAGTCATCGCTTTAGGATAAGAAGAAACGAGCAAGGAGGGGAAAAAAAAACAGGGATTAAAAGTATTGCCCGCAAAAGGCAGATTTTGAAGGTGAGCAGGAAAAGAAGATCAGAAGAAAATTAAAGGTGTGTATTTGTGAATCAAATTAATGTATGAATGCATAAAACTTGCCAGCCTGACATGGAGATGAATGTATATCTTTCTCTAAAGCTACAGCCAGCTCATCACTTCATCCTGAAGGGCCTCGTATTGAGCGCTGATCCACAAAAAGTCCACAGTACGTGTGGGCTCTCCCTGACAGGGACAAATGTAACTCCCTGTGAATAATAGTCAGCACATGGAAAAGGAACAATTTAAGCCTAATTTTAAGCAGAGCCATCACTGCTCCCTGCACACACCTGGCATAGATACACAGAAGGATTTTAGCCAGCTCGTCTGTGCCTTGTGATGATCCTTGGAGTTCAAAACCAGCACAGAGCCAGCGTGGTGCAGACTAGAGGGAAAGCTGTGGTTTATGTGCAAAGGGAACAAGTTTCAGGGTAGAGGAAAATAATATTAATGCTCACACCTGCTGCAGTTTCCTAAGAGTGTTCATAGTACTGGCTCCCTAAAACTCATACCTATCTCCTTTCAACAAACTCCAGCTCTCTGACGCTACAAATAGAAGTCAAATTAGAAGCCCAGGCTCCATGGAAATGTTTTTGGGAAGTTTGCAGGTGGGAGACATTTTCATTGCTCTGTAGTGTGATGTTGATGGGAATTTCCTTTTCCTCTTTCTGTTTTTTTTCCCTTCTTTGTGTGGCACTCCAGTAACTTCATTAGTTTCCTTCTTCAGCAAATTATTCCAGGTGGCAATGTATCAGCCAAAAGGCAAAAAATAGCTGTCATCCACAGAACTTCAGGGTCAGATTTTTTTTCCTCTTCTGAGTGACTCTGCACTGTCACCGTGCAGGCTTTTCCTGGGTAAGCACGTAGAAATGCATAATTTATCTGAGTTAATTCTGGAAATCGAGGACAGAGCTACAGGCGCTGAAGATGCAGGATGCAGCTGCATTTTGAGTCTCCACTCAGAGGTCTCTGCTTGCAGTAACTGTACTGGGGTGGGAATCAGAGGGAGAGGGAAAGTTAATTTTTAAATTATTCTCTGTATCAGCTTGATGGCGTAAATTAGAAGAGCCTTAGGGTTGTTAAACTCCCATTTCTGTAGAAAAGCCCATTGTTCACAGATGACGGTTCAAGAAAATGTATATAAAATGGCCATTACGACTTTAGGCAGCAAATTATACCTGCAGTGGACAACATTTGTCAGCATTAAAAACTCCTCAGTCTCTCAGCTTCCTTTTCTTGGAAACTGCCACGGGCAGGAGAGGGGAGGGCTGGGCTGGGGGTCGGCGGGACAGAGAAGCACATCCGGGTGCTGCTTTTTGGCAGGAACCCTACTGGGCATCCCCCAAGCCACAAGCAGGCTGCACATGAGCATACTCCCCGTTTTTTTGTGGCTGCTGCTCCCCTCCCACGGGCAGGTTTCCTTCCTGCAGTCATGGAGGCGTGGGGCTGGTGCAGGTTTATCCCTGTGGGGCCAGGGTGCATCAGACACACCCCTCTTCTTGGGAGATGCTAAGGTACAGCTCACAGCCAGCTGTAACCTGTTCCCTCAGCATCTGGACCATGTAGCTTTTCATACTCACTCCACCATGGTTGTTCTCAAAAAGAGAGGGGGAGAAAATAGAAAAAAGCCCATCCCAGCATTTTGCAAGGTTAGTTGAAGGGAACAACGACCAACTCAGGTAACCCGGTTTCTGGAGAGGCTGCAGTCGTTATTTCTCCATGTTTTCAGAAATACTTTACAAATACCTTCCTGACTGATTGGAAGAAACCTTGCACTGTCCTCAAATGCCAGCTCTCATCTCCACTCAGGGACTGTCAAAGCGCCTTCATTTTCTTTATTTCTGCACTTTTCCAGGTGCAGCTCACTGGATAATTAGGGAAGTGTTTTTACTTCTTGCTATTGGTCAGTGGCTCTGAGTGTGCTCAGGTTAAATCTTCCCTTAGTATACCTGTAAGTCCAGAAAGTTCTGTGCTGGTATCAAACACTTGTCTTCCACTTCTGTTTGTGAGGAAAATACGTGTAGCCAGAGGTTTTACTGAGAAGTCAGAAATTCAGAACTACATGCTGTCCAGTTGCACTGGCAATCAATTGCTCATTAACACCAGCATAGAGTTACTCACTAAAATCATTGCATAAGCCATTGATGTGAGGACCTTCAGGGTCTCAGCTTGGCCTTGATTCTGATCCCATTTGAAAGAGGTGATCAGCCAAGGTCCAGAGCACTGTCCAGACTCCTCTCTAGGAAGAACTCCTGGCTTCACAGGCAACATGGGAGCTGCAATAGGCCACAAATCATCACCATTTGCGTTATTTTCTTTTCAGAATTGACAAAGGTAGGGTCATCTTACTCTTAGCCTTCCAATCCACTGTCTTACAAGAAAAAACTGCTGCTGTTTGTGCAGTGAGCAATGACTGTCCTTCTCGTGGCTTCCTACGCAATGGTGAGCACTCTGTCAACTATAACAATGGCCCTGAGAGGAAAGAAAGTCACAGATTATTCCAACATGTGCTACATCTTCTAAACATGCCAGAATGCATTTTCTCAGTCCTCCTTATGCATCTTCCACCACGGTCCAGAGACCCCTGCAATACTTAAGACTCATCACCCATTTGTTTGGGACTTTCACTGGCCTTACACTGACCAAACACCACTGATCAGCTGGGCTGACTTAGACCTTCAGTATAAAACCACAGAAATGTTGGATTCAGAGTGAACTCTCTGGAAATGCCTTATCTCACCCAAAAGTTTGCTTTATTTATCTCTGAGGTTATAGTGGGAGAGGAGAGTGCTGCACCCATCTACAGCTCTGAGAGGCATTTTCTGTGTCCAGAGCTCCTCTCAGGGTCTCTGGCATCAGTCCACCCCCTTGAGGGGTCTCCGTTATTCCTCAGATTTTCATGGTTTCATTTTATCCAAATTCTGTAACACCCTGGAAGATGTCAGGAGAGCTTCTTCTATTGTGCATTAATTAATGGGGTGACGGTGCAGTATTAATTAGCAGAGGGTACTTACATATACAACCTCTGTACTCTGGAGGCATGGTCTGAATTACACAGATATCCCTGCAGCTGAGTTTATATTTTCCTGTTGAATGGAAGTGTCTTTTCCTCAGAACCAGGCTGTTTCTCAGCTGAGCACAGAGGCACACTCCGTGAGTTACAAGCTGTTAGGAATTCAGAGAGGTACCAAGCCCTGCCTCACAGTTTTTCTTCACAGAGCATTTTTAACTGCTTCTTTTCAATCAAAACTGTCAAAATGATGTTGTAGAGCCCGCAGTCAATGCAAAGTGAGTGTGTGGGGCTTCTTTACTACAGTGTCATTGAGCAGAAAGATCAGTTTCTGTTTTGGCAGCCAGTTCAGCTCAGTGAAGCCAGGGGAAAAGTGTCATTGCTTTCAGCATGGATTGGATCAGGTGAGAGCTCTCTACATCTCATTATGCACTTCATTTCAGCAACAGGCCTAGACAGGCTTTTTATGGCTCTTTCACTTACTTTACACCACCGACTGGAGGTCAGGACACCAAAAATCTCCATTTTGATTTTTTGATGAATTGTCTGGCTATTCCCAGAATACTGATCACAAAGTGAGGGCAGTATGTCTCTTCCAGAGCTATGGGGAGCTTAACTATGAGGAATCATCCATTGTGTGTTGTACCCTTTGCCACTGAGGTTTTCAGCTGGCTTGGGACAGAACCACACTTCCTTCTCAAATTAATGATTGAAAATGTCTGTGAGCCTGGGTCCTTGTCCTAAATCAAAATGTTAACAGTTTTTTTACCCGTTTTGTTTCTTCTCACTCTTTTCCCCATCTACAGTGTAAATCAGAGGGCTTGAGACAGGCAGAAGGCATGAGACAGACAGGTGGCAGCTTTCAATAAGGTTAAGATGTGTAAAGACAAACTAAAAA
This sequence comes from Gymnorhina tibicen, assembly GCA_013399875.1. Lineage (NCBI taxonomy): Eukaryota > Metazoa > Chordata > Aves > Passeriformes > Artamidae > Gymnorhina > Gymnorhina tibicen. The sequence goes on from VXAZ01002730.1 coordinate 459,581, forward strand.
GGTCAGAATTGTTTCTCTTTGAGAGAAAACAAAGAAAATATGCAACTGAGGTATACAAAATCACATTGTACAGTGAAGATCAGAAAAGAGGTTTGGTTGCTAACAAGGGACCAAAAGCCAGCAGAGTGTTCTTTCCAAAGACTATTTTATATAATGTACATTTAGCTTGTAGAACTCCTTGCCACAACAGCACTCTTCAGAACAGGAGATGTATCTTTACTCCCTGTTGGTTTGGAGGTGAAGGGAAGAAGGAGGTGAAGGGAAGGGAAACTCACTGTGTGTTGGTGAGCTCATCCTCTGTCCCAAACTGGAAAGGAGGAGCTGACTGTTCTTCTACCTTGGAGCTAAGATTTGGTACCTCCAAGTACAGAGATAAACAGATTCAGGGAAGACTTCAAACCACAATTTTCAAGCCTGAAGATCTCCTTTTGACAGTGCTCATGGAGGGAAGCATAAAGAGAGGCTCAGAGCAGGACAGTCTGTCAGCATGTAGCATGTTTTAGCAAATACATACCCAGCAAGACAAAATGGAGCTGGCGATAACTGCACTTGGGAAAAAAACTGACCCCTTGCATGCACAGATGAAGTAACTGTGAGAGTGTAGTTTCCCTGGATCAGTGCTCAGAACTATAGAGAGCTCCAGGCTGGCAGTGAGTGGTAACATCTTTGTGTTTGCAGCCCGTGGGCTTAACTTTCAGAGGAGATACCCTGACCTTCAGATGGACGTGCCATTTGACCCGAGAAGTCTCCTAAAACACACAGTGTTAACTTTTATTCAAGAGACTCTCCACCGCAGCTCATGGCTGGGGATATTAGATCCTTCACAGAATTCCTGTAACCAGTGAGTGACAGGGGCACGGTTGCTTCGTGACCTTAGGTCCCCACTGACTGTGAAAGATAACATTAACATCCCACTGTACCAGAATTATATTCATCCTTAATGCTTTCCACAGAGCTACTGTCAACTTCCATGGATTTGCAAGTAGTTCAACCACTTTCACCCCTGGCAATTAATTCAAAAGCATCAAGAGTTTTTTAGGAGCTGTTAAGGAGCTATTATCTCTTATACTGGTTTTTTTTCAACCAGGGAAAGGCATCCGTGACAACCTCAATGATACTTCCTACTTTTCAACAGTAATTGGGATTTCCATAGAAAAAAAAAAAATAATTGTTGCACTATCAGTAGCCCAAGGCTGTAAACCAATAGAAAAGCAGAGAAGAGGCTGGGATGATACAGACATTTCAGCCTGCAGGGTTTCTGAAGGTCTGTCTTCAAAGTGAAAAGTGTTTGGAGTTACAGATGGCTGAACTGCTGAGGATGGGCAGCAAAACCCACATCAGTGTCAGATGGTTTCTCAGTCCCACTCCACACCTAGCACCATCCTCTCCCTCCGTTCAGTCACAGGAGGTCCCCAAGTTTGGAGTCCAGTGAGTCCCTGGGGCAGCGGGGAGGACACAGCCCATGCTGCACACTGGAATTCCCCTGTCAGACAGTGCAAATCCATGCACTTGGCTCAGAGGCCATGTCAGCATGAATGGTAAAGCCGGAATGAGGTCAGCGCTGGTTTTTCAGAGCTCACAGGTTGCAGACACCCCTGTCCAACACTTCTGCCTCCTGCACGCACCTCAGCAAGTGGCACGGAGTCCTCCATAGGGACTCTGATGGGATACTGTGCAGAATTAGCCGGTGACAGGTATGCTGTCATATAATTGTCTTTCCCCGTCATAATGGAGAGTGAAAGAGATTGTGCCTCTGAGTAATAATTGTCATCATTTTCCCATTCCTTCTCACACAAAGCAAATGAGTATTATTGCAGAATTCTGCCGTGAAAATTTATCAGTTCCTCCTTCGGATGCCATTGGCAAAAAGAAGAGAGAAAGAGTTTATTGAAGGACAAGGGAAAGGCAGGTAATTGCAAATAAAATCCACTGTATGGTCTTGAAAATCCCAAAGGAGGAAGAAAACCAGGCCATATATACACCTGAGCTCATAAAATACCACATGCCAGTCCCATCCACATGACCACAAAGAGAAATTTTAAAAGCTTAAGTCTTCAGCCATGTCACCGTCCTCCCAGTCATGTCTTCTCAAAGCACAGCTCAGAGGAGCTGCACCTTATCAGAAAAAAAACACAATTCCCAATCCCTTACCACATGTGACTGGGAAGGCACAATTCCTTAACTTTTATTTGTGTATGCATTTTTAAATCTTACTTGAAACACTGCAACCCATAAATAAACTTTTAAAATATCATTTCCAGCCAAAGCTTTACATTGCATTACAGGTCTTCTGATAAAGAACAATGCAAGATTGTGTGCTCACCATATTTTAAAAGGGCACACAATATTTATAAATCTGTGTAGTTATCAGCTGCCTCTTCTTCAGCATTTGAAATGGGGAAATCAGTATGATAAATGCAGAACAAGAGTCATAAGACTTTATGGTAAGACTGATCTTCCTGTTTTTTCATGTTCAAAAACATTGTTTTGCTTTTGGTCAAAAACTAGATATATATTCGATTTTTGTATTAATAAAATATAAAGGTGCACTACACCTAGCATAAAATATCTATTAGTTTGAAGTAAACATGGGAACATCTAAAAAATCAGGCATTGAATCACTGTTAATTCAACTGGCCAAAAAATTTTCAGTGAAATATTTCCTGACATGGAATGTCAGGAGATTAAATTATAAAGCCTTTTGAGAAAAACTCTTGGTTTAAATGGTTCAGTCTTGAAATGGAAGGGAAAAAAAAATTACAGGTCATACTGACTTTGCCTTAAAATGTAATTGAAGTAGGTGGAAAAAAAAAGACCCCAACAAAATCAAGTGGGTAAGACTTGGAACAAAATTGTCAGTTGGTCTTGACTTCTTACTGTTTCTTCTTTCAGATGGTAAGTTACAACTGGTTTTGACTTTTCAATTTTTCCATTATGATTCAGCATGAGAATTCTCCATGGTTCCAGAGGATAAACAAAAATCTAGGTATCTAGGCAGCATATAAAGTTTTGTGACTATTGGACATAAACAGATTTTGAAGAGATGTTGCAAAGCAGACTGAAGAAACTGATGAAGCACAGAAGGTTATTGATGAAGAGATAATGAAATCCTGGTCCCAAAAAATTGATTTTAAATGGGAATTTAATGGCACCGGATGGAGTACACCCAAATGCTAACTTTAGCCTAGGGAGATAGATTAGTCTTCCTGTATTTCCTCTTCAGCTGGTTGGGAACAGTAAAATCCTACATTCAATCATCCTCCACAAGAGCTTAGCTGGAGCCTTTCTCTATCCATTAACTCTAACAAATCTGGAAAAGCCGCCCTGCATCAGCACATCCCAGACCCCTGGTACCCCTCACCCATGGTTACAAGGAATTTCTGCCTACTGAGTGCAGGTCAGGCCTTCATTTACAGCTAAAAATTAAGATCCTTTGTAGAATTAAACCTGGGGTTCCTGCAGATATCAGTTCTTTCGCACCCAGCCTGCCAGCATGCTGTCCCTATCTTTTTGCTTGAGCAGAAAAAGCTGACTATCTCTGGGAAACTAAGTTTTATTGTGCTTGTGGCCTCAAATATGCCTTTTGCACAGCTGACCTGGCACTATGAGCAGAGAGGGCTGATGGTTGCACCTACTGTAGCATTCACTCTTGGTGACAGGAGCACAGCAATAGCTCGCAGGAGTTGCTGCTGTGGCTCCTCACATCTCTAGTACATTTGATTAAGGTGTGTTTATTCAGATCTGCCTGCATGCCATGTGTCTTACTAACCCAATAAAATAAAAGGATAAAATCCTTTGTGTTCCGTAGAAGAGGACTTTGAAGGGGTCTCCAATCTGAGCATAATTTCCTTCAACCATACACTTCCTCCTAACTTGTTAAGCTCTGTCTCTGTTACCCTTTCTTAGGCAAGCTGCAGGCCAGCCCTAACACCACTGAGCACTCCTTGCACTGCAGAAGCTGTGTGGCTATCAACATGACAATTCACATCTGGTGTCAAAAGTTAATAAATAACCTGTCTGTCAGGGAGTGCAGGCAGGAAGATGAAAGTTAGGTGCTTTTAAATCACGTTATGTCAAGCACAGACGCTGTCACAGTCCTGCTGCAAAAAGCCCAGACTTAACTGCACTTGCACCCTTTCCTGCCCTCAGTGAGCTCTGGGACATGATCACCTATCCTAATACAATGCCCTGCAACCTTCAAACCTTTATGACATTTTTCAAGCCATTTCCACACTCCTTGGGAAAGCCCAGTCCACTTGCATAAGTATGGAATTAAAGCAGGAGCATAATCCCAAAATTACACATAAAAAGTGTTTTGTATTGCTCCTTCAAATCTTCAATTTTTGAATTAAATTGAAGAAGACAACCTTTCCTAGAGTGGGGTTTTCATCTGAAGAGTAGGGTAACACAATTTCCCCTTCAGCAAATTTATATCCCGAGCCAACAAAGCATCAGGAAGAACGAACTGTGGCAGGACTGATTCTGTGTGAATGATGAGATATTTCTCTGGTAGTCCTGGATAAACAGGGAAACAGCGCTGAGATTTCAGACAAAGTCCATGAAGAGCCCCAACAACACCCATATGAAAGCCAAGACACCTCAACTTTTGGCCATACTCCTTCCAGATGGTTTAAATTCGTGCACATAAGCACAGTGTCATTTACGTGTTGAAAAAAGGCTAACCTTGACCTTTCTTTTTTTTTAATGAAATCTAGTGAGGCAGAGCTGGTCCCTGTTGCTGCAGGAGAGGTACAAAGGTGCAAGCTCAGTGTGTGAATCAGGGAGTATCAGCCCTGATTTTAGCAGACCTGGACCACCTTAGATGGGAAGGCAGTCAGACCAGATGGAGGAGAACCTTCAGAGGCACTGCAAGGATTGGAAAATCTCAGGGCTTGTCCCCTGGTGTCCCCAGGCTCTCCAGCATGGCTGGATGTCATGGGCAGTGATCTGAGCCCCCAAGGGGACATCGGTCTTGTTCCCACGGGGGAGGTGGCCAAGCCACTCCAGCAACCCCAGAGGAATATGTCTTAGAAACAAGTGGAAGAAATCACAGGGCAGCACTTCCCATTCCTATCCCTGAAAAGCTATTCCTAAAATGTTCCTTGCAACTCAGATGTTAATATCTTAAAACACATGAATGCTAGCTATTGTAAGTCTGAAGAGCCTCCTTACCAGGCAGAAATCCTAAGTGCCTGACCTTCCCAGTGCCTTGCAGCAGAGCATTCCATGGTTTAATTATCTCCTGTGTGAAAAGAGTTTTATTTGATCAGTCTGGAAATTGCTGCATTTCAATTTACTTGAATTTTTCCAGCCACTGCTGTTACACTAGACGACATTTAATATGTCTTTATCATACTGTCCTTCATTGGTTTCATTTCTAAGGTGAACAGTCTCAGAGTAACCTTTTCCGTAAGAAACATTTTCCCAAATAATGCCCCAAATAATTTTCTTTGCCCTTCTATGAATGTCTTCTAATTTTCTTTAAGATAGAGCAGCTACTACTGTACATACATTTGAGGTAAGGCTTCATATTATTTTTCTTACTATTCTCCTTCTATTCCTCATCCATTATGTAACATTTTCTTTGTTTTTCTGGGCTCCAGCAGCATACTGAGCATGTGGGGTACAAGCTCCCATCCATAACCATCCTGATTTAAAAAAGGAAGAAAGAAAGAAAAGAAAAGCATCTGGTTTATCATGGTATTACAATGGTCCCTTGTGATACCAATAATTGGACCAAATCTTTCAGCAATTCCCAAGTGCACTTTGCCAATCTGGGTAATTTTTTTCCGTAGCCCATCACTGCTGAGGTGTATAAAACCCTTCCAGGTGTGGAACAGACTAAAGGGAAGACATGTGGAAGAAAGGAAGTGAAAGAGATGGCTTATAAAGACATGGTGGTTTCCCATCATAGTTAAGTTCAGGCACTGGTGGTGTGGTCAGGTACATCTGCAGGCACTCAGGTCAGTAAGCAGAGCTGCCCCACTGAAGAGCCACAACACAAATAAAATAAATTCCCACAAGTTACTTAAAAAGTTAAATAATTTACTGTATTTACTCTCCCTGTCCCATCTGTTGATCCCACGGTGCTGTGTTTGCCCGAGTTCTGTTATACTCCCCATAATGAGAACCAAGAGACAAATAGCTGCTCAAGAAAGCCAGGAACTGAATTTAGTATCCTGCCCATGGCCAGAGAAATTGAGTCTGGAGCCCACAGCTCTGTATTCTGGGCACTAACCCCTCCCAGGTGGCACTGATGTATTTATACGAAGACATGAATGAAACAAAGGTGTGATCTGAACTAGGAGAGTATGAGACAAAAGGAAAAATGTAGGATGGATATTTTTGTACAAGTCCAAAGAGTATCCGTCAAGGAGGAGTAGTAAGAGACTTTCCTAGGAAAGCATCTCCTCTAGAACTAGTTTGACTCTCGGCTAGCTGATCTAGGAGAACAAAGTTATTTATGGCTCAGTCATAAGAGAGGTTGAAATCCGTATCTGCTACCAACTTCTTGCACAAGCTGAGTACCAACAGTGTCACTGTGTTCCACAAGCTTTTGTGCTTTTACTTTAAATTACCCCCGTTCCTGGGGTAACGATCATCGACAACGGTACTTTAAGTGACACATTCCTTCAAGCCAGCAGAAAGGCAGGTGCAGAAATGCAGGGAGACTTTGGGTGATTATCATCACTGTCAGCAGCTCGGGCAGGGGGAACCCCAGCTTTGCAGCTGGGTGAAGCCCAGAAGGGTGGTGGCAGTAGGGAAAGGAGCAGGCACAGATCCTGACGTCAGCCTCCTGCCTGTGCAGCTCAAGCCATAGCAGACAGGAAAGGTGCTGCTGGTCTGTCAGATGTCTTGCTGGCCATTCTTTGGCAGGATTACCTGTTTTCCCCTCCCAGCCCTTCATATTCTTTCCTCAAACAGCTTGTATCTGCAAATAGTAATCTCTTGACAGCTGATAATGAGCTGGGCGTGAGCTTTGCGATGACGACAAGATAGAAAGAGGTGAAATAGGAAGATCTACGCATTTCAAGTGCTGTAAAAGGGTGCTCTGCACTCACACAAAGCCATGTTCCATATTCCCAGACAGAGGACACTGATCAGAGGAGGAGGCTTGCTCTGCTGGGGAGGGAGACCCAAAGTTCAGCAAGTCACTTGGGAGGGAAAATAGACAAAGAGATTAACTTGCACCATATTTTCCATCCTTCTGTCAGTACTGAAGGGTAAAGGGGAATCCATTGCATCCTCCTTTGGATGCCCTCATAGAGGAAATGGCCCAAACATCCCAGTGCTGAGCCATGTGCAATCCTTTCCTGGCTGTGCAGGCTCTGCAGGGGAGCCAGTCCTGGAAAACTCATCTCTTTCCATCCCTGCTGCTAACGCTGGGATTCAGCCAGTGGCCTGAGGAAAGGAGTGGATGGGATTTTTGAGGTATTTTTGCTTCCTCACCCCTTCAGACTATTTTTACTGTGTCCAGGTTGTGTCTCAGGAACAAAACTGGAACTGGCACTTGCCACCAGCAGGTATCAGTGTACATGCACTACCTTTGGAAGGCAGGCTGCAGGACACCAGAGCCTGTGGTCACTTCTGGCTTTCCCTTGCAGGCCCTGGCTGAATTCAGACACCACAAGACCCACCATCTCTGTCCTTGCTTTTCTGGGGCAGTCTCAGGGTTTAAGTTCCCTATCTGTGCATCACTAAGGAATTCTCTGAGATCTCATTTTGTTCCAGAGTTTAGGAACAATATTACAGAACATATAATAGTCCTTTGTATGTTGCACTGGGAAGGTGGCATTTCCTACTCTTCCTCACTGAAGCTACAGCCTTTCTGAGGAACTTGCTGTGCAGAGGGAAGAGATTGGGATGTAGGCACCACAGACTTGACATCTGAATATTTGTGTCATGTAACCTGAGGAGGACCATGTCCTGTGTGGACTTTCCCCCCACTCCCTCCTCCATCTCATCATTCCCCATGTAGGGTCCTTTCAGGAGGGATGCCAGAGCATTTTATCTACCCTGAATCAGTTCTGTGACATCTTCTCAGGGGCATTTGAAAAGGGGTGCAAGACACCAGGTCACCATTTCTCCATGTCTGGTATGAAGTTCTGGGCCTACCTGAGCTATGGAAAATGTGCACCCTTGTGGGATCTCCTAAACGCGGCTCAGAATGATGCTCTCCACACTTCCAGTGCTTCACTACCCACAGGTTATATCAGCCAAAGCACCTCAAAGGCAGCTGTGGGGCTCTGCCTGCAGGGAAGCTCTGTGTGCAACCCTAAACCCATCCTGGAGGCCACTTCTGCACAGCGCTGTGGACCTGCCAGGGTCACAGGACCAGATGAATCTGACACCCAGGTATTCCAATTTCCAGAAGCATAAACTTACACTAAAAGCTGAAGAAAAATTTCAGAGCCTGGAGTAGTAGTTTAATTTTCCACCCCATTCCTGCTCACTGTCTGAGCATAATTCAGGATCCTCCCATAACCTGTTTATGCTTCCCTGCTGTGGCAAGGTTTTTACTTCACTTGCTGTAGCAGTGCTTACAATGTTGTTGCAGCCTATTTGGGAGGGTATCCACAAAGCTGCATCCCTCTGGCTGCCAGATGCTCATCTGCACAACGCCGAGCCTCAAAATAGTTTCCTGCTGCCTTCTTTGGCTCACAGGTAGTTCTCTGTTATGATCCATGACTGAATCATGGAATCACTTAGGTTGGAAAAGACCCTTAAGGTTTGGATGCAGCGAAGATGGGCACTGCTGGTTGTTTGAATAGTCTGACATGGGGTTTGATTTCTTCCCAGCCCTTTACAGCCTTCGTCATTTACCTTACCACACCCCCACATCCAATTAGCCAAATTGAATTACTTAGACTCAGCCATAAAGTACCACCTATCTGGTGGTTTTCAGTGCAGAATTGTCCCTGGCAGCACGTCCTGTTGGCCCTTCATGTTGTAAAACAATTGTGTGCAAAGATATGAGGCCACAAAGAGCCATGATGGATAACTGGTTGTTAGTCTGAGTTTTCCCAGCTAATTTAGTTCCTCCAGCAATGTGAAGAAAAATGCTTGGAAGGAATGTACTCCAAACAACCAGTGTCCCCTGTTGGCTTTCTTCAATACTGGAGAGACATTTATTACCCTCTCCTAGAACAAAATATGGTGTTAAATATAAAAGCAGTGGTTGAAATGGTCATAAAATGTATTGGGGCATACGATGGATTTAATTGATTTCAAAGCTTAGATCTAGGAAAAATTTATAGTCAGAGACTTTATTTTTCCAAAAGCTTGGCTTAGTTATTTAAAATTGATTTTAGGATTATGATAAAATATGTTTCTATTGATTTCTGTGAGGAAAAATTCATCACTGCAAGAATGTCTGGTTCTATCTACTGGGTGGATGAAGATGCACACAGATCTTTCTGGCTCAGGTCTTTGCACATGCAGTTGAGTTGGGAGGGTGAAGCAGAATCACAGGCTGCCATGTCTCAAGACAAAGCAAAATAACCCAGGAAAAAAAGCAGAGACCATTCTGGTGTGCTGTGGATCTTGTTAATACAATGTGGTTGATTGGTCTCCCTTGTAGCAGAACAGAGAGTTATAACCTTTGCAAATCTTTGCTTCAGTCAACTCGCCAATCTGTTTAGCAATTCTACCTTAAAATACATTCTGTTACAAGGTTAAAAATAGTCTTATAAAAGAGGTGTCACTTAATTACATTCCTCTTGGCTAGACTGTAATACTTAATATAAATTGGGACAGTGAGTTTCTGCATTTCCATTTTTTATAATACATTTCACAGAATGTCAATTTCATCTTGATTCATAGTAGGTAACCCCTGATTATGGCAATAATTCTGATTTAATCAACAGACTGGCAAATGTCACTCAACATGAGTAAAAAAAAATCAACTTTTATTTCTGGACAAAAATGTATGTAAAGTGAGTTAAACAGGGAATACAATTCAGCAGTGGCAGGCTAAGCTAAGTTAGGAAGATATTCTGACTTTTGAAGCGAAATATATTGATGCAAAGTCAAGATGACTTAAAAAAGCTGAAATATTCAAAGGATGGAAATGCCCAGATTATGCATTCTAGCAGCTTCATCCCAACTCTGCACTGTATTAAATGGGCATACGGAAAAAGACAAACTATTAAGTCATGCAGGTCTTGAGCATACTGTGATAGTACATTCTATCTAGTAGGACATTTTTAGTCCATTCATTCCTTAAGGAAAAGATTCTACTAGAACTCACTATAAACCAAGCCAAACTAGCTGATTTATGTGGGTCTAGAGCTGCTTTTCTTCACCAGGGGACAAAATAAGTAGAAACACCCATGTTTCTACTTTTAGATGTCTTTACAGAAGGACTGAGTGGTCACTTCTCACGTTAAATTCACCTGTTGCCTTTGAGGACTGCAGCCACAGCATTATTTTCTACTGTATTTGTAAGCTGGGAAATGAAATCAAGGTATCAACTCGTGACATGTTGGCTTGGGTATATGTTTACCACAGCGCTTTTCTGCATGTCATATATTAAGCTTGCTCACGTAAAACACCATTCCCTGTGGAAGGGGAGTTAATGAAACTGTTTCATTAACTTATGAAGTACAAGGCAGAGTTTTGGGGATTTTGTTTCCCTGCCTTACAGGCCATACAAGGCTGTTTGACAGCAAGAGCAAGTGTTTGTGCAGTATCAGAGCGCTGATCATTAGCACCGGCAGGTCCTCCAAAGGTTTATGTTTAAAATTACCTCCTGTGCAGTGCTTTGAAGCAAATATCACTGTTGCTTACATTGATTTCAAATGTCATAGAAATCTAGTCTATGACTCTTTAAGATCTGAAGGTTAAACTTTATGCCAGTGTCTAGAAATCTTGATAGCAGCAGCACGAGCGTGAGCAGAATGAGTTAAGGCCATCAGGGACTCCTGAGCAAATCATGGAGGAAGGGAGGCTCCAAGGGCACTCAGCAGTTGGACAAGAAAAGGCTTATAGAAGCAGTATTCTGCCACAGCCCTCTTCCACTTAAAAGGCTTATTGGCAATCAAAAAGCAACACTGCCCACAGAACTGAGGAAATTGCAAAGCTCTCATAGTTTTTACCAGAGAAGCCTGATCCCAAGCCTGTTGTTTCTGTTGAGGAAGGAGTCCCACCAACCTTCACAAGCTCTGGCTGACGCTGCAAATGACTTAAGGACTCGACAACATTAACTGCTGGGAGAAAACATCACTCTGTTAAAGCCTGTCCTCGCAAACCCAGAAAATATCAACCAATTTACAAGTAGCTAATATCAGCATATCCTCCAAAATCCAATTAGTGGCTGTAACCTTGAGTTTTATCCCTGTCCAAAAATACATCTTGTTCCTTTTCACAGTGGGTTTGCACTCTACCCCCTCCCCAACACACATGCTTCAGTGCCTGACTTTTCCCATCCATGCCAAATTGAAGGTTCTTTTCTGTGAGGTAATTTTGTCTGAATTGCCTGTGCACCCACCCATCCCATCCCATCCCAATTTTAGTCCATGGCGTCTTGTTTTCAAATTAGTTGCTATCTTAAACAGCTTACTGCCTTCAATCTGTTCATTTCAGGGTTTCGTTTACCTCCCTGACAATCTCCCATTTTACCTCATTTCTTCCTCAGGCTGCAGAGGCCAGCACAGGCTAATCCCCCCTCATAACTTAAAGTCCAAACCTCTAGAGTATTTAAGATTTTCCTCCATAACACCTTTTCAATTTCAAACCCCTAAGCAATTTTACTAGTGCCCAGAATAGCACATAATATTTATATTTTTCAAGTTTCAGAACAGAAAAACAATCTTTGCTTACTTAAGGTGTATAATACCCCTTTTATGGAAGGTTGGGGTGCTTCCTCCACAGCTGTGGCTCTGTGACTCCTGTAAAACCGTACACAGGTACCACTTTGTCACTTGTTGTTTCAGTAGACCTTCTTCTTGCCATTGCATTGGGAAAAAAATCCAGTTCTCTGAACACTTCTTCCCCCAACCTCTTCTTCCTCCTGTTTTTTCACTTTTTATGTACAAATGTCTACAGCTCCTTCCAGGATACCAACCCCTGCTTTGTCCTTTACAAGCCCCAGAGACAATAAGTGCTGATTGCAAGTAAGACATCTACATGAAATGAATCATGTGGTCTACTCATTTAGTGCTTTTCTCTTCTTAGGTGAAAAATCAAAGTCCTCTCACACATAATTCACAATGGATGAAATTCACTGCTGAGCAGGCCAACCCGAAGGCTGTGCAATGCAGAACTGCCTTTAAAGCGCTGTTTTGAAGGTTTCTGAGAGCTTAGGGAAGTGAAATGTCACCGTGCCAGCCCTTCTGCTCAGGGATGAAATTTCACTCCTTGTGAATTTCAAAGTTTGATTTTTATTCATGTGCTGATTGTTTGAAAGAGCTTGAAGCATGGGTCATACCTATGCATTCAACAGGTGCATTTCCTTATCAGTAGCAAAAATATGCGGAGATACCATTATGCGGGGCTTGTTTCCTCAGAGGACTCAATTATTGATTTACTCACAGATGATTAGCAGAGATAGTGCTTTAAGTTGTAAATGCTGCAGTTTTCTGCGGGAGCAAGAGACACAGGTCACTCTCTTATTCCTCTTTCCTGATGGGATGAATCCCAAATCTACTGAGAGTTTTAAAGCTGAATTCTTCTAAAAAGACGTGAATTGCAGAAAGGTGAAGATTCTTGACATTATCCTCTTTCCTGAAGTTTTTCAAGCAATTCACTTCTGTGGAATTCTGAGAAGTGACTTAAAAGGGCATTGACTGAAACCCAGAGCTTTGATTCACATAAATGTGTATGGACGGATTTTCACCAGCTTTTAGCTCAATCACATATTTTGCATGAAAAAATAGAAGGCCCTCTGCACAGATGTAGTTGCAGGGATGTTAATGCTTTGCACATCGTTCTTCCCATCCACTCCATGAATGTTTTATTGTTAAGATTACAACTGCATGAACCTTTCAGGAGTTATAGCCAAGCGTCCAAATTTCTCTTTCAGGCAAGTAAATTCATGTTCTAGGAACAGGACTGAAAGGAAAAGATCCCAGCAGTGTAAGGCAGGGTTGGGACTGAGCACACAGGACAGCAGTGACAGCAGACAGCCCTGAAGCTGACTCTCACAGGCCCCAAGGGGAAGGAGGGAAGGCAAGGGAGATCAGAAGCCTAAGGATTTCCTTATTCTTTCCTTATAAATGTGTGGAGAACAGGGATTGTTCCTCAGGAAAACATAGCAGGATAAAATCTAAGTGGGAACAGCTTTAGAGCTTTCCTGCTCCCAACTCCCTTATCAATGTTTGCTAACACCTCACATCCATAAAACTGAGCTGTGTGGAGCACTGCACAGTTTACATCATTATTATCTGTTAAGACAGCTTTCATAAATCAAGGTGGACTTTAAAATTGCTGACATCCATTTAAAATTTTGCAAGGCCTTCCACAGAGAACAGCAGTAAACATTTTTTCTCCAGCATAGCAAAGAGGGATTTTTGCTTTGGGCTGTGGGTGGGGGGGTTTTCCCTCAGCCTTTTTCCACCTTCTTCAGGACAAGAGCTGCTCCCAGATAGCAATTTTGCAATGAGCTCTCCTTTATTCATAAGCCTGAGATGGTTTATTGGCATGGAGCAGGTCTATCCCTCCTTGTGAGACTCAGCTGTCCTCGCAGGATTTGTGGCTGATCCCCCTGGCACACGCTAGGCTCTGGATTCCACCTCTCCTGAGCTTCTGAGACAGAGCTGTCTCAACCCTGCTTGTGCAATGAATGCTTGGCCACATTTCTTGGGCAGGACAAATGCTGGAGTATGAGATAACCTTTGCTTTTATTGCCCCACACTTCCCAACCCCGATGTGAATGACTCACTCATACAGTGAGCCTTTCAAACTCGTTTTATGTGGCTTTCTGGCAGCAGCAAACATGTATTTATGGAATAAGGTGCTTCCTTTGGCTTTAGCACCCACTGTGAAGCAAAGTTATCCCTCCTCTCAGTCTTGTGACAGATGACTTGGTAACTCCTCCACCCATTGCTCCACCAGCCAGGTGGATGCTCTGTGCTGGAGTTAACACTGCCTTTGGTTACTCACTTCAGTGCTTTCTCCCTTTTGGCACTGGCTGTTTTAAATCTTGCTGCATCATGAGAGCACCAAGCACTACAATTTCCAAAACAATGCAAATAGTTCATACACGCAACATCCCTTCATCCATAGTATCAAACTCATTGTTTCCTTTGATGCCATGAGGATTTTTTGCCTTTTTTATATACTCCTTTTATATACCTTTTTATATCGTTTTCATGTATCCTTAAGTGCTTTTAACCCACATACTTGTAATTCCCCAAGTCTGATAACTACCTTAGACCCAAAGTTCTGTTAAGCCAAGAGACCAAACATCTTGGAAGCCTCGCAGTTGGGTCAGAAAGCCCCAGACACCAAGGTCCTCTCCAGAACACATTCTGTAAACCAAGATAGGCCCCTCCAGGGGGAAGGTTCCTCGGAACAGGGGATTCTCTTGAGCCTCTCACTGGGGAATCTTTGATAGATATGCTAATTTGCAAAGTCTATAATTGTATACACGAATCATCCTGGGGGTGCATTTCCGTGTGCATCCTGGGGTGCATTTCAGTGCATTCTACCTGGATGTGGTGCACCTAAAGATCCTTAAATAAATACTGAGATAAAACCCTCTTTTCCCCTCTAATCGTGTTTGGCTTTTAATTTTAAGACCAGGGAAAGGCAACACCTTCAGGAAAAAAAAAAGTAATACACCAGTGGTGCAATGGAAGGCATTTGGCACGGCAACCAGAGTTCAGCAAATTTGAACCCTGCAACAATATGGATTATTAATGCCTGGGAAACTCAGTCTGGAAATTTGTTTTCAATCCAAACCTCACACTGCTTTGATCAAAGCTTGTTCTCCCATCGGCTGTTGCCAACCAGCAGACTCCAGGCCCATACTGTGGGTTCATTTCCTGGGATGCACCAGGTCCTTGTCAGTAGCTGCAGATAAAACCTTTGAGTAAGATCACTCATGTAAAGCTAGAACTTGATCAAAACTTCTTGAAAAACCAACAAAGATTTATTTTAGACTTCAATTAGTGTTGGGTCAATTTATCACTATTCTTAGTGCTCCCTTTATAGCAATATTGTATTTTTAAATCACCTAGTGTGCTTTACCTAGGTTAAATATGTATTATTTTTGCAACATTGCAACATTTTGGAGGGTTTGATACACACTGCTTTTAGACACTGTTTGGAATGGCCAGAAGAATACTGAAAATATTTGTTTATTTGGTGTATTGATTTCTGCAATAAACAAGTCAGTAAAAGCTGATGAAGGAATTCATATATGTTATGTATGAGTTATATACACTTCCAACATTTTTCTTTCTAACTCACACCTCAATAACATTACAGAAAATGTATTGTGTCAGTTTCATTAGTCTTTGCCTTCTCCTTCCAGAAATATGACGGAGGTATTGATTTTACCAAATTATAATATAATCCAAATCTTTGGCTCTATGAATTTATCTATATATTTTTTTAGAGTGCACTGGTTTTCTAACTACCATCAATTTTGTCCCCTGACCTGCACTTCAAACACAAGTATATAAAAATGATCTATTGGTTTCTCATGTAAGTGGTTGTTTACAGACATGTTATTGTCTCTGGAGTCTGTAGTTTGGCTAACTCTTATTAGGCTGGCTGGGCCTCAGCTCCGTAAGTCTGATGCCTGCTGCTAAAAAGGGAGTTGTTCATTTTCTGGCGGTAAATAATGAAATGAAACAAATACAATCTGTAATAGAATCAAATGTGAGCACAATGAGTCCACAATTCAATTTGGATTTAATACAGCTGCTTAATCCTGTTAAGGGGTGCCCTCATGAGAAAGATGCTTTAGCAGCCTAGAGCAGGACTCAGAATGTGAGGGGAGGCTGTTAAAAATGAGTTTGTAGTGCAGAAGGGAATGAGGGGGGTCAGTAAGGGGTGAGAGGGGTCAATAAGCTTTTGCACCACAGAGCTGAGTCTGATGGACAGAGTGGAGGTTGCTGAAGTGAATTCACAGAGAACATGGAAAATGTAGCAATTCCCAGTGCAGGAGAATGCTTTATGTTTTCTCTCAAGTCTGAAAGTTATCTGAGAGATCCGAGGTGCCAGGAGAGCTACTGCACCTACCTGGATACAATTCTCATTTTTTGTGTTGTTGCTGTGATGAAAGTGTCTCACAAGAAGCCAAACCCATCATTACACGAAGCAAAGGAAGCTTCACCTTCTTTTGGCAGAAACAAGAAGAGAGAAACACTAGAAATGAATTGCCACTTCTACAGAAGTAGAAGCATTCATTAATTTTTGTGGAGCCATTGTTTCATCTGGGAATAATTAAGTCTTGCAAGAGGCAGCAAGAAACCTATGCAGTTATATAATAAATTCTATTTTTCAATATAGAGTCCTTAAAGTCATACTTTTCCTGCAGGAAATGCACTTTTTTTTTTACAGGCATAGAACATCTTCCACCAGAATTCACTGTGGGGAACAGGTGGCGTCTTATCACTCTGGGAAGATAAGGACATACTGTGCCCATAAAACAGACCATGGAGCTAGCTTGGAGGAAATTATCTGCGTTATTAGCATCAGGATGTGGAAAAACACACATCTCTACTTCAGAGGCTGGCACTGCAGAAAAAAACTAGGTCACTAAAATCAGCCCCTTGCTGTATCATACCTCAGTTATCCCACAAAGCCATTGTTTTTTCCTGTCGCTCTTCAGATTAACTCCTCATACAAGAGACATCAGCCGAGAAATATTTGCCACCAAGCGCTGGAAATGCAGGTTTCTTTGTGCTCTTCAACACTTGATGTATTCCCCACTTCCCCTGCTTTGAAACAACCTCTCCTGAATCATCCAGCTAGTCACATTCTTGAAAGTTTTACTAAACTTTATTTGCAGTAAAAGCAGTGGCAGAACAGTCCTTGTCCAATTTATTTGTACCCAATTTGCTGGGACAGTGGTTTCCAATCTTTTTTTTTTTTTTTTTTACTGAACTCTAAAACATTCCCTAGACATGTCCAGGTTCCTCCATAGTATTCATAAATCCATCAACAATGTGCTGGGTTTTACTTCTTTTCTGTGCTCTTCTTGAAAGTAGTCTTTATGTGTCCAGAGCTTCTATGGATCATGCACTGAAAACAGCTGAACTCTACTGATTTCTAAATCTGGCTTCCTTGATGGGGCAGTGCTCACATGGTGTGGTTGT
This sequence comes from Gymnorhina tibicen, assembly GCA_013399875.1. NCBI lineage: Eukaryota > Metazoa > Chordata > Aves > Passeriformes > Artamidae > Gymnorhina > Gymnorhina tibicen. The sequence continues at coordinate 476,848 of VXAZ01002730.1, forward strand.
AAGGTGAAGTTGGGAGGTAAAAGTTCATTCCCTTAATGTCCAAAATGGGGAAAGCTGTCTCCTCTCCACGTGAGGAGTCATGAGCAGATGCATAGGTTTGGCCCAGGAACGGGTTGTGGCCCTCTGTACCTGTGCACCCAGCCTCTGAACTGACTCAGCTGGCTTGTGGCTGGTGTCCTAAGTGTTCCAAACACAATTCTTAAATGTGGTGCAACTGCAATCATGATAAAATTGATCTTTTTGCTCAGTGGGCCTACTGTTTTGAGCAGATTTTCTGGCCACAGATAGAGTTGGGTTCCTGCCTTGGATGCTGTCACTGGGGTCCTCCAAAGGTCCTTGACTTCTCAGACACTCAAATTAGATGCCTGTGGGGATACTTGTCAACTTCCACTGCATGTCAGGCAAACTCTCCACCTAAGGCCAGGTCTGCATTTGCACCACCCTTAGTTTTCCCTCAAAATAAAATATCTTTATTTTGATTTAGGTGGGTGATGATGACATATGTCTAGAGTGGAAGATGACAAAACTGGTCCTCAGAATCAGGGGTGAGTGACCAGGAAAGTCACACAGTTACAGCAGTTCTTTCTCAGTTATGCACTGAGCAGTCTCAAGGGGAAGCCACTGAGGGAACAGTAACATCAAACCTCCCTAAGCCACTTCTGCAAACCCATTTTTCAGAGCAAATTCACTTGTCAACACCACTTCATTTTAAACTCTGCGTTGGGGAGGAGGTATGGATGGAAGGAACTGCATCCTTCAGCCTGGAGAGGTCATGGTAGAGCTGCATTTTGGGACCCTGTGTGCTCAGATGGCCTGATCCTCAACCAAGTTAAGAGCTCAGCAGAATTACAACTTTGCATTATCATTGCATGGAGGCATTTAGATGGCAACATAAATATACATACTGCTCTAGAGAATGCAGATAGACATATTCTCTGCCCTAAAGACCTCAGAATCTGAATAATGAAGTAAAATTACAACCAGAACTTAATCTGCTGAATATCTCCCATTTCATGGCAGACCCTCAGCTACTTTAATAATAGAGTTGTATCACCTAATCTCATGTACTGAATATTTTGTGCTGAATTAAAGAATTGTAGCCATTGAGTGGTTAATACCATTTCCTATCCATATCATATATATACTGAAATAATTTCTTCATGTACTGCTGGATTAAGAAACAAATTCACTGTCAGACATCCAAATACAGCTTTCTTGTTACTGTGAATGAAGTACAAATATTGGGAAATACATGCAAACCATTGGAGCTGTAACCAAAGGAAGATGTTTGTGGTTTTAATGATGCCAGAAAACAGGAATCAGCTTCTTCTTGACTCTTCTGTCTTGCTATCCAGGGGAACAAAACACAGTTCATCTCTTCTAAGCAGCAGGTCAGCGCTTCTGTCCCTGACCCTGGTGTCATCTCTCCTACAGAGAATGCCAAACCCCCACAAAGAGTATTTTCCTCTGGGGTCCAAAAGTCAGTTCTGATACCAACTCAGATACTGCCTTTAAGAAAGAAAATCATGTTGTTTCTGAATGATTCCAGATTGCTGGATTTACTAATTGTATTCCTGTGCACATCCATTAAAAGTACAATTAAATCTTTTAAAGAAGGAAATAATTAGAGTGGAAATGAAAGTGTTATACTTAGCGTACCTTAAAGAAAGAATATCAGACCTCAAGGGCGTGCTTAATCGTTGTCATTAATGTAACAATAAACAAAAACTGTTGTCCCAGTCTGGACTAGTCATAAAACAGAGCCAACAATTCTTCCGCCGGTGAGTTTTATCCGGTGAATGGAATGTCTTCATAAAACAAGATGCTGAGTAATGCCAGTTTCCTCAACAGTCCTTGATAGTCTAGTGGGAAAAAGTCAGTATCCTAGTGTTCCCAAAACATATCCTGAAGGACGTCTTTTTTGCTGCTGTCAAACACTGTTTTCTGGAGATATGCTAATTTGTGATTGTAATGTGTGATAAATTTGCTGCTTCTCAGAGGCCCAAAGAGTAGAAAAGCTTAATGTTAAGTCAAAGAAAAAAATTAAGCTGGAACTGATGTCAAACTTTTAAAGAGAAGTTTGGGGAAAACAGGTAAAATAATAAGAGAAATGGACAAGAAATATGATCCCTGTAACTAAAAATTTGAAGTCTTTTTTCTGATTGGTATCTCTGCCTGAGGAACCTTGCTAGATTTCAGAGATCAAGGATGGTTGAAATTTTGCAAAAATACTCTCTCCCTTTTCTCTGAGGTTTGCTAGGATGCAGCTCTATGGCACTTTTCCAGCCTTCATGGCACTAAGGAGTTATTTTTCCCTAGACAGCCACATGGTATAAGAACTAGGTAAATGCCCTTCTACATGGTAGCCAGCTTTTTGTGGTACCCAGATCTAAGATTTTTTTTTAAATAGACCTTATTAATTCCCAGTCAGCCTATTGACCTTGATTGTAGCCCATTCTAAAGTGTTCCTTATTAAATACTGTACAATATTATATATTGTATATAAATTATACTTGCTTTCTTTTGGGTTCATGGCTGCTGGCAAGCACAGGCTCTCTCTGGGGACCACATATGGCACAAGTTAACGAAGTGATCACTTAGAGCTGCTTCTGGTAATCCAGATCTCCACTGGGATGTGGGAGAAGGCAGGACACCAAGGTACCCTGTTGCTTGCTCAAGCTCCCCAGTCACACCAGACCATCCTGCACTTGGCAGGCACTTGTCTATTTCTAATTTAAAAATGTCAGAACTTACTCTTCCTTCAGACAGAAGCAGAAATATAGGTCAAGTATTCCTTTTATTTCACAAAAGAGAATTATTCCTTTCTGAGCAGCCCTATTCCTGATGTAGGCTTGAATTCACCTCACTTCACTTGATGACATTTCTCTGAGTCTACTGATTCATACAGGGGATCTGGGGACACACTGAGCTGAAGGGAGACACCTCTGTCAGATGCACAAAGTTAAGAAGGAGAGGGGGAATCCAAGCTTCTCTATTTGGAGCTGCCAAGAACAAGCACTGTGCAATCCAAGTTCCTACACAGCCAGGATCCAGCTCCTCCCGGGTCCCTGTGGCAGTAGCACAGAAATATTAGTGATGAACCCTCTGCCTCCACTTCACCTCTGCAGTTTCTACCATGGAAGACACACGGATTCCTAAAAAGGCCTTTATGATACCAGCTCCAACTGGCACAAGCAAGACCACCGGTCTCTGTTTAAGTGGAAGTGGAGATGAGAGGAGGAAGAAAGCAAAACAAATGCTTGTTCACGGGATTAGGACTTTACAGGAGTGTGTAAGGGAGCATCTGTGGGCAGCTCCACCACTCCATCCCCCTCTGATCTGAAAAGTAGGGAGGCTTGGTACACATGTCACAGAACTGGCCAAATAGCTGCAATCCCACCCAGAGGAAAGCATGAGAGTACAGCTTTTTGCCAACGCTGGAAGCTTGCCAAGCTCTGCGGTATTTAAGCAGTCATGACTTTGTCTTCATCTGCGCAGATTAAATATGGATGTGTGTATTAATTATGTAAATGCGAAACTGCAGATCTCAATCAAGCAGAGCCAAGGATACACTATCCTTTGCAAGTGTTGATTGATTCCATACACACAAGAAAAACAGAGACCATTCAGCTCATTGCTACGTGTATTCTGGAGAGGGGAGAGAAGGAAGACGGGAAATCTGGAAGTAAACAGTGTTTTGTAATGAGAGTGAAACCATAAATGCCATAGCTTTTGTAATACCTAATAGTCTCTACTCAGCAAAGCAGAATGCTTACTTAGCAGAAGACAGCTTTAGAAGGTGGTGAAAACATATTTAAAGTGAAATGAACAATATCAGCTTCAGTAAAGACACTTGTAATATGAGTTTTAGTCAAGGGTTGAGGCTGGGCTTTGGTATAACGTGGTAGAAGCACCTGATTTTTCTGTAACTTCATGTAAATCGAGAACAAGTATATGGAAATCAGTGGTACTATGTCAGTGTAAGCTTGATATTCTGGGACAGAGGATGGATAAAGTTTCCAGGTTTGGCTTTGTGATGGGTAGCACCAGATTTTGACATGTTTGTCTGCATGCTTAGTTCTAATCAAAAGAGTACGATGTGGGCTTTCAAGGAAAGTGAATTGGATTGCGCATGTGAAATTTCCAAATTCCTGTCAACGCACACAAAAATTGGTGTGTTGTTAGAGGAACCTCACCCTGCAGACCAAAACCTGTACCCATCTCCGCTCAGAAGAGCAAACCCCTGCATTTCCATGTTTTATAAACACTGTTCTCTCCCCTGACCTAATTGCAGCCTTCCAGTATCTGCAGAGAGCCTACCAGAAATTTGGAGAAAGTCGATTTAAAAGGGCTTGAAATGACAGGACAAGTAGGAATGTTTTTAAGATGGAGAGTAGGTTTAGATTAAGTATTAGGAATAAATTTTTCCTGTGAGGATGGTGAGGCACTGGCACAGGTTGCCCAGAGAAGTTGTGGATGCCCCATCCCTGGAAGAGTGCAAGGCCAGGTTGGATGGGGTTTTCTGGTGGTATGAATGCAAGAGGGCATTTTAGGTGAGGTAATTGTAATGCATATTCTGAATAGATGAGTTAGGGAGGAGAGTGACCTGCAGGTTTAGGATCAGCATCCAGCCCTCTCTCTGCTGCTCTTGTGCTGCTCCTTTCCATCCAATGGACCCAGGTCTGGAATACAGGGCTCCTCTGCCCCCACTGATGACTGTGGGAGCTGGTAGGGGATGCTCTGGTACTCTACACGTGGCTGTGCAGTTGCTCTGTGTGCAATGAGAGGTGTCAGAAATCCCTGGAATATCTAAGTAGACTGTTAGCACACAAATGCCTCTTTGATAATCACAGATCTTGGACATGCAGAGGGCTGCCTTTCTACACACATTCCCTTTTTCACTTCTATCTTAGCTGGCTTTATATCCCAGAGCTGAAATTCTATGGATAGACACAAGCCATCCCAGGAAAGAGGTTTTCCTATTGAATTGGCTTGGGGATTGAAAGCCAGCACACACATTTAAAGGTCCTCTCTCCTGAGAACCTGTGAGCTTTCTCAGTTTCAACTTTCAAAAACTTTTCCAGGCCATATGTGAGAGTAGAGCCGGAGAGAGAGAGCACTGCCTAGAGAAAGAGCCCATGGCAGGGGGCTGGAACTAGATGATTTTAAGGTCCCTTCAAACCCAAGCCATTCTCTGATTCTGGGATTCTTAATGCTCCCCTTAAATACATTGTCCACTTATCTGAAAAAGTCTACGCTGTGGAACTTGGTATTCCTGTTCTTGAAATGTTCTGTTGATTTAAATGTATCATATGCATTACTTACTGAGGTTTCACTTTCTTAACTACCAAAACCCATCCTCTACACCAGGAGCTCCAGCCTTCCAGTGATTTGGTACCACTATCAGAGCCTGCACTGGCAGGTCCTACATATATTTGTTTCTAGAAGGAGAATTTGGGTGTTCAAGTCTTGAGCTGCATGTTTCAAGAATCTTTGCCAGGTGTTGTATTTCTGCCTGCATTCTGGTAGGTTGTGTATTTGTGCACTCAGCAATTAATTCTCTTTCACTTCACCTATTCATTCATGGTTTTATAACTGAAAATTGGCTGGTCTTCCATTTGGCTAAAATGGAAATTAAATCCTGAGAAGCAGATAAAACAAAGTGGCATAGAGACACTTGAATTACTATTAAACATCTAAAGCTTTAGTGTGAGCATTTAAAAGTGTTTCTAAACCTGAATAAATCTTTTTAAAATAATCTAAACTTGGCAATGAAGTTTAAATCACAGAGTAAGTTAGTCTTTCTAGATTTGTTAGACATAGACAACAAATTACATATAAATCTATATTCACACACTTTTTAAATCCACCTCCTGCTCACTTGGAACAGAAGCTTTAGCCTAACTTTTACACCTAAAGTCTGTAAAACTTTATTCAAAGGTCAACTTAAAAAATCATTAGGAAACCTGATCAAGTGATAACCTTGTAACAATTTGAACAGTATATCTCTCTGACCTCTGCCCACGCTTCTTGCAAACCTTAAAACGCCGTGACAGGTTTGAGATGCAAATGTGAATTGAGTGGAGTGACAGTGATGAAGAAGCGTGTGACAGGATTCCTTACCTGTGGACTGCATTACAGATGAGGGGTTCAGCACTCAGGTTTCCTCAGGAAAGGACAAGCTTGTTTAGTGTGTTAACCACAAGCATATGTTTGAGCCTCAGGTCTTTTATAAAGTGTCACAACTGGTTCACTAATCATAGTTCAGTTGCAATTCTCTGGACTAAGTGGATTGGCCACCTCTGCCATGTGTTTTACACAGTTAAATTCTGTCTTCTCAATTGCTTTTTGTCCAGTGTAGTTGTGATATTTTGTCTTGAAAGTACAGGGAAAAACATGGCAGCAAAACAAATTAGATTGGGTGTAACCTTTAATTACTTTCTGATGCCAGATTCCACCAAAAGGGTTCTGTTTGTTAAAATTTAAAATTTAAAATGTATTTTGTGCTGACACCCTGCAGAGTCCGTGTTAGGTGAGTATTCACCTATCCTGCTCCCATATTTAGTTATTTGCTCTCTGGTTTGAATCTGTCACCTATTCCCCTATGGACACAATCTCATTAACAAAAATCAAAGAAAAATCCCAGCAATCTGTCAAATGAGAGAGACTGGGGAGCTTTTTCACAGAGCTGACAAAGAAGCCGGAACACAGGCAGAGAAACTGAAACTTTCCTATTCCTAATTTTTCATTCAAGGTCGAACTCTCTTATGGGACAAATGCTGGGAAGAAATTGTGTGTCCCGCTACCTCAGGTACTCCTTCTGAGGAAATGAAACATTCCAGTCTTCTGTGCTCTCACTGCACAAAAGAGCTGAAAATTTTTGTCCTTGAAAATTCTTGCAGAAGCTGGAACAACCTTGAGATCTTTTCTGTGTGTACTTATACATATAACATGTTTGTGTATATACAGTTTGAAGCTGTAGTGTTTAATATTAGGGCATTAAGGAGTCAGAGTTGGGTTAGGAGGAAACTCACCCCCCCCTTCACATGCAGCTGAAATCCACGCCACAGAACGAGCTGAAAACATTTACCTGGGAATCCTGGAGCATAAATGAGACATTGTGGTTTTGTCACCATGGAGATGCAATTGCTTCTAAAGCTCTTTGCTTTCACTTAGCCATCTATATAAGTGTGGGAAAGGTCACAGAGACATAGAAAAGGAGAGGGAAAAACCTACGAGGAGTGTGAGGAGTGCTAAATAGTCTGAGAAAAAATAATATGGATCAAAAAGCTTTCCTTTTCCTGTAATAAACAGTAAAAAGAGGTGAATGGAGAGCCCCACTCCTTTTGTTCCCAAAAATATTTAATTTTTTCTTTCCTTAGAGAATTAAACAATTGAAATTAAAAATTGTCTGATACCAAGCCATAGAAGAGAATAGTAATAGAGAGTATAAGATATTAAAAAACTACAATATTTTTAATAGATAGATGAATAGGTGAATAAATTATAGACATAAAGGGAAAATCTTGACAAGTCCTGGCAAAGTCTCATATGAAAGTGAGTGTTAAACCAAGGTTACCACTGCATGTGATTACTCAGTTTGACCAGTTATCTCTACAACTTCACACTTGCACTTGCACGTACATTTCTTACGTACATCCTGGGAAGCTTCAAACTTCCTCTCCATTGCATTTTTAAAAATTTTTATAGAGAATTAAATTAAATTGTGTTGGGGAGAATCAAGGAGTTAATCAAAGATAAAATCCAATCAAGATTTTGCTTGGAAAGTATATCTAGAATTGCCACTTGGGATATTTTTTGTATCAGTAGCTTTTTCATTGCCAAACATATTCCACAGTACATTCGCACAACAAATGTTCTTGAAAAATGTGATTGCATTTCTTCATTTGTAATAACATAAATGAAAATAACAAAATGGGAATAGTAGGAGCATCATCTCTAAGTAATAAAATGTCTTTGCTGTGTTCAAAATCACATTTATTTCATTTGCTTAAGGCCATATCTTGAAAATGAAAAATTGTCAGAAACCTTTGCAAATTTGGAACTCAACCCAAAATCTGTTAAATACAATTGCCGCTATTTACATTAACTTGTTGATTCCAAAAAAATTTAGTTTTCAGAACATGACAAAGCCTTGATCACCTGTCTGTGGCTGTGTTCTGCTATTTTCACATAGATAAAGTGCTCTCATCCCTGCCAGACAGGGATTCTCCAATTTGCCAAGCAAATAGTCCCAGTTCATACCATAGATATCTATGTACTACATCTCTCCACACAAAATCAGCAGTTTTTAACCTTGTGCTCAAGGATTTGCCATGGTAGAACTAGTTGTTTCTTGATGTCTATTAGGCTTATTTTTTGGATTATCTTGAGGCTTATTATGGGGATTATCTTGATATTTTGAAGACTTATTAGTGCTTTTCAAAATTAACACAGCAAGTACAGGACAGGCAGTTGTGTTTGTTTATACAGGAACGTGTGAACTTCAAGAGAAGTTGCTTCAGAAAAATCTGTCAGATGCTAACGAGTTTTGCCAAACTTCAGGTCTTCATATCAGGGCTTTGCATTTTCTCCCCTTTCCTGACTGCAGCAGGTTTTGGGTGGCTGGATTTTCTTGCTCTACCCTTTCCTAACTCTGTGAAACTATCCGTTTACAATCTGAAATCCTGTACAAGACAGCTTAGCTCAGTGGGGCTAATAAATTCACATCTCTTGTCAGATGAAATGTGCTTGAGGTTCAGGCATGCTATTAAAGGCAGAGCAACTTCAGCCAAGATCTCATTTCTGAGAGTGTGAACACATAGGGACTGTCTAAGATAGTTCTAATGTACTATTAGGTGACTGAAACCTCCACATCTGCCAGTTAGCATGCTGATTAGATTAATTAGAGTACCTGCAACTGGTTCATTAAAAACCAGAGGTATTACCTGTCTTCTGTCTCTCTTATTTTTTAATGTGGTCTGAGAGCAGTTTCATAAAGTGAGGTCTCCTATGACTGCATCTCCTGACCTCTTCTCATACCCTCTCAGACCTTAAATCATTGTCCTTCACAACGAGGCTGTTCTGTCTGATGTTGAGGTATACTCTGTGCAAAGGTGAGAAAGCTCACCCCAATTCATGCAATATTTTAGTTTCCAATGCCATTAATGACTAGAGTCTTGGGCTACGTAGTACTCAAAATCTCCTGTCTCCTGAGCAGTAACAGATCTAAAACTTTTTAGTAGACGAGCACCTCAAGAGAAGGGTTTGCAGTCAGTGTGTGTATTTGTGTGTGCGTGTGTGAATAAAGTAATGAAAGCTTAAGAGAAGAGTTTTGCACCAAACAAGAACAGTATAGGTTATTAATGTTAACAATACTAAAATGGGAGAAATATTTGATTGGGGAAGTGTGAGGAAGAACTCTTTGATGTGTGTGCAGCTAATTCACCCGTGCCAAAATCTGTTCTCGTGCACTCACCATGTCCAGATGTGCTCTGCACTCAATCTGTGTTCCAAGGTATGCCCAGAGAGAATTGTCAGTCTGGAGTTTTCCAGCTACACGTGGGTTCATACAAAATCAGTCTGGTTAAAAGCAGTAGTTTCTGGATTCTGCACCATTTTGAATTGATCTGTGACATATTGAGACAAACAATTCAATCACTGGAAGAGTATCAAACTCTGTATCAAACAACATAAGATCTAAAATAAATAATTGCAAATCAATCCCTTTTTCTACTTTAGATAGGCAATATACCCGTTAAAAAACTGACAGCTCGTTCAATTTTAAGGGGAAATAATGATGTTTGAACGCTGCCGAGTATCGATGTGGGAAAGGCTTACTAAGCATATTCCACGATCATTTCTGAATTACTCAAATAGCATTTCTTGTTTGCTTGTCTAGGAGATCAGATCGTGCTGCAGTCTGCCGTAGAGTGCCAAGGCACAGTAAGGCTGACAGTCAGGCAGTTTATACCACTCCTTCCTACCACTGCTGCTGTCTCGTGCACGGAGCAGGACAGAGCACGGCGGGAGGAAACGCTCTTTCCTGCGGCAGCAGACACGGGGTTCTTCCTGTGTGTTCTCATGCTGCCACAAGCAAAATCCCTGGGGTAAAATTCACCACGAATTCTGTCACAGTGCAGAGGAAACCCTCCAAAAGCCACAGGGTGAGGTCTGGTCTCGCTCTCTGGGGAGCAGCCCTGCACTGAGCGAGGCTGCTGCTGGGGCAAGGTGTCCACAAGTTCCCAGGTGGCTGAGGTGCCAGGTCCCAATCTACCGATGCTGAAGGAGGAATTAAATTCCTTTCACCTAAATTTCTTCCTCCCAACACCCAGCAAGGAGGGTGGAGAATCAGTGCCCCTCTCTCATCTCAGACAGGACCCAGAGTTCATGCAGAATGAGGAGTCAGGAGCACTGGACCCAGAAACCAACCACTCTTACAAAACCAGATAAGCACGTTCATTTGGCTTTTAATTGACTCCCCAGTGCCTGAATGATGAGAAATTTGGGTGTCGTTTCTTGAAAAAACTAAAGAGAAAGAAGGAAAGGGAAAAAAACAACCCCAAATCTATACACAATCAGAGAAGGAAATGTACCCAGGGTATTGACATTAAAGAGGAAAATCACCATATTGATACCATTCAGCTCTATTTTCCTTTGCAATATATACATTTTGATGATGATTATGATGATCATTGCTATCATTATTCTTTCCCAGGAAACTCTTTCAGTTACTGATATTCTGTGCCAGATTGAATATGCTTTTCATTGTTTTAGTGTTGGGCATTTGGTAATTATAACATCTATATTCAGTGTTACCTACACTCTGTGGAATAGATTTCTTGTTCTTTTGAACAGTCAGACCTTCCTGCAGTGTGTCTCTACATTTCCACTAAATGAGAGCATCAGCTCTACCACTGCCTCTTCAGCTTAGTTTCCACAGAAATCCTGTGTGGTGTAGAAAACGGTGTGTGTTCTTTTTCCCCCTGTAAAAGTTAGTTTGTGCTTTCTCCTTCTTAGTGTCTGTTAAGGTTTTATCGACAAAATGGAACCTCATCATGCTTTTTCTCAGTCAGTTTCCTAGTGACTGGAAAGTCTTAAATATTTTTTAATTTTTCTTTCCTTCTTTCCTCTTCCTTTATTTCCCTCTTTCTCTCTTTCTCTCTCCTCTTTTGTTTACGTTCTAACAGATAAAACTTTCTTACAAATGAAACAAACAAAATACAAACTTTCATTTAGAAATATAAGAAAGCTAGACTTTTGAGGGAAATTTCAGTGTCAGCAACAAATTCTTTGCATCTAGGATGAAGATAATTCAGGGAAGGGAGGAAGGAAGATACAGGAAAAGATATGGAATGGAGGGAAGACATTTACACAGCACAATTCAGTGACACACTCTGGGATTTTGAAGGACCTTGGGACCTACTTTCTAACACTGATATCTCTTTTTTGTTTTGGAGGGAGCTAACAACTCACCAGGGATTTTACCAAAGCTGACGAGAACTGATCTGCTTGCATGTTCAGGCAGACAACTACATCCTGACACTTTTGCCCAGTTCTAGTTTTGTTTTTGCATCACAGAATTTGAGTCTTCTTTATGTACCTCCTACTACAGAAGCTGAGACCAGCATAAAATGCAAAATAATACACTAATGTAATAATGCCAATCCAATTTACTAACATTTTAAAAAGAGTTTGTGTGGAAATTATTGATGCACAGTGATTCCAAAGGCTTTGTAGATCCTCTACAGAAACCCACGTTCCTGCCCACTTGGCTCAGTCATTTTTCTTGGGTCACACAGTATGCAAGACTGTGAGCTTAATTTATTTATTATATTAAAATAATTTTTCTTATTTTCCTGTCCCCAAGACAGCTGAATTCCTAGGAAAGACACAGCAGCAGCACATCAGTTATTTTTTCAGCTGCCAGATGAATACATCTTCACTTTAATGTGAAAATTCCAAAGATGTATTATGTATACAAATATGTTACAAGCTGTGTCATGACACACGAAGAATAAGATCTGTCTGTTTGCCTGAGGTTCCCTCAGCCAAAGTTGTTTACTTCCTCCCAGCTCTGTCTGGCTCTTGCAGTGAGAGAGCCTTTAATCTACATCCGAAACACCCGTTGTTCTGGATGTCCTCATTCCCTGGCAGAGGAGGTCTCTGCACCTCCTTTCCCTGCTCTGAACAGCACAGAACAACAAAGCTCACCCTCTCTGAAGACTCTGGAATTCATCTGTATGAATTTATGAATCTTGTATGAGGCCAAGTAATGAGAAATGTTTATTTAGGTATGTTGCACTTTGTTTAATAGTTGGACAAGAGCAACAAAAGAAAAGCCTGTCACTAAAACAACTGGAAGGCACTTGCTGCTCAACTCGAATGACCAGAACAGGAACTCCTGGAGAGCTTCTCTGACAGAGAGCAACTCAACACCTGATGGCCTGGACACCTGAGACTGAGCCCAGGAAATTGATTGAATGAGGATGCAACACAGCAGTTAATTGTAAACTTTAAGAAATTGCTGTTATGGTGAACCAGCCATCAGGGGTTGTGTTTTCTTCATGAAAATGAATGTGACACTTCTACCTTGTCTATCTGAAACTCGAAAAATACCATTTTCCCAAGTTTAAACATCTTGCAAGTCAAACACAATGAGAATGTACACTCAACATAAAAAACATCAATGAATACCAAGAATATTTTGTTAATAGTCAAGTCAATATTCTGCCAAGAAGCCACCATAGCAGAGACACAAAAAAAGACTGGTTTGACTTAAGATTCATCCCAGATACAAGGATATAGGAAAACAACAATAATTCACCTGACTAATAAGTGAGAAATAGGAGGAACAAAATGGAAACAAATGGTCAATAATAAGTTTTGAAAGTTTAAGAATGTAGAACTTGGGTTGTTGAGTCTGGAGAAAAGGAGTCTCAGGAGAGTCCTTACTGCTCCCCAGACTACCTGAAAGGAGATTGTAGCCAGGTGGGTGTTGGTCTCTTTTCCAAAGTAACGAGCAACAGGACAAGAGGAAATGGCCTCGAGTTGTGCCAGGGAAGGATTAGATTGGATATTGGGAAAAAATTTCTTTGCCAAAATGGTTGTCAGGGATTGGAACAGGCTGCCCAGGGAAGTGATCACCATCCCTGGAGGTATGAAAAGGCACATAGATGTGCCACTTGGGGACATGGTTTAGTGGTGAACGTGGCAGTGCTGGGTTAATGATTGGACTGGGTGATCTCAAAGGCCTTTTCCTTTAATTCTATGAAATACAGCCATCATCTCTTCTTGAAAGCAGGACTGTAGTTTTGGTTGATAAATATGACTGTGTTGATATACAAACCTATTGTATAATAGGTTTGGGTTTCTTCAAGGCATTTGACTTAGCAACACATGGCATTTTGGTTAATAAGTTTGTATTATATGGAATTAACATAACACATGTAAGATGGCTTAAGAATTAGTCATGTCACATCTCAAAAGGTAGTTGTTAAGGCTGAGGTATCAGCAAGTGAGATTGTTTCCTGCGCTGTCCTAGGAAAACAATTTTTTTTCTATCTAAGCTGCTTAATATTGTCATCAGTGACTTAGCTGATCTTTTTTATTTTCATTTTTTCAGACCATGAATGCACCACTCCACCACCCCACCCCCATAGCAAGCTAAAGCTGACTGGCATTAGGACTGCTTTTCTCAGTTAATCTTCCTTTGTCCCCTGGGAAGGAGTCCACAGATTGACAGGTGTAAGACCTTTGACTGGGACAACACTAAATCTTTCCTTGTAACATTTGTGAGCAGCATTGGAATGGTGCAATATTTAATAATGAAAGCAGACTATTGGCACAGTCTGGTCCAATTTCTTTGGTTAAATACAGGAATCACCAGGGAATATTGAATGTTAATGCAGCTGGATGCAAGGAACAGCAACTGAGAACCAGAAGAGAAATGATTTCTTCAGAGAGGAGACTGTCCTGGAAAGGATACATAGGTTCATTAGCAGTGCTCTGTTGAGAGAGCTAACCTGGTATTCAGTTTCATAAAGGGGTTTAGAGAGCAGCAGAAGGAGCAGAAGGAGGGAGGATTATTGTTTGACAGAACTAAATGAATTTCTGAATGGAATGGCTGACACTCCTGAGTGGTGCAGAAAACACTGCGATGTGTCCGGCTGAGGCATTTGCTGCTGTGTTCAGGATCATACTTGCTATCACATTTTAGAGGAACAAAAATTTTGAGTTAAAGCTGCTTTCTCATATTCTTCGTGGTTCATATTGTTAAATAACCCAACATCTGCTTACTGTGCTGGCTCCCAGCCACAATTGTTCCGAGGATTATTTGCAAGTGGAAATCCCAGTTGTGGGATAACATCTTTATAGCAAGTCTCAAAGACTGGGAAAATGGCAACATCTTCTAGAGAGGGAGTGATTTATGTAGAACCTGCTTCCTGCCACGAAGAATTCCTAAAGACCTGACTGAGGCTGAAAAGATGGGTAAGCCCAACACCAGGACACAGGTTATGGCAGGAGCCTCCAGCAGAAACCCTAAAGCACTGTTCCATTGTCTCCCATCACCCAGGCTGCACTCGCAAGACCTTGTTGCTGCAGGTTTGCCAGGCTGCCCTTGAAAGCTCCTCAGATGGCCCTTCCAGAGCCCACTACAGTCCCTCCTCTCCCCTCATGCTTCCTAGACAAATTCTGGGTCGCCTGCTGCTCCCTCCCCAAGCTGTGTAAGGAAGTGAAAGCTGGCACGGTGCAGTGAAGAACTGGCTCCCTTTGTAAAAATCTGCTAAAACATAATCGAATGTACAGGTCTGGGAAATGTGGGTACCCTGATGGACATTGGGCTACACCCTCAAAAGAGCCAGAAATCTCCTTCCTACCCCAAGGAACCCTTTCATCCATCTCAAAGCATGATAGCCAAAATTCTTTGATCTGGTAACTCATATTAAAGCACTTCCTTTGATCTCTGAGAACCTTTCTCCACCTCTGCCCACCTAAGTAATGTCTGGAGAAAATTTGTTCAGAAAATTTGTTCAGAAACCAGTATTGTGCTCATGTCATACAAAAGGCACAGACTACTTACCCAGGCTGTTGGGCTGCTCACTGCTCACTGATTTCCCCCACTGTGTGTATTTCTGTTTGGGAAATAGATCTTGTGCACTGTAATTCCCTTTTAACAATCCTTTGTATATTAATGAGGTTAGAGTTAATCTATCATTTGCAAATGGCCTGCTGCGAATCAATAAAGTTTTCATAGGAAATAACAATCCAGCTGGGATATTATTAGAGAAAAATTCAGAGGCATTTTCAGGCAGAATAGCATGATAATGCTGCTTCTATTGTTGCTCTCGTAGTGATAGGGAGCTGGAAGGAAAGGTCCCAGCACCCATGTCCCAAAGACCAGGGCTTCCATAAGGTTATCACTGAAGACTATGTAGTCCTACAAGTCCACCAGGTTTTGATCTTAGGTATTAAAGAAGTTTTGAAAAGATATTTATTTGGGAAATAAAAACATCATTTAATCTTCTGCCTTCTTTCCATTTTTCCTGGGCATTTTTTCCTCAAAATAGCCCCATTTAAATAGCAATGTGGCCTCCAAAGGTAGGATCCCTCTCCAGTTTCACTTAGTACTGCAGCTGATTGAAAGGTGCAATTCAACAGAGGAGGGAGCACCACATGGGCAAGCTGTAAATAGAACAGGCATCTCCAAATACTTGATCCTGGTGAGAAATTCTGAGCTCACCACATTTGGCTTTGATTTCCTGTCATTTCCTCTCATGCCCCAGCTATTAATACTGAATTGGAATTAGCTGGCTACCTCTTGTAGTGAATATCAGAGACAAAAGACTGGTCTGGCGAAGGTTGCTGGCCTTTTCCTCTTGTTGCACAGTAACCCAGCGTTAAGGAAAGGCAGAGAGGGCAAGAGAACCAGGCAGGGTTGGAACAACATCACAAAGACATGGAGGCTGGCGTTACAATCCAGCCAAATAGTCAGTGGTTTCACCCAGATTTGAAGGCACCACTGAGAGTTCATCCTGTGGAGCTGAAACCATCTGTTCTCTTTAACAAGGATGCATTCAAGAATTGAGTAGCTGGAGTCAGAGAGAGTGACACGCATTTTAAAAAGCAATGTACTGCTTGAATATTACCAGAATTGAAAATAGTCCTACTCAAGACTATGTGCCAAACAAGGCACATGTAAATTGTGTCTCCTCTATTGATGCTGATCTGAATTCTGAATTCAGGCTTGCTTCTATATGCAGTAATTAAGGCTCAACCACTTGGAAGACTAATAGTGTGTATAAATAGGCAGGTGTAGACTAACCTTTTCCCTATACTCTGACTAGCAGAGCAAAGCAAAAATCTAAAAGTTGGAAAGGTCAGGCTTTGAGTTGCCTGTGAGCGCTTCCTCTATCCCTAGGAGAGTGTGCATTAGGATATACTCTCTAATTACAGGGACATTTACTATTTTTCTCTAGCACCCTTGCCTTATGCAGTATCTGAGATCAATGCTGATTACTTAACAAGCAGCAATTCAGTATTTTACTCCTTTGCCGTTCTATGCCTACTGATAGACTATACAACATAAACACTTTCCAGCCCTGTCTGGAAGTTAAAAGCCTTAATTTTCTCGTGAGGATTTCTATTGTGATCCAGATTACATCACAGTGCTCCAAAAACTTCCTCACACTGTGCCCCATTTATGAACCAGGAACTGAGGCAAAAATGGTTGAACGCAAAAACTCTGTCTTTGGGTGCCCTGTTAGTTATGTCTAAAGGGCGGGGTGGGCTTGTTCCACACTAAGCCTGTCACAGGGTTTCATCCCGACTAGGCAACCCCCTGGAGATCACAGAAGATCCCGCCGGATTTCTTTCCAGAGGAAACATCTTGCCTGAGGAGATACATCGAAGTCCTGCCCTGAGAGAGAGCCAGGGCATTGCCAGCACGCACAGCACACCTGCAGTATGGTGTTAAACCATCATGACATGGGTTTTTTACTTTTTGAATGGCTGGACTTTAAACCAGCTCCAGATATCTGAGGAGGGCTCCACCAGTTTGTGTTGGAGCTGTGAGTCCAAACCTGTCCTGCAAAACAGACACCAGGACACCAGCTAGGCAGAGAGCTGGGAAAACAGGAGCTCACTGTTGATGATAATCTGTAAAAGAAACAGCTTCACAAAGCTATTTGGGCAACCAACATGCAGCAAAACATTGAGCATGGTTTCCAAAATACACTTGGCAATCACTATAAGCAGAAATTTCCTCTTTGGGACACCTAAATGCTCAGAAGTCTGGTCCTAAGGGGTTTGCCAGCATTATTATGAATTCTGAAGCAGAAGAAAAATCTTGTTCCTTGAAAAGGCATTGACCTATTCTAGCAATAACAGACCACATAAAAGATGAGATGTGACATGACTAATTTTTAAGCCATCTTATATATGTTCTGTTAATTCCATATAGTACAAACTTTTTAACCAAAATATTACGTGATATCACGTCAGTCAAATGCCTTGAAGAAATCCAGATTAGGCCTGAATGGTCCTTGGTTCCTACCCAGTTCATTCCCTTGCCTCCAGGCTCCCCTTCCTCAGGGCAGGATCAACTATTTCTAAATTATTTCTGGTGGCTATTTTTGTGACCATTTATTAGCACAGAATGATTGTAAAGCTGAGTCATTACAAAGAACAATGAAGTTAAATAAAGGTTTAAGAGCAGAAGTGAGAAATGTTTCAGGCCCAGTCTTCCAGACAGCTTGACTATGAAACACCTGAAGTTTTTTTCTTTCAGTCTAGTGAATACATGAAGTGTAATCTATGCAGTATTGTTTCCTTTGAATCTGGTTCAGTAATCCATGCTATTACACTAGACTTTGAGGCTGATTCCCAATGGCTGGAAATCATATAGTGTTTCATCTATATCATCCTCCCCATTGATGAGGTTTAGAGGTTGCAAAGCATTTAAGAAACAGACACAGCACAAATCTTGTGACTGGAAATTACCTTTGTTTAGTTTAAAGTTGCTAAAGCATGAAGTCTATTTTCACAACTGAAACAACAAGCAAGGGGCCTTTCAAGGAAAATCTGAATATCTGTACAGTAGGGGCTGATTAGGTTGGGAGGAAAAGAGCCAGATGAGCCCCTCTGTTATCAACCTCCAGTGTGGTGTGTGATGAGGGTCAGATAATGGGGTATTAATAAGACTTCTGAACAGCTTTTTTCCCCACCACCCCATGCAAGGCACCTGCCTCTGTCTGTGTTGCAACATCAGTTTGACTTGCAGTGGCTTGGCTGACTGAATTCAGAGACGCATGCAGGCCACCTACTCACAGGGTAGTTGCATAAATCTGGGGGGAATAAACTGCTTGTGCAGAAGTGCAAAAAACTGGCTAAATGTTAGGATACAAAGACAAGCACTGAAGAGTTCATAGATACAGTAAAGAAAGTCATCTCTATCTATATATATGCATGGATACACATACACACACCTATAGGTATTGATTCTATCTTACTGTCTGCAGAAGATAAATAGTGAACAACATTTCTTCCTGCACTTTCATTCTACAAAGTGCCTTTTCTGTTTCTATAGCAACTTCTTCTGTTTGTAACTTGTGGTTCATGCTAAAAATAACCTTATTTAAAAGGGAGAAGATTCTAAAAAGTTAGAATAATTGGAAAAGATGGCAATTTTAAAATGAAATAGTTATAGACTGCTTAATAAGTAGCCTGTTCACCATAAGAAGCACTGAATGTGACATCCATTATGTGACTTATAAAATAGAAATGGGGCTTTTATTAGTATGTCTCAGGTTCTCTGTTACAACCTGAGTTACTGCCTTTTGAATGACTATGTAATGTTCTCCATCAGAAATTCAGCCACTTGGTAATGAGCAGCAAGGAGTTCCACCTCTAGACATGCTTGTCTTTCTGCCATGGCACCCCTCACACAGACTGCAGCACAATAAATGTCACTACCATGCTCCATTCTCACCTGCAGGGGCTGCAATAGGGGTCCCACACCCCACAAAACCTGATTTTGTGAAGAGGAGCTTTAGCAACGGGCAGCAAGGTAAACTCTGATGGATACTACTCATTTTATATTCCCTTAAGTGAACAGAAAGTTTTTTATGGGTCATCCTTCAGCTCCAGGTGATAAAGGTCTGAAACAACTCCTCCCCTTGCCATTAAAACTTTATGAATAAACATGGTTTTTGAAGGGTGATTAGCCTTCCTCTCTGTGCTGTGTTGCTGTAGTTTGGGCAGTGTATAATATTTTATAACATTTTGTATGCACAGAGAGTCCTACACTCAATACAAAAACCACAGCCGTGAGCTTTATGGCTGCAGGATTGCACTGCAACGAGCAGAGCAGGAGGAATGTCCTTACACAGGGCTCATGGCCTTCACTGATTTCTCTGCTCTCTTCACACCATGCCCCAGCAGCAGCCCCACCTCTGTGAAACAGAAAGGGCTTCGTGTAGGACATGGACAGAGCAGCTCCAGCCTAACCTCGGGTCTGTGCCTAAACACTTCCCTCTGGGAAGGAAGAGGAGAAAGGAATGGCAAGAAAAATGGGAAAACAAGGAGGTCAAGCTGGTTAATAAGCAACTTCCTTCTTTTGTGCCATAGCCAATAAAAAACAGAGAATGCAAGAATGAGGCACTGAAGACCCTAGCTTTAAAATACACTGAAGGAAATCTGAAAGACCTTAATTTTTTTTTATTTTATATTTTTTTTTTTTTTTAGCTAAACTGACTACTTGTGAGGACAGAGACTGCACTATATTTGTTCTGAACAGACTACATTGTCAGCAGCCAATAAATTAAACTGTAATAAATGGAGTCATTCTGCTGCCGCACAGTCGTGCACAGACTTTCCTGCTGGGACAGTTGCACACTGGCGTAAGCTTCTCCTTGAACCTACTTTCTTATCCACATCCTTCTCCAGGCTGATGGTTTTCAATTATTTCCGTGCTGATCTCTGTATTTTTCCAGGGGAGGTGCAGAAGTCTTCTCTGCTCCCCTCCATTCCTCATTACATTCTGCAGATCATTTTTCTTTATCCTCTCCTCTGCTGCCCCCTTTGCCTTTTAAAAATTTGTTGGCCCTGTCTGTGTTATTCATATCCCATTTCAGCATGAACAGATTTTTCTTGCTAAGACATGTAGTTATGACAAGAGATATGCTATAGTAGGAATAGTTATCAAAATGTCACAATTTTAAGGCTTTTGGCACCCAGGAAAACAGTTTGCCTGTCTGTCCACTTGATTTCCCAAGTAAACATTAATCATGTGAGTTAACTGTGGCAAATTAGAGATTAACTCTCCCTCTTGTCTTTCTTTTTCCTCTTTCCACAGTTTTCAGATCTCTCCATCTTTGTTGCTGTTCTTTACACCACCAGTCTTACAAGAGACACTGGGAGCTAAATGGCCTCATCAGACCAAGCTCTCATCAGCTCTAGACAGGAGCAGAGTCACTGCAAATTTAGTTTTCTGGCTTCAAACCATTCTATTCTTTCTGCATTTCATTTTTACAGTCTGCAGTCTGCTTCATATTAGTTTGAATTATCCCAAGAATTAATATCCAAAGAATTAAAATCCCAAAAGGTGCCCCAAAAAGTCAAGGTACAACATTTTTCTTTCACTGGCTTTTGACTGATCCCCATGCCAGATGTTCTGCAACTGATGCCAGCATGTTTAGTCACTCGTATATTCAATTCTTAACTGAGACACGAGGGCTAACAGCATTTTGTTTGCTCACAGACATTCTCAGCTGTTCTCAGATGATGTAAATGGATACAGTTCCTAAAAAGCTGTTGTGCCCTGCGTAAAGTGGTTGATGAGCCACCACATACAAGACTCTCTGACTCCTTCTGATGCTGGAGGATTACTAAAAAACTCAAATTCTGTTTGAGATGTGCACGCTGGTCCTTTGGTAATGCATGGAGAAGAAAGCCAGATGCCTCTTACTGTCTGCTTGCTTCCAATGTCATCAGCTATTTCATGGTGACAAATATATTTAATAAAATGTATTCATATTAAAGGCAGCTACTCTTTCAGGAAGACGCTGTGCTGCTTTTAAAACGCTGACGTTTTAAAGTTTGCTAAGGAAGTAAGTATGTAATTCAGAATATGACCAACATTAACACTAATGCAGCCATTTTTCTGCTCAGGGGCATTTTTGGTGTGCTGTACAGAGCATGCTGTACCTTCTTAGAGCTCCCAATAATTATTCAGAAAGGTTCTTCTACCACACCAAATTCAGTGCACCTGCTGAGATCTGAGGCTTTGGTGGAAATACGTGGTGATTTTTTGCTGTGTTTATCTCTATTGATTTCTGATCCACTTATATTCAGAGCTACCTTATAAAAAATGAGGAAGAGTGGTCTCTGATTCCTCTCATCCTCTACCCAAGGAAAAGCAAAGGTTCTTAGAACTTCCTCCTTGACAGACAGTAGGAGGAATTCTCCCTGAATCTATGGAAAGACCTGAGAATGTCCCAGCCTGATGCCCAGCCCAGCCTCTGGAGGAGCCAAAGAAGGCTCTCCTCTCAAAGAACTCCACCTTGGCTTACAGTGAGCCCAGCACAAGCTGAGCAAGTCTTCAGGAGCTTAAGCATCTTGGGAAGTCAGGCAGTGTTCAGATATGATCTTAGGGAATGGCATCAATGTTTTAACATTTGAGAGTGTTCAGAGGACACGAGCCACAGTCATCTGCAGACAGGGAGACCCCTGAGAATCTTGCGAGCAAGCAACTTTCACTAACTCCAAAAGGGTTCATCCTGGTAGGGAGCTTGGAGGCTTTCCCATGGAAAGGCAACTACATCTTATGGGAATCCTTGCTTGGAAAATCAAGGGTTACTTTTGTGGCTCCAGGACAAACCCAACCTTCAAGAAAGCTGTTTGAGTGCTGTGTGACACCTCTGCCTGTTCCTGCCCCAGGTGACATTCAGATTTCCTCACAAGGAAGCTGCACAAGCTCAGGTTATTCAGCCATGATGGAAAAGTTCAAGGTTTTATTAGGGATGCTAGATACACACAAGCCAGAGCTTGATGTAAACCTGAGCTGGTTATATGCTGTTATGCAGGTGTTCATGCCTCAGTGCTTCCAGGGTGCACTTGTTTGTAAAAAGCAGCTGGTTCCAGGCAGGAATAGGAGATTGCACTCGGTCACCTTCTCTGCTACATCCTTCCTGTGAGAAGTTCTACCAACCTCAATAAAAAATAAACTATTCATAGCGGGAACTACTCTTTTCTTGATTGCCAGTAACATACACATATTCATTAGTGGAGTATTTGTCAAGGGAAGGTTCAACTCCCTCCTTTCCCTTAACTTAGCAAATCTTTACTCTCTTCAGTCTGTGGCAAAGAAATGCTTTTAAAGTGCAGGTTGTAACCCATCTAACTTTAGCCCTAATCAAGTCCACATCTGGCAGATATTAGGATGCACTGCAATTTTTAAAGTGTGGGTGTTAGGACTCACTTTTTATTTTTAAAAGTGATGTGCATGCTGTGTTCTAGACCACTCTCGGTGCTTTGTACTTGGATGTGTATTTTAATTCGTGTTCCATTATGTTGCCTTTTCCTTTTGGGAATGGTTTTCTGCTGGCCTGTGATTTGCTTCATAATTCAAGTGGAAAGTTTCTGAAAATATAAGAGGCTTTAATGCAAGACAAAAAGTGGTTGTAATTTTAAAAAATAAAAAGCATCTGTATCTTTTACTGGAGTGCAGTGATTTATAAGCTTCTTAGGGGATCAGGAAGCCTGGATATTTTAAGAGGTGGGATAGGTCTTAGAAACTGCCCTTTGGTCTTCTAATACACTCATGAACATGTATCTAGGGGATTTGAAGGTCCTGGGTCACATTTACTTGCAGGCGAAAAATATCTGAGGGCAACTTCTGACAGATCATTTTGCCAAGGAGATGTGACTTCCACATGCATCTCGCCCCTGGATTGCCTGCTCTGGGAATGACTGCTTCCTGAGTCAGTAGGGTCAACCAGCCCTCATTCCTCTCCCAAATCTCTATACTCCTAAGGATACAGGAACTACACAACCCAAATGAGAGCTGAGGTGTACTTTGGACAAATCCCAGATCTGGATAATTGAGGGGCCAAGACTGTAGGGAGTGCACAAAGCACATCTACTCCACAGCCCATAGGTGATCTTAGGCCCTCTCAGCTCCACTAGAAGTTTGAGCACATAAAAGAAGCCTAAACAAACCTGATTTCCACCCTGCTTTAATTTAAAGGAAAATAATGCAGAGATGGGGGGTACAACTGAGAGTACAGAGGGCACCAGGGCAGGAACATAGGGGAAGGTCAGTGTGAGCACTCGGAGGTTGTCTCCGGGTGGACAAGAGTGTCCTCTTCTTTGAATCTGGGCGATGCTAATCCCCCACTACTGAGTAGATTTATAAAGCAAAGTTACTTAAATCCAGAAGCTTGCCTGGCACCATTTCTAACCAGATCAGTTATTTTCATTACCATGGCTGAGGGCCGTGAGTTAGAATCCTTTTAAAGTCAGAAAACAGCTGGGAAAAGAGCTTCAGAAACCATGTCCTCCCAGGATGAGTGAGAGTGCTGTGTTTTTAAATTGTTGAATACAGGGTGAACTTTAAAAGGAGAGACCATTTCCATTCTTCCCGAGGCAAGAATCACTGTTGGTTTCCTTTGAGCACAGTCCCTTTGCACAGAGCGTGCAAAGCAGCTGAAAGTGTCTCTGCATGACCTCAGTCAGCCTCCAAACAGACTAAGCAGCATGTGAAAGAAGCAGCAGCCACTGGGTGTGTCTTGCCTATAAGAAATTCATGAGGCTGAATTGGCTTGCAACTGCATTCGAGCCCACTGTAAGGAATTACCATATCTTGTCTGGTAGGCCCCTTGTGGTGAGGGAATTAACTCCCATTCCCTTTCCAAAGCACACTGACAGAAAGCACAACCAAATTCTCTCTACATCCAGTGGCGGAACTCCTGTTGAATAGTGAATGCTAACATCCTCCAGGCCAGGCTGAGAGGGAAGAGGGAGGCCTCTCCAGCTGGAACTGCAGCCCGGTAGAACAGAAAGTGTAGGCTGGTGAGATATTTTCATTATAAGAAACCAACTATTTCCGTATTTTCTTTTTTCTTTTAAGTTGAGCAATGAGCCTTCCATTCCTTAAAGCCTCTCCTCTCAAACAAAACCTTTCATTATCCAACGTGCACACAAGCGATGGAACACTTAGGCCATGATAAGTTGGAAACTCATCTCTACAATTTAAACACCAGCACTTCTAATCTTCTGAAACACACAGAGTGTTGTGAATTCAGCTTCTTCTCTTTCGAATTTTTGCATTTGCATCTGGTAACTTTTTTTTTTTTTTTTTAATTCATGCACGTCTCTATTGGCCTCAATTCCTCATTAGTGATGCACTTTGCACATTTTCTTTCTGTCCAGCTGCACAGCCTTGCTCACTTGTAATGCAGGGTCTGAGGCAGAAAGTAAAATGAAGGTTGTGTGTCCCCCTTGTAGGCAGGATGTCCTTAGCTCTGGCGTGGGGACGTGGTTAGTGAAGAGCTGAGGTCTGCTGCGTGTCAATACCGTCTATGCAAGTCAGCCAATTTTCTCTGTTATCCTACGAGAATATAATTTCTTTCTGGAGTGTTTTGAATATACTCCCTCTCATATGGATGGTTTTAAGGGATCATTTCTCCAGGAACAGCGCACAATGCTGCAGGGCACTTGACATTTATATCAAGGATGTAGGGCAAAATTTTATTGAACTTTATAAATAGCTGCGACTATGCTACTAGAAACCTAGGGCCAGATAACATCAACTGCCAGAGCATTTTGCCCCATGATGGTACAACAGGGTGTGATTCCTG
Organism: Gymnorhina tibicen; assembly: GCA_013399875.1. NCBI lineage: Eukaryota > Metazoa > Chordata > Aves > Passeriformes > Artamidae > Gymnorhina > Gymnorhina tibicen. The sequence goes on from VXAZ01002730.1 coordinate 501,705, forward strand.
CGAGTAAAAGTGACATCTGTAATGTTTATAAAATCTGAGATGTGTTAATCTCCATCATAACACTGTCTCTGGTTTGTTGGGTTGTAAACAACAATCTATGAGTATCAACCATGAAAATACCTTCCCTTCAAAGTTCCAACAAAGATCAAAAGCCAATAGCTTTGGGGCCTAGGCCATTGAATTTTCCTAAGATTTTTTCCAGCTTGCCCTTTATATGTTTAACAGCTTATAAATTGGATTTGGTATGATTGTCCTGGAAACCAGATTCTCTTCTATTTAGGTTCTTATCTTGCCATCCTTGTCTTCTAGAAGAGCCTAAAGCAATACAATTAATAGTCTATTCCTGAAACCACTGATCTAAACATCCGATTATTTCAGAAAGACAAAGATAAAAATGTTTTTGAATTTGTAGTTCTGTCCTTGAAAGAGTGGAAAAAAATACCGGAATACAGAAGAATTCCATTTTAAAGAGGGTTTGAATATTCATGTGTTGTCTGAAATGCTTCCTCTTACCAAATGTGTAAGAATGATATATTCAATTTATGTGGAAGACGTGCTCTTTAAAGTAAATCTTCACCACATGCTTATAAAGTAAAGGCTAATCACAGTTAACAGTGAATAGCGTGGGGGAAACAAACTAGAAATAAACTGCCAGGCAGTAAACTACTCACACAGCAGAGCCCTCTTGAAGCGCTGATGCGAACATCCCTAGACTCCTAATTTATCTGACTTCCCCTATTTTATTCACTTTCATGCTTCTTATAAATATCTGTCATATATCTGCTTAGCTGCATTAAACCACTGTAGAAGGAAGACTTTAAAACAGAGAATTTAAAATGTTGAACAGGCCAGTGATCACAGGACTACGTAATTAGCCAAAACAAGTAATTCTCTTCTATGGCATTACACATAAAATATCTCCCCAATGGCATTAAAAAAAACCAACAAACCAGAATACCAGCAAATGAAAACAAGGCTTGAAAATCTCCATAATCTGTCAGTTTTCATTTCTCTGTGCTCTCTTTTTCAGAACAGGCATCAGAAATGAAATCTTGCCAGAGAGGTTTCCTTTGACTGTAGGACTTGCAAACAATGACTGTAGAAATGTCTTTAAACATGCAAGTATCCAGCTGCATATGAAAGTCTCCACATTTTTCAGTGTGGAACATCAGAGGTCGCAGAAGATTTTGAGTCCTTAGATCATGCCTATTACCATTTTGGTTGGACTTGACAACCTTTAAGGTCTTTTCCAACCTAAATTATTCTGTACCACGATTGCCTTGAACTGAGTTGTGAAATGGAAACTCGTGTTATCTCAGGCAGTGTCTCTCCCCAGCATGACACTCATAGGAAGGACTTTGTCTTTATTTCCAGTTCCCATTGAATTTTGGGTGAACTGTGCTGGCTCACAGGCTCAGTGCAGGAATCTCTTGGTAGACTTGCTGGTTATTGTTGAGCATTGGACATTTGCCACTGTTTTGTGGCATAAAATCCTCTGACCTTCTGCACAGGCCCTGTTTCCTCAAGTCCATACTGCAGAGAACCAGCCCAGATGGCTCAGCTGCTCCTTACACTTGGAGTCTCTGAGGACAGTGAGCTTTAGCGGTCTAGGCAGTGAACTATAATTTGGAAAAGGTACATAATTTCAAAATTTCTGATTTCTCTTCAGTTTTCTGAAAAGACATGTTAGACTTAAGTCAGATGTTTAACAGTCCTTGCCTGGCAGGCTTGAATGCTCCTATCTACCTGTGTAAGAAGACTTTAGCAAAGCCACAGCATTTGTCATCTGCCACCTCTGTATGGGACACAGCATCTGTATTTTCCCTCTGCATCACCAGCCAGGACAAGTGAACGTTTACCTTCCTGTCTGATGTCTGCTGCTTCTGCTCCAGTCCTCAGCCTAGTCCCTTTTTTAGCTCAGGCTATCTCTCTTCCTGACAACAAAATCACTGAGGACCAAGGCTAGTTAAGCCACAGGGGTGACTCAGTGACCAAAACATGTTGGTTAAGGTGGCACTGTGGAGTGGCATTCACTCTGGGGCTGATGTCACAGGCACTAAATGAAGATGGTAACTTTGAAGTTTTTATCTTCTCCCCATTTCAAAGCAGAGAACAGAGTCCTTCACAAACCAGATGGAGAGGAAAGCATGGATCACTCCCCTTATCTTATTTCCTTGAAGAGGAATTTCTCATGGAGAGAGATTCAACCAAGGGGCTGGAGCTTCAGATGCAGCTTTCAAGTGAAAATTCAGCTGCAGCTTTTAAGTGAAAACTTATGTTATGGGCCTTTCATTTATTTGAGAGAGGTTTGTTTTGTTCTCCCAAACTCTTTAAAAAGATATTTTTCAAGGATCTTTTTTAAATTAATGCAGTCCTGCTTTAATGGCACTCTTGAAGCTGATACGATGCAGAGGAAGAAAAGGAGACCACTGACATTGCATATCAAAATATACCAAATCCCATCATTGTGTTGGACGCCAAATACCCACAGAATCAATGGGAAATTATGTTTGACAGATGTAGTGACCACTGATTGCTTTTTTACCTCAGCAATCCCTCCAGTTGGCCAAAGCTGTTACCGTGTAATGCTGGCACAATATTCTGTTCCATTGAGCAATGTGTCTTTTGGACCAAAGCTATTACTGAATTTATGACTGTGAGTCTGCTAAGATCAGGAATTCTCCCACCCAAGACAGATTTTGAAGTGACCAGAGTAGAGGGTTGAAGGCTGTTCAGACACACATTAAAATGTCCAAATAATGTTTCTTACTTTTCCTTTCCAAAGCATTTTATGAATCCTAAGCAATGAACCCCAACATACAGTTTTATAAAGAATAGTAAATTTTCACACAGGAGAAGGGAATTCATCCTGACCTCAGAAAAAAAAAAATGTCGGTGTCAGAATTAGAGCCTACATGTAGCAGCTCTAACTTCTGAACCTGAGAGCAGCCCATTAGATTTTGCCTAATTGCCAGGCTAAATTAGGCACTAATGACTTCTCCAACTCCCATTTGCTTACTGCAGCAGGATAAAAATCAGATTGTGAGAGGCAAGAAAATGCTTGTGCTGGGATTCAAAAAATCTGAAAAAGAAGTTATTTTCAAAAGCTGTTTTTCTTCTTAGATGTGATGGTGACAGCTGCCCTCAGAAAAACACAGACAGAGAGATGGGTAAGGAATACCTTTTTTTATGAGCAAACCCAACATATATCTGCATAGTCTTAAGTCTCCCACAGTAAAAGAGGAGAAAGAGAAGAGGAGAAGGTAATTAAATAAATTTCCCCAAGATCTTCCTCTTGGGGAATGTGGAGGGAAATACTGGAGGGGTTTCTACATCTCTCTGTTTAGTTGCTGTTAGAGGAAGGTCCTAGCCACACTAGCCTCCTCTAAAGCATCCATCTGGGTATTCCCAGGGACACGGAGAAATGGAGCCATGAGCCAGAGCCAGAACACTGCTCCAGCATTCCCTGCCCTGCCTTCAGCTGCAGGAGTCACGCAGGGCTGTCACCCCATGGAAGCCAGGAGGCTGGGACTGGAAGCATCCACGTCCCCATAGAGGCAAAGGAGAATCCAGTCACAGATTTCTTCTCAAGGATATCTAGGCCTCCTGCCGACTCTCCTAAAGCCTAATTAGACTGGAAACGCTTGGCAGGCCTTTGCTGGAATTGTGCTGCTGGGGCTGTTCAGTCATTTCACTGCTTCTAATAAGGGGACTCGACATACAGTACCTGCAGAATTCTTTATGGCATTTCCCTGGATCCCTTTCCTTCCTCCCTGCTTGCATGCCAGCGCCACTATTGCATGCAACATTTATTCTGGATTTCAGACTTGTGCCGCACCTGAGCACAAAGAAGGCAGATCTGCTCCCATACATCTGCTGCTTTGCAACCATGCCATGGGCAAGTCGAGCCTGCTAAGTTAAGGAGCACGGTTTAGATCCTCTGTGCTCGCAGATGGGCCAGCAAACATAATGTGAGCTGAAACAAAATATATCAGCTCGTTGTGCCAGGCAAGAGTTGCTGCAGCAGATTTTTAGGGTGACTGTTTGTATTCATGTGCAGGCTCCCAAAGCACTGCTGAAGTGACAGCCTGTTTTCTTTAAGAACTGCTGCTACAGAATGTTCCAATACAGTGATACAAGGAAATTGCTGCAACTCCCTGCATGTTTGATTTCTTGAACTATCAGTAGAAATGCTCCATCTGTGTCTTCCCATCTGTACCGCACGTTTTGGCAAGACAACATGCCAAAACTTCTTTCCTCTATCTCCCTCCTCCCCCCTAGGCCCTATCCCTCCTCCCCCTCTAGCTCTCCTCTTTCTTCAGAAACAGAGTGGAGGAAACCAAGACCAGTGCAGGTTTGCCTCTTCTCTGTCTTGTTTTACTTCTGATTGTCCTGGAGGCAGAGCATAAACCTTGTCATCTTCCCACTCTGCCCTGCAAGGGCTACATGCATTGCAAAATCCAAAGGGTCTGGCACTCGGTAAAACCTGGGATGGAGACAGGATGGCTTCCAAAGAGAAAGATTATGTTGTGTTTTAGCTGCAGGGATTCCCAGGGAAATAAGCCAAAGTTACTGTAGGAGGAGACACGGGGCACGAGGCCAGAGGGAGAGGAGACTGGGATGGAGCTGAGCCCAGGAAGCAGACAGTGCCCTGCAGGGTCAGTCCCCTGCTGCCAGGGGAGACGCGGGGTCAGCTTTGCTGCCCTTTGCCTGCCCCAGCACCGCTGCTCTCCCTGGGCCCCTCGAGCTCTCTCAGCAGCAGCAGCAGCCCGAATTTGCATGTCTGTACCACAGGCAGAGAAAATCCATGGATGGCTGGATGCTTCCAAAATCTGCTGCTGGGGGCAGCTGTTTACTTTGTCTGAGTTGCTGGCTGTCCAAATGAATTGCCCTAGTCTGAATATTTAAGGATTCCCTTTGTGTTATTCTCGTATAGTCTTCTGACTACTGCTCGCTAGTAGATGTTTCTGCTGATCCTAAAACTATCATTTATTTCATCACAAGAGGGTGTTTTTGTCTGGATTATTTTGGCCTGACAGGGAGAAGAGAGGATTAGACTGAGTTTTCTAAAAATTTCTGAATGTTTTTGAAAAATACTGGAAACATGCTGTGTTTGTATTTTTCGTTTTTTACACAACTCAGCCACCTGGCAGAGAACACTGACAAAAATTTAAAAAAAAAAGAGAAAGTGTGTTTGCTTGCCACAGACATCAAACAAATAATGAACAATCAAAGCAAAGCGATTACAAGCAACCCAGAGGCAGAAAACAATTCAGTACAGCAGCTCAGATGAACTGTCACAAGCAAGGAGAGCAGTCACATACAAAGCACGAAACCCTCAAAAACAGCCCACTGGCACACACTAGGTAATCCTGAAGGGATTCTGACCTGCGAGAGCTTTTAAAGCTCCTTCCTCCTAGACTGACATCTAATAAATCTCTTGAGGATATTGGTGTCTGTGAATGGAAGTAGCTGTAATGGAAACTCTCATATGCCTGCAGTTAGCATGTGCTAAATGACTTCAGTATGGAAACGTGAGCAAGGCTTGGTGTTTTACACAAGGTAGCTGCAAACAGTAAAATGAGCAGGAGGCACAAATTCTCTTCCCTGGGATTCCTGAAGCATGTACTTCTCATTCCTACTTCTCCCTCTCTCCCTCCCTCTGCCAGCATGAAAAATTCGCACACTCGCACACACAGAGAATCTCACAGTGTCCTGACATGACCCCACCACTAGAAGCAACATGGGACAGCATTTAGCTATGAAAAACCTATAAAGCTGTATGAAAACAACTGCAGCAGGCTTTTTGTGAAGAATTGACAGAGCTTCCTCTCAGAAGGACAAGTAACTGTGTTTAACACAGCCCTGGCATCAGCTTCTCTGATGGTGCACCTCGGTCCATCTCCTCACTGGGCACCTGGATCCTAGTTCAGGGAGCAGCCACCACCACTTTGTGCTGGATATTGCTCCCACAAGAAGGTTCTTGGGTTTTCCTGCACCGCTTGGTTGCCCCTGGGGTTATTCCTTAGCAGCAGCCTGTAGAACATAAGGTGTCGTTTTCATGCATAAGTAAGTTACAAGTCACTAGTCAGTCTTGTTACACCACTGCTTTACAGCCTGCTGCTGCTAGAAATAAGTTCCCCTCTCCCAGTTGCTCCCTGGCATGTTCACACCCTGGTTAAGATACTAGTGTCCAACAGTATTGCTCGGCTCAGCTTAAGATCTCTGAACCCAGCAATTTTTGGGGCTGGCACATCAGACTGTTTATCATCCTAAATCAGGAAAATATTATAAATGATGGTGTTTGCTTAGGGCTTGGCTGTGCTTGTCCTCAGTGTACTGTTTTGGACACGATCCTCTTGCAGATGCCTGGCACATATTCCTACCATTTCACAGCTGCATTTCCATCACAAGAACTCCCCCTTGCATGAAGCACTCACTGGGCTTTTAAGGCAGTGCCCTTAGTTTCTAATAGTTATTGATTCCCTGAACGCCAAGGAATATGGATTCAATTAGCTGGTCATAGCACTGTAGTTCAGGGCTACTCAGCAGTTCCAGTGTGTAAGCTTCTGTTTTCAAGCTTTATATAATATAATCATAAAAATTCAGTCTGCATTAAAGTTCTCATTCAAGGCCTTTTTGCAAGTGATTGGTTCATAACATGCACTAATTTCTTTTATTATTTTACAGCTACCACTTAATGTAAGCATACAGTGAGTTTCCAATGAAAGTTCCTTAAAGATGGGCACTGCCACTCAAGGCAGTGCGAGGCAGCCATACTCAGAAAGGTTTCTTTTTCTGATTGGATGAAAAATTGCTCACAGAGACTTCTGCAGGCTCTGCAGACTGCCACGCCAAAGCACTAAACTTTCCAATTGCACAAAATGGAAATAATGTAATAGCCTCCAAAATCAATGCCCCTTTAATACAGGTCATGGCTTACCCCAGTGTTTTCTGATCAAGCTACTTACTGCTACATCTTTTCTCCAGAAATACCAACTATTTCAGTTTTCATTCCCCAACAGCACTTGGACACTAGTCCTGTAGCAAAATCTTTAGGCTGTTCTTACGCATATCCTTACCTTAGCTTTAAGGATAGGAACATACTAAGGAAATTACTCTCCTCTCCACACCACTGGACTGCAGCCTACACTGATCTCACTGATCCCTGCAATGTCCCTGCCACCTGTCCCCAGCTCTGTGTTCCTGCCCGCTTTGCACCAGCAGCATTTCCAGACAGGTCCAGACAAGAATCAGGCCCATGGCCACTGACAACTGCACTGGTTAAAGCAGTGGTCTCCTCCATGGCAATGAAAACACAGTCCAAAAAAAGCGGCTTGTCCAGCAGACTCTCACATTTGCAAGGCAACTTGGAACCCAGTGGTATATTTCCAGGAAAAGCAAGGACTTCCTAGACGGAAGTTCTTCCTGAATTAAGGCTCAGCAGTAACAGCATGATTGCTGATGCTGGTGCTCAGTATCTTGTTTGGAATTCACTGGGATCTGTGATTCAAAAACCTTTGGATCTCAGAGAAGCTAAACAGTGCCAAGCAATACCGCAGCACCATGAGAGCCAGTCAGCCCTTGCTTTCTTGCTCCAGCTGAGCTGGGAACTCAGCAGAGCCACTGCTCCTCATCATGGCAGGATAATCTCCTGCAGGAATGCTGCTACACTAATCCTGCTGCTGTGGTCCCAGGTCAGAGCAGCCAGGATCCCCCATGTCCTGCTGTGGTGGGCATTTGTCCATGTGAGAAGCAGCTGCTCTTGGCTCCCAGCTCCTTTGGAGCTCAATGGCAACCTGGTGAGTCTGAAACCGCAACCCCTGCCTTTTCGTTTCCTTCTTTTCAGGATTTAACATTCAGTGTTAATGATTCAGACTTGCTATCTTCTAAAAGTTGCCTAATCCTCTTAATTGGAGGGGTTTTAGCTCTAAACCTTTCTCATCTTCCCCCACCTTGTCATGTCCAGACTGGAGCAACACTTCCTCCAATTTTCCTCTTCTTTAGAGGCATTCCCTCACTCTGTTCCTCCTCCTGCTCTCTGACAGACAGCTGAAGCACACTCAGTATTTCAGTGCTTGGTATTCTCAGTGCACGCCATCAAGCTGCCTGGCATGGAAGGTGCAAGTTTAACATTCAGGACAGTTCAGCCTGAGACCATTTCCCATCACTCAGCCTGCTCTGCCACACCCTGACAGCAAGCCAGGCTGAGATGTCGGTGTGAGGTGTGGACACCATTCCCTTTACCCATGCTATGCCCTGTTTGGCTTCCATGGGAAGAAATCCCACTGAATGGGAAGGTAAATTCCAGCTGGTCCTGTGAGCTGGGCAGCATGGGGATGGGAAGATGTCACCTCAGAGAATGGGCCTTTAAGGACAGCTGTAGTCTGAATACCTGTTTTTAAGACATTTAATTTTTTTCAGCTTTTCCCTGTCTATAATCTAATACTGTTTTTCTAGCTGCAGTATGTCTCTTACTACAAGTATTCTAGAACAGTTAAAATAGCACAAATGCTTGTAATATACTTGGCATAAGCATGGCATATTAAAATGTATTTACATCTCAAAAATTTTAACCTGAAGCAGACTTGATATTATCTAAATAATTTGTTTAGGAAGACGTAAAATAATCTCCTTCTCTTCCAGGGGAGATATAATATTTACAGAATCTTATCTTCACAAACAGAATTTGTGTTTTAAGCTTGCAAATTACAATTTGCATGTTAAGAGGAGTCAAGCTGAAAAGGAATTAGGAGCATGCGAACAGCAAAGGAAGAAAAAAATTGCTGAAATGTATCACCATTACTATGATAATATATGGCAATCTTATGACAGGTAAATGTATAAGGACTTATTTGCCAACGCAGAACACTCTCTATGGAACATTGATTTAAATATAGCTGTGTCTTCCTCTCTTCAGTGTGTCATAATGTAGTAGTAGTAGTATGTCCTCTGATGTCCTCTGCTTTCACAGCTGATACAGGGACCCAGGCAAAAAGATGAGAGAAAATGGGAAGTAGAGTAGCAGACTGCAGTCATTGCCTTGATGCATGCAGAGGTGTAGAACCGGTGCGTTTCTGGGACTGGTAGGAATTGTTATTAACACCAGGTTAGGAACACACATCCCCGTGATCACTCAGCTATGGATAAAGGTGACATCCATTGCAGCAGCACAAACTGACCGGTATCATTAAGGCTGAAATGCCATTTCTATACCATGAATGGTGGCCTCTGCTCCTCTTCTTGTGTGTGTCTGTACAGGCAGTAGCACAATGACAACTCTGCATTCAGATTGTCACAGTGTGAGCAACAGTAATGGCTGTGAAGGACCTCAAATGCTGTGTCAATTAAACAGTATGCATTTTAATTGTGCTAATGTCTGAAGCCACATAATAGGTTGCAATCACTCAGAAGAGCTTTTAATAGCATATTAGTTAAATCAATCCATGTCAGCTGTCCCCAGCCCACTGTAGGGTGAAGGTCTTCCTGGCTGGATGTGCACTGTACTTGATTACTGCAGGTTGGCAACAACAGGATGACATTCTTCTCCAGGTCTTCTCCAAGTGCTCTTTCCCAATCAAAATGTAGGCTCGCCCCCTCTTAACCACACTGTGACCTTCACTGGTAGTTATTACTTTCAAACAATCTTTAAAAAGTATCCAGGTAAATATAAAGGGCGTTTTAATGCTGCCATAGCTGCAATAAATTTCCTGTAGGTTGGATAGCTTTTTGATTTACTGGAAGTTGTGTGCTTGCAAGTAATCTGCCACTGGTCCACCTCTTCTGCTCACCCCAGCCCTGTGGGATCAGGTCGGAGTTTCCATCTTAAAAGCTTGTATTTGCCTCCACATGGCTGGACAGATGGGCAGCACTCTCCTGTCTAAGATCTCTGGGCCAGAACAGGTTCCTGGAAGTAGCTTAAGGCTTTTGTCTACAGTGATACTTAAAGATTTGTCTCAGGCTTTTCCTGTGAGCACCACAGAAAACATTTGTGCTGTTGTTGTGGCCGGATCCAGGATGGCAGTGCCACAGTCGGGAGGCCTCCTTGGCCTCACCCTGGATCCATCCCTGCCAGAGGGACTCTATTGCTGATCTCAGGCTCCACCACCCTTCACTCAGTGGATTTTGTAAAAGTTGTATGAAAGAGCACGGCTCCAGCACCCTCTGGGCCATGAGGACCCACTGCTCAGGACAGCAGCTTCTCTGGTAGCAAAAGAAGCTCCGAGGGCCTTTTTTGTTCATTTTTTCCTGCAGCATTTTATTGAGATGGTAACAGTGAAGTGTCAGACTTTTCTGAATGCTCAGAAAGAGCTCCTTTCTGGATCTTCTGTCTAGTCAGCCTGCTACTCCAGGGCATTGTGTTACAGAGAAGGTGAGAAGAGCCAGCAGCAGCTGTCACATGAAGTTGATGGTGTTTTATGGGGTCAGTGGTTTCTAGCTCCTGCAAAAGAACCTAAAGCAACTGAATTTGGGCTCCTCCTCACACAGGACAAAGGCAGCAGCTCCATTAGTGTTTTTTGCCATGTCAGGCTCATTGCTCTTCTCACAACTCCCAAAGAGCACGTCTGTCTCATACTGCAAATATTGATCAGCCCACAGCAGGGAGAGAACTGTGTTTTGTAGCATAAGGAGGCAGGCCGGGCTTGATTTTTCTTTCATGAGTTACCTTTCTGTGGTGTTTTTTCTCTCTATGTCAGGCAGTATGTGCTCTACAGTTAACCTGAGAAACTCCAGGGGAGGTTTGGTGTTGACATTGGTCAGGCTGAGCCCAAGCTGACCCACAAAACACTGGAAAGGAGCTGAAGGTAAAGGGTGTTTCCAGTCAGAGGTCACGAAGCCATAGAAAGACACAACTTCCATTTTCAGTCAAGTGCTTGTGTCGCAGTGCATTGCATCCAAAACACTGAGGGCTGGAAAATATGTGGGCATCTCAAGTACAGTCCAGCCTCTGAGTTGCTCAGTACTTGCAGCACGTTGTAAAATTGTTTCAGTGTGAAGAGTAACTGCTAGAGCCATAAAAACATATGTTTGATCGGGTCAAAAATGGATAGAGCAAGTTTTGAACTTTCTAGATTTGAAGGTATGGGTCTGGTTCTCATTGCCCCTGGCATTGCATCTCTCCAAGACTGGGAATTCTAAAATATTTTGCCTGACTTAGGGGATTACAGAGAATACGGAAGAGTACCAGATGAAGGTGAGTCACTGACCACTGCCATTCCTTTTATCTAACTCGTGGCAATATTTTCTTAACCCTCACTCATCCTAACTTTTTTTCCTACCTTTATTTTTGTTTTCTACTTCCATGGTTTGTTCCCATGATATGTTTTGCTCCATTTTTAGCTGTTTACTACCTTCTACATTCCCTTTCAAAAGATTTCCCAGCATTCCTTAAATTTGTTGTTGTGAAGTTTCATCTGGCAAATCCCACCTTCCATTTCATTTCCCCAGAGGCACATTTAAATGCTAAATGGGCTCAGTTCTTCTGCAGAAAATGAGAGTTGAGGCACAGAGGGAGGTGGAAGGCATCAGCATGTGGCTGAGCTCCACACTCTCTCCCCCAAGGCGAATGCAGAGTGAAGGAGTCATCGCAGGAGTGGGATGGTGAGGGAGAGGCACTGCTGTGTGGCATGTCCTCACCTTCCTCTGGTCCAAGCAGCATCTGGAGGAAGAAAACCCACTCAGCTGATGTACTCAGCCTCCTGCTAGCACCCCAACAAGGGACTGGCACTGAGAGAAGCAGGATTTTCCTTCAGTAAGATGCCACCTAGATACTGTAGCATGGCAACAGAGTGCCTGGTAGCTGTGCTCGAGGTGAGGCACAAGCCATTTCTCTGTGTTGCTGTCTCCAAGGAGTAGTTCAATATAAGTCAGTCCTGTAACATCAGTTTGACACCAGCCTATGTCTTTGCCACATTAATTCAATTTATTACCCAGTCTGATCCACACTTTGCATTCTATTTAGGATGCCAGGGGACCTGTTCATCCCTAATGACTGAAGAAGCATTTGTGTTTTATAAGCTATTTGGGACACACCATAAGGAACTAAAAGTGTCTGGTTTATTTTCATTGTTAAATTTACCATGTACCCAATTCAGATGCTGTTGAAATTGATAGCAAACTTGCCAGAGACCACTGCAGCTGAAATACTTTCTGGAATTTAAGGACCCCAGTTAAGAACATTACAGATATTCTCCCCCAAAAAAGACCTGCTGGTCTCTTCATAAATAATACATGGCAAATGTTGTCAAGGGTGGGGAGGAAATTACAAAATGATAGTTTGTTTTTCTGTCTTTTATCTCTAGCTAAACTTTGATCTCTATAAAGTGTTTCTACCATCATTTGTAAGACTTTCCTTAGTCTCTACTTGGTAGCATATTAAAATTCAGCTGACTAATTTCACTGGTTTTCTTTGATCTTTTTCCTTCAATGTGAATTACTCTAGCTGAAGAGTTTGCATTTGCCTGAACAAAATTCATCTTCCTTTTTCTGCACACTCAGACAGTCGGGAGTTTCCTTGTGCTGTATTTTCCCTACCTATCCTTGCTTATTCCAGTGTATTGCTCCTTTTCTTTGCCTATGCTCTTCTTTCCAAGTGGTCCTTTGCTGTCTCAAGTATTCAATTTCTGCAAGTGATGAGTTTCTGGAGCACTTCACAGTCCCTCACCCCAGCTGGCCCTATGGATTACAGAACCATACAGGACATTCCCCATTGAGTTAGCTATCAGTATACTGCCCATCTGTGCTGCTGAAGCCCATACTCCTTTTTAAAATAATGTAGTTGGTTAGGAATTAGTATTGTGGAGTTTGGAGTGTGGGATAGGGGATCAGTAGCGTCCGTAAGGGCACAATTGTAAGAAAAGTTTAGTAACAAACCAAGAAAAAGTATATGAGGTCACTGGCTTCTTGCATACTTCTGAGTCACAGTTCTTAGTCTGTGTTGCTGCAGTGCTTGTGATCGTGGAGATGCCTGGACCATACACTTTTCCCACCCCAGGAAAAATGAACAAGCCATGGCTGGAGGTGCAGCAGGGGCACTTTGGAACTGCAGCACAGCAGACACAGGCTGGGCCATGGAAGCAGCAGCAGCGCTCTCAGCGACTCCCTCAGCCACCAGCACAGGGATGATTAGAGACAGACGCGCTCCCTATGTCTCCCACCCACTCACTGCTCACTTGCTCCTCAAGGGAGCAAAGAAAACATATTTTCCTTGTCCCCATATAAATAGACCCCACTGCTGTCAAAACCCCAACCTATGAGCACCATGTGCATATGCTTGTGTTTACACACTCAGACTCCACCTGCCTCTCTCTACACAAGATCCGTGTCAACCCTCTACAGAATGAAAAAGCATTTTAAGAACTCCTCAGGGTTGGTTAGAATGCTGTTTACCTGTTCCACAACTGTGAAATCAAACTACATGTTATGGGCCACGCTTCTTTTCACATCGGGGTGTACTGCCTGTCCTCAGGACAGGAAGACTTTTTTTTCACAGGGCAGTGCAGAACTTGGAGCATAGTGATTTATCTAGGTGGGTCCTCGCCATATGGTACTTTCACCTGTCACATATGCCAGATGATGCTTGATGCTTAGCCAGAATTATCTTTAAGAGTTGGCCATTATACTTTTACAGACAAACAGTTGTTCGCATTATATTCTAGTAATGTGGTGATTTGACATAAATCAGTGCAAATTAAAAGAGGAATGAATCTGCAGGGCTCTGTGCTGGTGAAGAAAAACTAGCAGACTTTCCTTTGTGAACAAACCTTGATACCTTGGGATAAACTCATTAAATGATATTCTGCCACCCAAATTATTTTCATTCAATCCAGTTTTGCCCATTTTCATCAAACCCTTGATAACATATGGAGCTTGAACTGTGGAAAAGTTCCCCAGTTAACCCAAGCGATTTTTTGTGACACTCGTATCCAAGGTGTCTGGGCAGAGGAGAAAAGGGTCTCTCCTCTAACTGTGCCCCACCTAGCCTTGTGCTAAAGAAGAGCCATTCAGGGTGCAGAGGGAATTGTGTATTGTTTATTTGATGTGCCAGTTCACCACCTCTGGCTACCTACGAGCCAGGCAGCTGCCCATGACACCAGTCAGGGCTACCTGATGCTGACCCTGAAAGGTGTGGTGCTCTGCCTTGCAATGCTGTGGACTGGTTTCAAGTACCATGACAGGTTTTCTGTTTAACCCTACACATTGCAAGCTCCTTTGATCCTCTTTCTTTCCTTTTCCAGCCCAGGGCATCTCTGACCATACTGGATTCCAAGTAAGAAGGGTTTTCCCTCTCAAAAGATTGTCCAGAGAGACAACTTTCAGACAAATACTGTGTGTGAGAGCACAACAGCTCTCACCCACAGGGTTATTCTGAGCTCAGCAAATCAGTGCTGTCTCTGCTGCGAAGCAGGAAGAAAGTCTCCACTGGCAGAGGAAGGGTGAAGCACTCACTAACTTGTCAGATTGCATCATCTCATGAACGCATCATACAAGGCAGCGCCTCTGCAAAAGCAGTTTGACTCTCTCTGCTTCACCAACATGCTGATGATGAGTTGGTAATTCTGCATATCACTATCTGCATTCTTTCCCTATCCAAGCTATGGGTCCTTTAGGCCAGATGTACCTGACTATTGGCTGGTGTCATTGCATGATTTACCACAGCCATTTAACTCTTCTGCTTTGTGCTGTGTCTTTTCTCTTGATACAATTTGCAGTGTAACTGCAGCTCTATTGTTTTTTCCACTAGCAGGCAGACACAACAATCCAGGTCACAGACTGCTCTAGGACAAATGTGGGGAGAAATGATAATTATTTTTGCCTTAACCCCCTGCATGCATGGTGGGAACCACAAGTAGAAAATGTCAGCCCTCTGCTTCAAATTTACCTTCTTATTTCCATATATCTCCTCCTGGTTCTCACATACATCCCCCTTCCGGGTTTGCTTCTGAAAATCAGGAGAGCTCTGAAGATTAGTACTTTTTCACAGCTGTGTAAGTATTGACAGCTGTTTTTTCCTATTGAATGCAAAGGATGTGTGCATCCAAGATCTTATATTTACCCTGATGCTTCCGATTCACTTTCATAACACTAGCCACATAAATCCGCTGAGAACCACCACAAAAGCGCAAGCTTGCTGGCCTCAAATTTCCTGAGTTGCTCTCAGGACATAAAAAGCATTCTCCTTGATATTTATGGGATGTCATTAATATCTAGGGATGAAATACAAAAATAAATCAAAAATAAGCCCAGGGGGTTGCAGCTTTCTTTGGGTGCATCCACCTGCTCTGGCATGGGCTGCTCCACAGGCTGCAGGTGGAACTCTGCTCCACCATGAGCTTCCATGGGCTGCAGGGGAATCTCAGGTTTGGCACCTCCTCCCCACTCCTGTTTCACTGACCTTGGTGTCTGCAGGGCTGTTGCTCTCACGTCTCCTCACTCCTCTCTCTGGCTGCCATTGCACAGCAGATTTTCCTCTTCTTAAATACATTATCCCAGAGGTGCTCCCACCATCAGTGATGAGTTCAGCAGTGGATCTGCTTTGCAGCCAGCTGGGATTGGCTCTGTGGGACAAGAGGAAACCTTCTGGCAGCTTCTCACAGAAGACACCTCTCTAGCCCCCCTCACTACCAACACTTTGCCCTTCAACCCCAACACAATTAGCTATTTACATAAATGTTGCCCTGATGAGTGGAGGAATAAGAAGCACTGAGGACCAGGACCTCACCAACACTCACAGATAAAGGAAAGAGAACATTTTTTGTTGTAGAATCTCAGAGGTGAATTTCTTCCCAGCAAAAGCAAGGGTAGGACAGTATTTGGGCTGCAGCCATGAAAAATCATTCACAGATCAGAAGATAGTGGCATTTCCAGTGAGTAATTTACTTCATCTATAACCGGAATAACCTTTTGGGCATACTTTTTCTTTCCATTGGTGTTAAAGGACTGTTAAACCTTATGTAGGTGCCTAAAGGTAGATAGGATATAGATATATAACAAATTGATAAGAAGGTTAAAAATAAGATTAGTGTAGGAGACATGAACAAGGGCATTCATGTGTAAGACAAAGGCAACATCCTCAGCAATTCCCCCTTGTAAAAAAAGTCACTCCATCAGCAACAAATACATTTTTCACCTAACTTTGCCAAGGGCCAGAGGCAGCCAGCCTTGGCACACACAGTCACAGTGCTGGATCCATCAGCAAATGCTGCCTGGCTGAGGGCTGCCACTCTCCCTGTTGGGCACGCCCCACTGCCGGATCATCACAGTCTCTTTCCTGGGCAGTGCTTTCAGAGGAAATCAGTCCTGGGTCTGAAGAAGGTATCATGAAGCTAAGGATGGAGGATGGATGACAGTAAATGTTGCATTTTGCCCCGTTTCTGTCAATTTTAATTTTGTACAAATCAAGTAATTCATGTTTCAGGGTTCTGTCTTGCCTTTTTCTTCCTTTTTTGAGCAGAAGAAGATTGTTTCCTGCAAGGCAGTATCAAAGCTGCTCCCTTTGAAGGGCTTCTGTACTTCTGCTCTATTAGAAAAGTATTTAGAAACTCTTCCTCCACCTGCTTCATGTAGTGTTACGAATTTTAACAGGATGGAAAAACAGGTTGTTTTGCAAAAGCTGCAAATAAAGAGACCCTGCATGCTACCTTGATTCAAGAGGCAACACCAAATAAGACCTGTGGAGCATCTGACTCAAAAATTTCAGGGTAAATCACCAGAGTCACAAGTTAATTCCTACTTTAACACATGTCTCAGCACTAATCTTGTGTCAGAGAGGCATCCAAGTACTATCCTGATAACACTGTGTAAGCAGTTCAGAGCGTAACTTTATTGTTTCACACATAAATGAGGCTTTAAACATCTTAATTCTTCCAGTCTGTTTGAATTCATGGTAAAAATGGCCTATAGCCAGACCAGCTTGACTGTGATCCCACTGGCACTTAAAGGTCAGGCAGGTGAGGTGCCAGGGGAGCAGAGGGATGCAGGAGCAAAGGAAGAGGCTCAGACATAGTAAAGAGGGTGTTACCAGTTTACTACATGGTCTGACTGCTTTGGACCCTACAATTCAGCAACCCAGCTCTATTCTTGAGGAAAGGCTGTTCTCGTGAAAAATACAAAACTTCCTTAAGCACACCTTCAGTTTCTGAGGATACCTGGACTATTTTAAGCAGCAGCCTCCTGGAGCTGACTTGCCACTAAGGCTTTAATACTGGTGTAGGCTCCAGAACTGTGCTGAAAGCAAGAGTTTCCACCTCTGCCGTGCCATGAATCATGCCTTTCTAGAGAATGTGTGTCATTTTTTTCCACAAAGGCATTTGCAATTGATTTGCAAGTGATCACTTAACAGAATGGAGGCCTGGTCTACAACACAAATAAAGGATAACAAATGGCAGGCTTCCAGACTCTTCCTAAACCATGCACTTATAATCCAGTCTTCTAAAAATTTGGACCAGATTTTCAACTGTAACACTCCACGCTGTCTCTAACAAGTCCTTTAAATGCACATTTAAGAAGGAAAGAAAGATAATCCTGTGATTAATCCCAAGAAATGGGTTCAAGGGGGATCTCAGGCCAGGGGCAGAGTTGGAGATTGGCTTATAGAGTCAGTTAATATGGCTTAACTTGTCAGCGTCTCCATTCTCCAAAAGGGCAAACAGGAATTCGCATCTCTTTGGTAGTGTCTTGAAGTTTTCAGGTTTTTGAAGGGCTTTAGGACTGCCAGGTAGAGCCTGTGTATTGCACATTACGGTGGTTTGCTCAAAAGTTTATATAGTCCCTTTGGTGAACAAACACCTTCAGAAGTGCCACCTGCCAAAGACATGGAAAACAAGGGTTATTCCAGGAATGTGAAGAGAGAACACAGAGCAAATGTTCCTCAAAGTAAAATATTAGAGCTTTACAAAATCAAAACTTTTATTTTCTGTGGATGAATACTCAGCAGTTCTATGCTCATTTGGAAAAAGCAAACTTTTATTTTTCCACTGATTTAGCTTAAATGGTTTTTTCACTGTTACTAGACAAAGACAGTGAGGCTTACATTTTCAAAAGTCTTCAAGGAAAATGGCTTTGGGCAACTCCCAGAAACATCAAGGAGAATTGCAAAGCTAAAACCTGAACACTGGAAAGTCCTGAGAATCTAGCTTAGTTATATGCCATAAAAATAAGGACTCTAACGAAAATCTTTTTAAATGCAGTAGTACAAACGTAGAACTAAAAATGTGAGCTATAGAGAAACTAAAGGGAGACAGTGTCTATCATTTTGTAGGCAAACTGTTTTCATAGCTAAACCTGTTTGTGCATGCTGGATGACAAATGCCTCCTGCTTTCAAGGAGTCCTTAAAAAGAAAAAAAAGACTTTTTACGAGATGCCTACCAAATCTGTTGCCATGGCAGCTGCAAGCATCAGTGATAACCCAGAATTTCTAGGTTATAATGTGCATGCAACACCATTAACAAGTTCCACAGCGCAGTCCATAATAGTGATAGGTCATCTGGTGGCTGAGTGTCACAACTTGGATCTCAGTCAGAGAAGATCTAGATCTAAGCAAGGTCTGTTTCTGATACACCCTGTTCCCACATGTTAATGATACACAGTGTGGAAGATGATTATACCTTCTAGACAAAAATTTTACCTGAAGTTTGCAGGTTGCCTGTGCTGCTGCAGTCTGCACTTGAAAGGTAGGAAATGGAAGCGTGGAGAAATCAGAAAGCTGGGCACAGAGAACTCAAGATCACATGCAAGGAATCAAGAATACTGTTCTTTTGCTGTCTCTCAGCTGGGTGAACGTTGTTTTCATTACTCAAGCGTCAGCTTTTCTAAAAAAAGTCACTGCCAGATTCTTGTTTCCTTTCACTTCAAATCTGGGACATGCCCATCTTTTTTAAGGCCTCTTTGGAATCAGAGGAGACAAGGACAAAGCACAGAAGGGCAAAAGTTAGGATTTTTGCTACTGCTCAGCCTCAGGTTCCCCACTGTGAGGGAGTTCCCTACCAGTCATTGGTGTCTCGTGCCCTATGTCACTGCAGGAAGAGGTGCAGTGGCTCTCTGCTTGCTAATGTTTATCTCTTAACAAAGCCCTGATGAGCACCTACAGCATCTCCAGGGGCAACTGTGGTTCTGGAGAAGAAGAGCCACCATCCTGCCCCAGGACACTCAGAGCACTCCAGTCACCTCTTATCTCATCTCTGCATCACCCTTGCCTGTTTGGAAAATCGAGGCGGTGTTTCCTTTTTCCCCCTTGCTGTGTGTTCCCTGTCCTTGCCCCATCAGCTGCCTCGAGCAGGAGCTGTCTGCAGTGGTAGCGATGGACCTGCTAAATAAATAATTGCATGAAGCTCCTACCTCCCAGTTCCATGAGTCTGGGCCTTCTTCTCCTTTGCACACCTGTATAACGGAGAGAAGGAAGTGAGCTCTAGTTCTGGCTCTAGAGTACACCGTACGTGCAGCTTCCCATTCTGTTTAGATGGCTTTGCTTTTCTGTTGTTCTCCAGGTCCATTACTTCCATATATCTTTTCAGAGCCAAAGAAGTAATTTATTGTTATGTCAGATAGTGCTTAAAGGAAATGAAAGTATTAATATGCCTCATTTATTTAAAGCATCTGGAAAAAAGTGTTCAGTTTGTTTGAGTGAGGGAGGAGGATTCCTACTTACTGACAACTTTACATAAATCTCAATCATCTTGAAAGATATACCACTGAAATATTTTGAAACATTCAGTGTACCTAAATACAATTTTGTCCTCGTATAATGGAGATTTCCATGAATGGACTGATCATATTACTGACTAGACTAGAGAAACATGTTTATTTCACATATTTTATTATTCCATTATTTTATTTCAGAATTTTGTGGGGAAAAATCAGTTTCTATTGCAAATAATGGAATCTAATTCAGATTTTATCCAACCTAAACTGGTCAGTTTTGCTTGCCATGAGTCTTTCTATAAGGGACACTAAATAATTGCTGTTCATCTTTATTCACGAATTCTCTAGTTGATATTAAGGCTTGATTCATCGCAATAGTTATAAAGCAACACTCATGTATTTTCTGAAGCCACAGTGGCATTGTCCCACTATCACTAATACTGGATCTTTGCATTTCTGACTGTTCCAGCATTACAAATTGGATCCAGATCAGACTTGAATACACAGTTAAATCTCTGCCACATTATCTATAGCGCAAAGAGCTGATGCATGCATACTCCTTTTATACTAGCTGTGAGAATATAGATTATAGCTGGTTTGTTATAAAAACTGACAATGGGATATTAACCCATAAAACCCACGAGAAAATATGAACCAAGAGAGAGACTTTTATCTGGACAAATGCTTTGTACTTTTTGTTTTGCATCAGAAGCCCTAGAGCTGGAGTTATTGAATTGTCCAACCTCACTCCAAATAACTTTTTAAATTCACTCACATGTTTGATAGTATATATCTTTCCCACCATGATCTTGCTTAGGATAGCAAACAGACCTATAATAAAAACACTTCATATATGCAGAAATATGAAGGCATGCCAGCACTTCTTGGAAATGGATCCAAGATTCCATTTTGGTTAAGATGAGAGGAAAACACGTCAGTCATTTGGTATTGCCTTAAGGCAGAATTTAAGAATAAAAAAAATAGAAAAAAGATCCTGTGTGACTGCCGAAATGCATGGGCGGGCAATGATGATTTCAGTTCCTCAAATAGCTGCACTGTAGAACAGGGCAGGATAAAGATAGAGCACTCTGAGATCCCCTGGCAAAAGGTATTATCAGTGGAATGAGTATTTTAATTGCTTTCATACTCTTGATTTCAAACTTGAAGCCACCGAAGATGCATCACTCTTGGTATGACAGAGAGTTCCTGTAAAGGAGAAGAAAATAGAAAAAATACTCTTCACATTTGCTGTCATTTTCAATTCTTTTCCTTTAGCACTCTTCCTTCCTGCTGTCATTCTCCTCCTTGCCCTTATTTCCACTGAGTAAACTAAAAAAAACTAATTTAAAACTTTGTAGAGAATGAGTGGAACAGGTTCAAGGCAAAATAAATACCCAGCTGGGCCTGTTTTCTTCCTACCACTAAATAATACAGCATGCAAATCATTCAAAGAGTTCCAAAAACTTCTTTTCCTAATTATTATTTTCATATTAAGTTCAGTGAGGTGAAGAATAAAAAATTTCAACAGGCTGCAATACTCTTCTGGAGAACAACAACTGGTGAATTTTACGCTGGTAAAAGACTTGAAGTGCTCTTTCAAAGGAGGAAGGATAGATATTGCTGGAAGAGTTTTTGAATGTTTTCATTGGATGGCTTTTCTATTTTACCAGTGAAAGCTGGGAACACCTGGACCTACAGAATTCAGGGCTGATTTTGCAAACTGAACACCTTCTCTTCCCCTAATCCCTTACCCAGTAACCAAGCAAATTTTAATTCTGTGCCAGAGAATGCATTAAACACAAACACACCCCCTCAGATGCTGCTTGCTAAAAATCCCTTATACTAGGATTAAACTTTAAATATCTCCCGTGAAGACCCTTCTTAATCATCCAGCTATACTCTGTTCAGCTGCTGGGATTTCTTTCCCTTTAGAGCACTCCTTTTGTTACTTAACCTGCATTTTCCAGGAGCAGTTTAAACCTATTGTGTCACACGCTGCTTTTGATACCTAATGAGAATAACAGGTTTCCAGTATGCAAGGAAGACAGGCCTGATGTTGAGCAAGGCCTGAGGGCTGCCCCTGAGAGTAGAAACACAGCTATTATCTTTCCTGTGAAGACATTACTGTTCCATAGCTCCAGGAAACATGCAGTAAAATGTTCAATTAAAGTGGATTACATGTTCTTAGCTGGTCAGCTATAATACCTAGGCTTGGAAATGTATTAGGGGATCCAGGAAAGAACAGTGCTTCTTTACTAACCTCAGAATGCTGCCCTTTATGTTGTGGATGCATTTTGCTTTCATGTTCCTTTGCAAATTTTCCTGGAAGCAATCCAGTTCTACAGAATGGCTGCTTTTACTACAAACATTATTTCCTGCACAAAATCTGGTCTGAAAACCTTTGCATTGCAACAGCTTAAGCTGAGAAGGGGGTAATTTACTTCTACAGTCTTCTACATTACTTCGTTGCAATTAATTTTTTATTATGTACATCCAGTTCTTTAACTGCTCTCCAGTATCACCCCTGCAAATATCCAGGCCTCAAAACCCCTCAAGAGTGGGTTACACAGGTAGCTCAGTTTCCTCTGTTCTGATCCAAGATTGGTTCTGTTCTGCCACGACATGAGAGGTGTAAGGTAACTGAACACTCCTGTGGCACATGCCTGTATTTCCTGCTGTAGCTACATGGCAGTTTGTAAGGGCTGCAAAAGTCAGGCCATGTTATATGGTAGGGATTGTGTTCCACTGGCTCCTGTAGCAACTATTACTGGAGGGAAAGAACATGATGAATGTTAGAGTGGAAGAAATAAAGCTCTGTTGGAGCAAGTCCCTGAGAGCCCTTCTATTTATTCAAGTTCAGTGTTTTAGGAAGTCATTACAATGAGCCATCCCAAAAACCAGCTCAGCAGAAAAATGTATTTAACTGAAAGCCATTGTATTCAGCTCTCAGGGCAGACACAGTACACTGTGTTAATTCAAGAATTAGAGCTCTTTGTTTAATCCCCTTATTTCCTCCTTTCAGCCTGGCATTGTTCCTTCTCTCACTCCCAGACACACAGGGAGAAGGCAGGTCCATTACAGTCACCCCAAGGCCCAGCAGAAACCTGCCAGCTCATCCCAGACTTATCCTTCCACTGCTTCAAGCTTTCTAAATGCAACAAGTGACTGTCTGCAGCTCTTGTCTCTAGAGGAACTGCCTAGAAAAACATCTCCTTGCTTTACTTTATCACCATCTGGGAAGACCTCCCTGATTCACAAGCTGACATGGAAGTTCGATTGAATTTTTACCCACTCTCCCTCTTAATCATTTTTAGCCAAAGCCCCCTGAGGAATAAGTGTCCTCACACTAAAGTAAATCTATCAGCCAGGACTGCTGTGTCTCAGTGTGGAGTGATATACAGAGCTGTCTCCACTTCCTCCTCCTTCTGACTGGAACCTCAGCTGGATACAGGAAAGCACAAGGCCTTTCAAAATCCCCTCAGCATCAGAGGCGTACCCTTTATATGGAATTGGCAGCTGCTCCTGCATGGAAATTTAAACACTTAAAGGCATCTTTTAAGTGGTACAAAAGGCGGAAAAAACACCACAGATGATAAGTAATCCAAGGCTTCTCAACACAAACACAACCTGTTGCAACCTCAATTTTTCAAATGGATGCATCACCTTCCATTACAAAGCTGCAGCTTAAGGCTGGAGGATGCAGCTTAATAGACCAGCAAACAATATGTAACTGATTACAGCTTCACTTCACATAATTGTGGTTACACAGAGCTCTTTGCTTTTTAAGTCAGTGCCAGAGACACAAGTTTGCCAAATAAACTTGTGTAAATGTGTGTGTGTGTATGTGTGTGTTCAAGTATGTTTGGGAAGGCAAAGGATTCATCTCAAGGGAGGCAAATGGTAGGTGTCATGCTCTTTTTTAAGTATTGTTTCTATGGGTAACGTTTCTCACATGGTTTACAATTATTTTACCAAAACTTAATTTAGAATAATTAAAGAAAATATCTTCCATTTAGAGAATTTCTTATACTCCAGTACATCCCGCTGTTACTCTGCCAGACTGATCTTTCTGCATATGCAAAAGTAGCAAATAACTGAACTACACAGCGGTCAGTACTTGATATTTTCTGTTCCAAATAGAAGGAGAATATATTGGCTCCCAGGAATTACGGGCTAGCTCCTTGAAATATGTGAATTGTAAAGATCAGTGGAATGATCCATAAAATCAGAAAATTTTACCACATTTGAGAAAAGAAACAGTAACTGCTGCAAAGGATTTCTGCTTTTTTTCTTCTGTAACAGTGAGCTTGGTGTTGCACAGCCAGCAAACCTCTGGTAAAAACACGGCTAAGTACTGTTTTCAATGCTGTGACTTATAATAAGTTTATGGAAGGCAGATATCCCCCTCAGATTTGTGGAAGTAGGAGGGGATTATACTACCTTCATCACATTGCTAATAAAATATCTCTGAGAGATCCTACAGAGTTCCAGAAAGATATATTGGCTCATGATTTCCAAAGTCACTATTTTGCTCGAGGGTGATGCAGTGTTGTCATTACTGACCTTAATACAACAGGAGAATTACACGACCACAAGCCACAGTGCCAGGGTCAGTTCCCACAGGAGATGAGCCAGGTTTTCCGAAGGAAGAGGTAGCTGAAGCTTAGGGTGCACATACCCAGAACAGACTACATTTGCATAAACTGTGCTGGCATTTAGTTCAGTAAGGAGTTCTTTATAACACTACAGTGAGATGTTATTGTAGCTTTAGTTAAACGCTGCATTTTCTCTTAGCATGAGTTATCACAACATCAACCCATTACTATTAGTTAATGGAAACCAAGCACTATGGCACCACAAGCTATCGTAACATTTCCTGGAAAACACATATGATATTTCCAGAAGGCATCCTAAACTACTTTTTTAACTGCTTTGCATTCCAGGAAAGAAGCACCATAAGCAATAAACCCTTATAAACATTTTTTAATAGCTAACATTTCAGAATTAGGAGGAGAAAAAAGAAAAATAAAGAAAAGATATAGTCTCAGTAGTTTTCTCTCGAGCTGGGATTTGCTGGAGAGCATAACTTCTCACAGCTCTCTAAGAATATTTAGAACTTCTCTCTTTGCAAGAAATGCAGCTGAAAGGTGGAGGGCGGGAGAGGTGTGGAAGAAGCTTTCACTGGGAAGTCTGCAGTTCCAGCATCTTTGTAAATTGTTTACTTACAAAAGAGCCATTTTAGTTGTATAAACTCAGAGTGACTGCAAGCTGTTACCCAGCATGTGGTATTTGCAATGTGCTGTCTTAAGACCCACAGCCAGGAAAGAGGCTGAGCAATAGGTGAACAAAGTGATTTCTAAGAGCAGAGGGAACAGGTGACATGGCAGATCTTGGACTGCCATAGATATTGGATTTCCTGGGAAACAAAAATATTCCCGCAAACCCAGAAGCTTGAGAAAGGGGAACCAAAACTGCATGCAGAGGAAAGACAGAGAAGTCAGGTTGAGGGCAGAGAGCCCTTACTATCTCATAGCAGGTGGACTCAAGGGATTGAGTAACTTGAAATGAATGACAGATGAGTGCCAGGGAAAACTGGAATATCATATCATCTTTTAAAGGTACTTGATGGCCCTTGGCACACCCATATAGAGAATACCTTGAAAGACCTGGGCAGAGCGTCTGGCTTCTCTCTTTGAAAGAAACTACACATGAATATCATGAACCCTTCTAAGGCAAAGGCATTCTGCCTGAAAGACATAAATGGTTTCCAGCATAAGAGTTAGGGAGGGGGAGAATATCTGTCACCTCACTTAGATATAGGATGCTTTGGAAGGTGATTAGGAAGATTCATTTAAAGTCCCGGTTTGGTGTGGCCTGAAAGGATAAATGGGCAGAGGAATGGATAGATGGATGGATGGATGGATGGATGGATGGATGGATGGATGGATGGATGTTGGTCCTCTTTAGGCTGAGCAGCCTTGCTTCTCTTGTTTGTGTTAGAAGAAAAGCCAGTCCATACCCACAGAGGCTGAAATTGGATAGAACCTGTTAAGATTTTATATCTGTCCCCTGACAGTAGGATCATAGAATGGTTTGGGTTGGGAGGGACCTTAAAGATCATCTAGTTCCAAACCCCTTGTCATGGGCAGGGAGGACATTCACTAGACCAGGTTGCTCAGAGCTCCATCCAACCTAGCCTTGAACACTTACAGGGATGAGGCAGCCCCAGCTTCTCTGGGCAGCCTGTTCCAGTGCTTTATCACTGTAAAAAATTTCATCCTAACATCTAATCTAAACCTGCCCTCTTCACGGTTAAAACCTTGTCCTGTCACTAACTGCCCTTATAAAAAGTCCTTCTCCCTCCATTTTAAAAGCCCTCTTAAGGTACTGAAAGGCTGCAGAGGTCTCCATGAAGCCTTTTCTCCAGGCTGAGCAACCCCAGCTCTCTTAGCCTGTCTTCATGGGAGAGGTTCTGTAGACCCCTGGTCATCCTCCTGGCCTCCTCTGGACCCACCCCAATAGATCCATGTCTTTCTTGTGCTGAGCACCCAGAGCTGGATGCAGCACTGCAGGTGGGGTCTAATGCAGGCAGAGCAGAGGGACAGAATCCCCTCCCTCACCTGCTGCCCATGGTGCTGTTGATGCAGCCCAGGACACATTTGGCCTTCTGGGCTGTGAATGCACATTGCTGGCTCACATCCAACTTCTCATCCACGAGAACACCCAAGTCCTTCTCCTCAGAGCTGCTCTCAATGACTTCTTCTCCCAGTCTGGGCTCAAGTCTCGGAGGCCTTGAGGGACTACAATGAGCTGATGCCTAAGGCAGCCTCAGGTTACATGCACTATTAAAGTGCTGCTTACTGAAAGTGTCAACATTATTATTGTGAACCATCTGGCTCAGGCTTCCTGGATAGGTTGCTGGGAAAAGGAGACTTAGCCCTGAGAAATACTTCTGCACAGCAGGGACTCCTGAGGAAAGGATCAAGAGAAGTCAGCAGTGCTTGATTCCCTTGCTGTAGTTACTGCTTTTTGAAGCCGTGGGGAGAATGGATGTGTTTACTCTGAGGACAGTAAATCCTAACAGTCATGAAGACTGGTCAAAAAATGAGAATAAGAGAGAAAAAAGTTCAAGGGGTTGTGAGTTAACTGGCAAACCAGCAACCTGAACTCATAAAATGTTAGATTTTAAAAAGGACGGTTGCTCCACAGTCACTGTGACACATGAGGGCAATACAGCCTTATCTGGAGTGGCAGGAAGAATTCAAATTCCTGTTAATGCCCAGCAAGAGCATGCTGGCATTGAAACGACCAAAGATGTCCCTGGAATGTTGGCAGGCTGACCTGAAGCATCTGGGACCTCCAGGTTCAAAAAGACTCTGCTGTCCTCAGCACTGGGTTTGAAAGAGATGGTGTCACAGGAGTGGCACGGAGGGCCAACACGCCCTCATCCCAAAGATGAAATATGATGCAATGGCAGTCTCTGGTCCTCACCAGCCAGCAAATGTTTCCAAAAAGTTCCAACACCAATAGAAATGGTTAAAGACAGGATTCAGCAACCTGGGTCGAACTTGGAGATGGTTTGCAAAACAGTGTTGAGAGAAGATACTGGGAAAGGAGTCTACGTGGTCACAGAAATTCAGTAAAGACTCAGCTTCCTCTCAAAATGGAGTGATCTCATCATTTTTTGGTTTCCCGGAGCACAGCAGCTCTATTCCAAATCTCTGATGCAACCCTGAACAAGGTCCTTTCCTTCTGCAGGGGGTCTCCTTCCCCCACCACATTTTGTCCATCTTCCCTGCACAGCTTGCAAAGTCTTTGGGCCAGGATTGTCTGTTGCTACATGACCAGTGACGTCCTTGTCAAAACTGTTTTCCAGGCACCAGCCTCCTACAGATAATGGAGCACAGAACAGCGCAGTGACAAAGCTGCTCTCTGTGCAAAGAGCTTATGCTAAGCTCTGTAATTAAGACATATGGGGCCTTATCCACAGCTTAGAGAAGTCAGTGGAAACACTGTCTCGTAGGCTGGATGACAAGACGGTGATGAAGCAGATTTTATTTTAAGGAATCTTTTTTTTTTTTCTATTTGGGGATATTCTGAGGCTTTGAGAAGAACTCTGCTACTAAAATGCATGAAAACGAAGAAGAGGAAAAATTAATAAAGTTAAAAAATATATCAAGTTATAAATGGGCTTAAACTGAGATACAGAAAAAATTCACAAAGAGAACAAATGAGATTTGTGTTAGTGGGTCACTTCTTTGGGGTTTTTTTATGGCTTTTTTAAGGGTTAGTTTTACTCAAAATATAAATAAATCCTCTTCTTTGCATATGGACATTTATTATCTTATGTAATAGAGGGTACTGATGGATGTAAGAAAAAGGGAACCTGACTAGAGATTATTTAAGGGAATTATTAGAAATAATTATAATATTGAATTAGACATAAGGTAAATGTTTTTCAACAGCAGAGAAAAATGCCAGTATGCCTGTGGAGAGAGTACCTGCCTGGACCACTACATGCAGATACTTATTAATTTCTTTATGTGACAGTTTGCCTGTAAATAGGAAAATATTGATTCCTCTTTGGCTTTGGAAATCAGCGCCCTTAAGTGCTCTGGCCAGAAATTCACAACACAGCAATACAAAAATGAAGTTCAAGGAATGAGTCTGGCCCTAAACATTCTCGAGGCAGAGGGGAGCATTTTTCTTGTTCACAAAAGGACATTTGGGCTCCCAGTTTCCTGTCTTGCAAGGTATATTGTAGTGGCTCTGAAAATAAAACATACAGTAAGCATGGTCTGTTGTAACCCAAACAATTACAGTCATCACAACAATAAATTTTTAAACAGTTAGGTAATATATAATAAATAAAAGATGAACAGGAAAGCACACACAGTACTCCCCTAATGCATCTGGAAAGTAATTAACTTTTTTCCTCCGTTAAGAATGTAATGTATTATACCCTGGCAAAGGAGGAGCCTGGCCATGCATCCCTGATGAGGATTTATCTGAGGTCGGGCTCGGAGGGAGGAGACCTGCCATCCATCCTGCCAAAGCACAGCATCTCCCTGTGCCCCCTCGAGCACTGCCCCTTCCCCTCTCGGCAGCGGGTGCTGTATCAGGGGCGGCACAGATCCAGAGGGGATCCAGAGGGGACACGGGGATGGGTGCTGGGATGGGGCCCTGCCCGGTCGGGGACACAGCAGGCCCCTGACTCTGCGAATGTGGCTCAGGGCAATGCTCACAGTTGCCTGCCAGGGACTAATGAGAAAATAATCACAGCAGGAAAGGAATTACAGACACACTTGGAGGCCAGCGGGCCTCTCCTGGGGTTCCCGGCATGTGGCAAAGCATAAATCTTCTTATTGCAGGGTCTGGTACAGCTGCCCAGGCACTGGAACACAGGACTGGCATCATCTGAGGGCCTTCCTTGGCTCTGTGTGGCTCTGTTTCACCCCAGCCAAGGCCCAGGCAGCGTCACTCGGTCCCCCACCAGCAGGATCAGGGACGGAATCGGAACGGTAAGAGACAGAGAACTCATAGATTGCGATAAAGACAGTTTAATAGGGAAAGCAAAAGCCATGCACACAAGCAAAGCAAAACAAGCAATTCATTCACTGCTTCCCATGCCTGGGCAGGTGTTTGGCCATCTCCAGGAGAGCAGGGCCCCATCCCACACATCGGTGACTTGGGCAGACAAACACCATCACTCCAAGCGTCCCCTCCTTCCTTCTCCAACTTTATACACTGATCTATGATGTCACATGGTCTGGAATATCCCTTTGGTCAGTTTGGGTCACCTGTCCTGGCTGTCTCCTCCCAGCCTCCCATGCATACCAGTCTCCTCACCAGTGTGGCAGCGGGAAAAGCAGGAAAGGCCTTGGTTCTGTGTAAGCCCTGCTCAGCAGTAACAAAAACATGTCTGTATTATCATCACTGCGTTCAGCACAAATCCAAAACACTGCCCTGTATCAGCCACTGGGAACAAAATTATCTGCAGCCCAGCCAAAACCAGCACATTCTGACATTTCCAACATCATGAAGGTGCAGCCAGGCTGGCAGCTCCCTGGGAATGGGAGCACTGGGGGATCCCTACGACAGGAACAGCCGATCTGCCCCATTCTCAGCCAGGAGAAGCCAGGGACATTGGGCACCTCCCTGGGTGAGGGCAGGACCAAGGCTAGGCTGGGATGTGAGCTCATGGGTGGGCATGGCTCAGCCGGGCAGGGCTTTGGGAGCTGGAGGCCAGCCCTGCTGCAGCATCCCTGGTGCTGACCTGGACTCCAGGGCCGTGGGGAGGTGTGGAAGCCTCGGGGGGCTGCCAAGGGACGGTCAGGGCTGCCACGAGCTTTGTCCAGCTCATCGGAGCCTGGGGCTGCCTGAGCTGTGGTTCCCACTGAACAATGGAGTGTGAGCCTGGCCGAGGTCTTGTGAGGAGAAGCAGTTGCAAACCACTGAGTCACTGTGTGTTTTCCCTGGTGGGAATGGGAAGAACTCCTCAAGTGTGTTGCCGGAGCCAAGTTCAATGGAAACTCCCAAGGCTGGTTTAAAAGGAGTGAGGTTGCCAATGTGGGTAATGCATCAACTTCGGCATTTACAACAAATAGCACAAAATTGATGTGCTCTGAGGTGTATTGTAAAATCAATTACTGCTGGAAACTTTTAGAGAATGGAGATGTTGCTGAGGGGGAACTTTTAGGACAGTCAGAAACCTAAATTCATTTGTATTTTTCTTAGATGATCTCACTGACTGCTCCTTTTTTAAGATTAATGATGCTTTTAATCCATTGTCAAATATACTGGTGGTAAAGGTGGGTGATTGGAATTAATTTAGATAAAAAATGCATCACACTAAATGAAAATTAAAGCACAGGCTGAGCAAGACTCTAGGTAATGTTTTTAGTAGACAATTTTTCAAAGGCATCTACAAGGGAACAGATGATCTGATGAGTGGTTTTCCATGCCTGATTTGTGTGGTGAAGACACAGGGAATTGCTCCACGGCTACCCACTTCCTGGTCTAAACCAGCTACCCTTGCATGTTATTTAATTTATACTTAGAGAAATTAAGTCGCAACCAAACACTTGAGGGCTGATTAATTCCTGGAACATCTGTTGGAGACAGGCTATAATTAGACATGAACTTTTGACACAATCTGCAGACATAATCATACACAGAGATTAACCTCTCCTCAATAAGCACAGTCCTGCGCCGCATCCGGAGCACGACACCATAACCCAGATTCCCAGCTGTGGCTGAGCAGCAGCACAGCCCAGCCCCAAAAGGCAAAAAAGGCCTAACCTCAGCTCTCTGTGTGCTGGTCCAGTCCCATGGCAGAAGTTGGAGCAACCTGTGCCAGCTGCCGATGGAGACCGAGGTCTCCAGGGGACACGAATGCCACAGCTGTGACCCCTCCATTCAGTCATGCAACAAAAGTGGTCAGCAGTAAAAAAATGAGTTAGAGAGGGCTAAATCAGCTCTGAGCTCCCCTTTAATGGCTACAGTAGCCACCAGAGCTACTCTCACCATGTCTGCCTTACATAGGGGAAGCTACAGATTCTCTGTTAATAATGCAGATGGACCAAAGACATTTTGTTCCATAGACATGAGCCTTGCAAAACATGATGTCAGAGAATTCCTGCACCTATACGTGAACTACACCTGTTCTGACTCTGCTACCTTTTTTTCCAGCCCTAACCCTAATCCTAATGTTGAGGGCCCCAGCACCACACATGGCCCATGCCCCCCTTAACACACCTTTTCCAGCCCCAGTCTCCCTGGAGCTGTCGGCTGTGCGGTGCTCTGAACCCAAATCTAACCCTAATGAACCGTAATGGGAACTTGGGGCAGAGGCTGAGATCCCATCACCACTGGGAAGGTCCATGGCTTGTTTTGATACCAAACCTAATCCACACAAGTTGACCGCGTTATCTTAAAACTCTGTGATTCACCTTGAATTCTCTGCATGATTTCATCTGTGTATAACTCAGTGGCAACTTCTAAGGCTTTCTCTGCATATCCATCCTACACATAAACATCTCTTCAAAAAAACCCCACTGATAACATCACAAAATTCACCCTGAAAAGGTAAACAACCCTTAGATACATCCTCCCACTTCTCTGTATACATATTTCAAAGAATGGTCTGTACTCAAGCAGTTGCATAATTTAACTCAATGGGTAGTGGTCTAATTCAGTCCCACAAAGCCAGGGTTGTCCTGTGACTCCTTCACTCATGGATGTGGCTCTGTCCCAGACTCTTTTGCCTGAGTATTTCAGGCACATCACACTCAGCATGACTGACAGTGGAAAGTCCAACTGGGGCACTTAATATAAGGGTTGAGGCACAAGGGCATTTCCAGTGCCTGATTTCTCAAATTACTCAGTACCCACTTATGCTTCTTACTACTGCATTTAAAAATCAATCCCCAATCATGCCTAAGTGACACACAGGAAATCTGTGGCCACGGAGTCTCCAGTGTCTTTCCCACAAAACCTGCCTCCTGCTTCCTGCCCTTCTGCCTCTCAGACCCTCCACTGTGTGAAACAGTTTTGTCTCTGATTTTCCTCCTTCTGAGGGGGGCAGTTGCAGCATTCTAGGAAATGAAAAGCAGATGACGTTCAGTAGCATGTTGCATTAAACAGAATAACCCCTCTACAAATATCTTTTGTTTGAATATAATTTTTTTTTCATTTAAAATTCTTTTCTGATTTATGCTGTATGCACCATATTGGTCATAATTGAATATTAAATAATTAGCATACAGTGGCTATCATCTCTTCCCTATCATCACAATATCCCCTGGCACTAGTGAGAGCACCAGCAAGGAGGCTTGACATTCTAAAAGACTTTTTATTTCCCAATGAAAAATGGTATTTAGGCTATAATTAAATTTAAAAGTACCCTCAGCGGACTCCAGAGTCCACATGCACTTTCCTCTACCTGGGTTCACTCCCACTGACTGAAATCTGCACTTGGATCACAGATTCATTGATTTGCAGCCTTGGTCTGAGCCTCCTGTGCCTTTTATTTCCTTTATTAGGAAGTAGCTTATTTTCAATAAGATTCTTTGCTCCAGCTCTTGCAGATACCTTCCCATTTGAAGCCATTCACAGCACTAATGGTATAATCATTTTCTGGAGAAATGTCAATTATCACCTCTGTCTTCAAAACCCTTGAAACATTCAACTCCATTCTAGTTCTTAGGCAACCTGGTATAAAGAAAATTGTTTCCAGAGTTCCAAGAACATTTTCTTAACTGCATATTTTCCAATCAATTCCCTAGAGGATTAGGAGGAATTTAAAATTTTCAGTGGCCTCGGAGAACTATTAGCAGTTGCTTGCCTGTTGCACCAGATGATTGCCTCCTGAAATGTCTACCAAAATTCACAAGTGATGCACAAGGCTGTGGTAAATTCTGTTTGATCTGTTTATACTCATACATATTTCTCAAAGGCCAGGCTCCCATCCAAATACTCTTAGACTGTCCTGGAGATATTTAACTGCAGTCTATGACCTATGAAGAATGAGAGCAGGTCTTGCAGAATAGTGAAATACAGGAACAAAAACAAGCTGCATGTCAGTGGGTTAAGAAAATAAGACTTTTTGAGTTCTAATTCCACTTCTCATGGCCATGTCAAAAGTGACCTTGATTATCTCACCTCCTGTTTCTCAGAGTTGCAGTTAAGACCATAAGGGAGGTTCTCAGGCCAAACCAGAAGTCCATCTATCTCCAAATCCCATGTCTGGTATCAAGCAGGAACAGCAGCTTGAGAACAAAATACCAGAGCAGCACAAATGTGAAACAGGGACTTTTTACTCCTGAAGTGGATTAGCATCTTGATGTTTAGCAGCCAGGGATGGAGTTTTCATCTGTGAGCATGTCTAATTGCTTTGTTAATTTATACTCTTGGCTTCCGCAACACCCTGTGGCAGTAAGCTCTTCTGTTTAATTATGCACTGTGTGGAAAACTCTGCCTCTTCTTTCTTTTCAAAACTTAGTTTGATGGTTTAATTTGAAAGCCACTCCTTTTGGGGTACAAGAAATAATTTCTCTTTTCACCTATATTTTTGGAAATCACTTGTATCTCATCTTTTTTCTTTACAGAAGATAACTAGTCTATTTATTTTCTCACTGTACAGAAACTATTGCCCTAAAACAGCACTTTTGTTGGTTACTTTCTGGTACTGGCGAAGACAAGACTGGAACTGTAAAATTTAGATGCATCACTGCTTTACTTGCTGACTTACAGATATGCTTTGCTTTCCTTTCACGTTCGGGTTTTTTTCCTGATTTTTCCTTCTTTTCTTTTTCTTTGTTAAAAACTTGAGGCACTCTGCATGAGTACCCTGGAACAGTGAGCCATACTCACGTACACTGATCTGAATATCTAATCCTTGAATAGCAGCATCTCCTGTGGGACTTGTCACTCTTTATGTATAGGTGGGGTTATTTTTCTCCATGTGCATCAGGTTTTCAGCTGATCGAAAGATAATTTCACCTGCTGCTTTATTGCCCATCACTCAGCCATCCTCCTTCAAGTCTTCACAGTCAATTTTAGTTTTTATTACTCCTCAGAAAAAGCTTCACTTTTCCTCTTTGTTCCTCTTTGCAGATCATTTACTAATTCACCGGAGAGCACAAGCTCCAGCACAGATCTCAGCGGTCACCTCTTGCAGCATTTTCTCTGCTGTGATAACCGAGCTTTTCTACTCAGATTTATTTCCTGTCTTTTAATCAAGTATCAATCCATGAGATGAACCTGGCCCTTCTACCTCACTACTTAGTATCTTCATGTATTTTTGGGGAGGGAAGTTTCAAGTGTGCTTTATCAAAGGGTTCATCACAGTCATTGAGTTCATTTCTTTAGGCACTTCCCTGTATCACAATGAGCTTATCATAAGGACACTGCTAAGACACAAACAACTTCAAATTTGTCAGTGTTCACACAGATGTTCAATATTTCCAGAAGTGTTGACTTATACGGAATGTGGTGCCTCTGAGATGTGATATTCTTGTTTCATGCTGCATACGTTTGGATGTGACTGTCTACAGGAATGTGTGTCTGGCGCTCAGATTGTTTCCTATGCCAAACTATTATTTTTTTTTAAATATTGGATGATTTCAACCAAATTTAACATAGATATAAAAGTTTGAAAGAAAAAGACTCCTTCCAGAACCATGAAGAAAGGAGGGCTGGTAAAGAGTCAAACTCTCATAGTGCTGCCATGGGAGTGAGTGTGTTTAAAACCACCACATGTTAGAGCACACTGTAAGACATCAGAGAGTGAGAGAAACAGAGGAAGAAGAATTGAAGGAGCAGATGGTATGAAACCTTCAGCTGTAGGGATAAACCTAAGTCAGATCTTATGACAAATTAGATATCAGAGGGCACAACCATCAGTCACGAGAGGCTTTGAAACAAGGTTTTGGTCATTCACAGACCATCGTATCTGATGGTGTCCTTGGTGTAGACAGCTCAGCTCCACATATGCTACCAGCAGAGAAAGATGGCGGTCTGTACTCCTGATTTAGCAGTTTAGAAGACATCTATGAATTAAAAAAAGAAAAGTGAGAGTGGGAGAAGTGGTGCCAGGGAAAATGTGTCAGGTTTTTTACATTTTGCTTTGTGAAAGAGACTGATGTATGAAAATAACACTGCCTGCAAAACCAAGGGTTATGGGAAGGTGAATAATAAGAGAACCAAGAGAAACCAAACAGTTCAGTTCTTCATCAGATAAACAACAGTTTTATTTGAGGAAAGCTCTGCCACATAAGCTGAACTACTTCAATAAGTTATTGATGTAATTGTGATGATGTCAGTAAGCAAACTTGCCATAATTAAAATCTGTAGTGTCTTTACTCTGCTGTATTTCCTTACCTGGTGTACCTACGGAGCTCTTGCAGCTTATATAAGAAGCTACAGCACCACTGGTTTTTATAATTCATGTTTAGAAATCACTACAAAACCATAAACTGATATTATATTGCAAATTCCATATTTATGTACACAAATAATTAGCTTGCTTTAATAAACATCTATCAGTCACATCCAATGGAAGCTGAAAGGAACTTGGCAAAGCTAATACTTGAAATTTCATTTCCATGAGAAAATGCAGATTCTGGGACACCGAAATGTTTGCTCATTCATCTCAGTTTCAATAAAATATTGCACTCCATAACAAGGTCCATTTTAATATTTTAAAACAAAACATTTTACTTTTCATATTATAAGCAGCTTCTCATTTGGAAAGAAATGCACATTTTTATTGGAGTTTTGTAACAGGTTTTGACTGCAAAATTGCTGGTTTCATTTTCACCCCCCAAAAAATTACATTGGCTAAAAATATCATCAGCTGGAGATGATTTTACACTTGCCAAGGAATTGAAAAAAAGTTATTTGCATACCTCTAGAATTCAGAGCTCTTGAAAATCATGTCATTTTTGAAGTTCTCTGTTTGAATTTAGAAATTTTCCTTCAGACTTCTCTAACTAAAATAAGATGTAGTGTCATTAAAACACTCAGAATTTCCCACACACCTGCGCAACACAGAGGGATGTTCCTAAGAGGAGAATTTTTAACTTGTAACTAGAAATAGAAGCAGTGCACAGCGAGGGCGTTTTCTTTATCAGCGAACACTCTGTTAATGTGGCAGCACAAAGGAATGAACATGCTTCTGAGCACAGGAATACAACAGTGTTCTTGTGTGTTTGTTGCATTCTGTCTTCATAACCTCCCAAAACATTCTCTGCAATGCTGCACAGGCTGTGAAGGAGCTCGTCCCACAATACAAGTATTCTTGGAAGGAACTGCTCTATGTCAGCCAGGCAGATTTTCCACCGTGGCCGTCCGGCTTTGCCCCCATGTGACACCTCGTGCTGCAGATACAACTCCCAGGCTCCCTGCCATTCATGTTCCAGCTTTATGCACTGGCACACAGTGCCAACAGGCTGTTTTCTGTTGTCTTACTGTGAAGGATGTGCCTTTTTTCTCTATTTATCATCCTTCTTATCCTTTTTCTGCTGAATTTTTGGTTCTCCTGCCTTGATCCCTCTTGGGCTGGTTTTTTTTTGCTGCTGAGAAATGAGGGGTGCACACATATTCTTTCATTGCTGGCTCTCAGCAGCTCTAGAGAAGGCTCAGGCAAGCTGCCACCTTTTCCTTCTGGCACTCATTGTCCCCACAGCCAGTGACTTACACATGGGCATCTGGCTTTTCACATTGTGAGCACGATCTCCTCACCAGAGTGGGAAGGAAGATCCTCAGCATACCCTCACACTGTGCTCTGCCCTTTTCAGGGTCTTTGGATGACCACAGATGGAA
Organism: Gymnorhina tibicen; assembly: GCA_013399875.1. NCBI lineage: Eukaryota > Metazoa > Chordata > Aves > Passeriformes > Artamidae > Gymnorhina > Gymnorhina tibicen. Next base: position 538,669 of record VXAZ01002730.1, read on the forward strand.
TTTTGAAAAGGTCTGGATGAATAATGCATTTTTGGTTTAGTTCCCAATCTGAGACACTGTAGGTGGGGAATGAGAAAGAAAATTTTAGATAAATGTGGAAGTGTTTTATTTGATGCATAAGGAAGCACTGAGTTATGTTTAGTGTTTAGAGCTCCTTTAAATAATTGGGACAATTTTTAAGAAAATAAAAAATTGACATCCTGAAATGAAAGAATATAAAATACTGTATTTTAAAGGCCAGATAAAACATATTTATATCTTTAATAGCATCCCCCTCTTTTTTCTTACAGAAACCATTCATCATATTTATCTAAGCATTCACAGACAGCTTGTCCACTCAAAAAGGGCTTTCATTTTTGATTAATTTCCTTTTTACCTGCTTAAAGTAGATATCTCACTGTGAGTCAACACTGGCATATTTAAATCACTAAGGCACCTAAAAAATCCCACTCTTCACCAGCAACATTCACAAGGCCTCAACCACATTGCCTGAGGAGTGTGGTACACAGCAGCAAACACCCTGAGGGTTTGCAATCAGCAAAGGGAGCTGTGCTGATGACATTGATTGTGTGTGGGCAATTGCAACCATGATTTTCAGTGTACCCAATGCACAAAACCCGATTATGAACTCATGCCCTTTTTTTTGTTTGTTTCATTTATCACTCCATAGGTCATGGAGTCCTTAAAATTTCCAGCTATTATTTTATTCAGAATAAGTTGATTAAGGAAGTTGGTAGTTGAACATGACCAGCAGAGTATCTCCTCTTTTCCATCCTCTGCCTGCTACAGTTACTGAATATCTTCATGATGCTCCAGATGTTTTTTCCTCCTCACTGCTATTTCTCTGTATTTTGAAAGTGAAAAGAAAGGATTTTCAAGCATCCCTGTGCCTCTAAAAATGGCAGCAGTAGAAGCTGAATACAAGGAAGTAAACCAATCACCACATACCTAACCAAACTGGGAGAAGACAGGCTTCGTGTGGTGGTCACTTATGGGTTGTTTGCAACAAAGAGCTCCTAAAAGCCTTCCTGCCAATACTCTGAGTGTGAATAAAGCATCAGGTTTATGCTAATTCTGAAAAGACTATAGTCTCTGTCCTCTAACATCTTAAACACATTTAGCAGCTGCATGCATAAAGTGACTGAGCTCTTCTGGTTCACAGCATACTTTTCTATCTCCCACTCTTACAGACTGGTAAGATTCAGCCTTGACACCCTGCCAGGCTCAATATGAAGAATTCTATCATTATCAATCTAGTGATGGCATTTAAAAGCAAATGCATTATCATGCACAGAAATCATCTCATGTCTCCTACAGCGTGTTCCACAACAAGGGCTGTCACTTTGACTATAACTCTGGCTTTATTACATTTAAAACTCTTCCATCAACAGACTTCCCCAGAAAAAATAAAAATTCTTTTATTCAGAAAATAGCATGTAGTCTGGAGTGGCTGTCAATGTACCTAAAGGTCACATAATGTCAGAGTCATTATTTTCAAATCATCCACACTCATGAGCCATACTTTGCAAGGCCAGCAATCTAAACAATAATAAACACAGAGCGCGCGTGGTGCGGCATGAAAATTTGTGCCTTATCATTTAAGAAGTACGGGATAGAAGCCGAAAGATTTCTCCCAACTCCTCCTCCTCTCATCATTGTGCAACCACGGTATTCAGCAGACCATTATATTAAATGTAGTTAATAGCCTGAGCCCCTCTTAACCAACACTTTTTTCTCCCTGGCCCATTTGGTAATCCAAGACAATGCATTTACAAGCCAGATTATCCATTGCAGAGCTGCCAGCTCTGACACACCCTGATATTTTACCCTGTCATGGATCAAAAAGATTAAAAGCAACTTTAAAAAGCACAAGTTACGATACTAAATCCAGAAACTGTAGCCTGTCTTCTTCAGCTCAGATTTGGAAACTAAGTAAAGATTAGTGTTTTAAATGGTATCTGAGTTAATGTTCTGTCAGCCAGCTGCAGAGACAGGGGTTGCCGTTTTCCCATTTGTTTGGTTGGGTTTAGTTTCCATAATCCGGATAGTTTTCAATCACTGTTTGCAGCCTGAGGAGGTCTGTGCTCCGTCTGCAGTCCTGGGCTTTGTTAGAACTATTATTTCCAGCCACACTCCAGGTGGGAGCCACGGGTCATTGGTTCAGCAGGTTAACGTGACTGACACAGATCGCACTAACTCCAAGAATGATTACATTTATTTGCTGACCTGGCTCTCCCGTAGATTAAGACATACTCCTACCTTCACCTTTTCTACCCTCCCATTTCCTCTACCTTAAAAAAATAAATTGGTTAACAGATGTAGGCAACTGGAAGGTTTCACATTTCACTTCCCTGTTTTCTTTTTCTCGGTGACAAAAGCAGTGAAGGAGGAGAGGGGCTGAGATGCAAACAGTAACCATCCTCTGTTTCCCTCAGCCAGCTCTACCATCCATTACCCACTCTGGGCCAATACCTGGCACTAGTTTTCATGTAGCCTATACAATATCAGACAAGGTTGAAACAGAAGACAGGCAGACTTTAAATTTGTGTATCCAGAGCTGACCGTGTTTATCCGGGCTGAGCTGCATGCAGTGTCCTGCATGAGCTGCAGTCGACAGAAAGCAATTTCTCCTTATATTACTGTGGATTATTTACTACAACATTTTGAACTGACATCCGGGTCTTCCCCCCTCTGTTCAGCTTTATTGCAATGAAAAGAAGAGAAGTAAATGAATAACAGGAGAGGGGAAATAAATTCCACCAAAATGCACTGGCTGATAAAATAAGTGTCTTTGAAACAGTGCTGCATGCAGGAATAATTGTATCATTTGTTACAGTGCCGTGCTGATGTACTTAGAACCATCTCTGTCTATGGCAGAGACATTGGAAACAAAGCTCCAGCTTAAGAGCATCCACAGGACTGTGGGACTTGGTTTTTAGGATGTTAGTGAAGATACAGCCAAGTGGCCAGCCCTGAAGATAGGGGGTTTGAATGCTTCCTGTAAACTGTGGAGGGGTTTAGAGCTAAGATACTGGGGACACACACACGGACCAGAGAGGAAAGTCTTCCTCATTTATCAAGTGGCTGAGGACATCCCGTCTTCGGCAGAGAGGACAGACCAGACACCCTGCATCTTGTTTTCTGCCCCAAACACAGAAGCAGGCAGGGCTCAGAATGGGCCCCTGTGTGTCTCTTCCACAGAAGCATTAGCAGGGAGAGTGAGCTAAGTCCTGAAAACAAAAGTCAACTATTACTCACTGCCTCCACATCAGAGGTAACTCAGGGAGAAGTGCATCTAAAGCTTTCTGTACAGGAAAAGGCTCTGCTCCGCAAGTTATGTCTGGCTCCAGTTCTGGATTGCAGATGTGAATCTTCCTCCTTGAGTCCATATCTCAGGAGCGTCCAGACCTGTCACAGGATTATCTGTCATTTTAAGCAGCGCCAAATGAAGTTCAGAGGCTGAGGACTATCCTGTAGGTGTGATGTTTGGACCAGCTCATCCTTTCTCTTCCAAAACTTGCACTTGCTCCCAATCCAAAATCCTGTATTTTCCTCAAGAAAAGTTTCAGTTGGTTTTCCACAGCCTCTGGCTCTTGCCATTAATGCCATTGCTGAATCTAGCACAGGTGTTGGTTGAGTTTCACCTTCATTTCTAACGAAGGCAGGATTTAGATCCACTGCTGTCACTCCCAGGTCTCACTGTGCAGCAAAGGTAGTTAAGGAAAACAGCTGTTATGAATGATATTGCATAAGATCCTGCCTCAGTGAATTATTAAATTAACAGAGTATCCATGCATTTTTGACAGGATGAAAACCTATTTGGACAAGTCAGCAGGAAGCTTGGCTGAGTGATTACCACGGGCAGCCCTGTGAGACAGGGGTACAGCCAGAGACACAGAGCTGAAGCAGCTGACAGTCAGGAATGAGAGGCCAGTGAGAGGCTGAATTGCTGAGCTCTGTGCCCATGCAGCCAGAGATGGGCACTTGACAAGCTGGTAGTGCCACGCTGGCCAAGAACAATTCTGATGGAGCAGGGAGCAAGTTCTGGGGACACCCTTTCCTCACCTGTTTTGCCTCCCACACTTGCTGAGGTATAGGCACCCACAAAGCAGGCAGTGGCTGAAGGCATCAGTACCACCATCAGTTTTTCCTATTAATGGCCAGACTACTCCCAAAGAAGATATTAATAACCAGGGTGGCAGCAAAACATGATGGGACAGCCCCTCACATCTGCAGCACTCCTTCTCCTTCCCTTGGAAACAGCAGAAGCAAAAGCCAGGTCCTCTGGGGCTGTCCCCTGAACTCTGTTCCTTTTCTCAGAGGGAGCAGCTTCACCTCTGAGTGGCAAAACTCTCCACTCACCGTGGGTCAAGCACTTTTTCTGAGGTGGAATCAGGGAGTCTGAGTTTGAGCCCTTATGTATCAGATCAACTCTGACTGGCTGCATTGATCCTACTACTGTAAAAATAAACACACACACACTTGTGTTCTAGCCAAACACTTCTCTTGAGAAAAATTCTTTAAAGAAGCATTTCCTCAGTGGAAACGGGAGAAGGTAAGAGGAGACACTCAGGGAATAAAAGACTCATGTGAGAAATGGATATAGATGGTGCAACCAAGGGATTTGGGGGCAGGGGTGGGTAAGTGGGGAGAGAACTGGGAAACTGTGTTTCTCTCTGTGCATGAAGGGACAAATCCAGCCTTCTGCCTGAATAGGTTTCATCCTGCAGCACAAGAAAAGGCTGAGGGTCTGCTGCATTGCTCTCTGTGCTGCTCACCTGCAGCTCTGCAGTTCAGTCCCACGGCACTGGTGTAGTGAAGAGAGAGTGGTTGGGACCAGGAGCAATACTCTGGCAGGATGAGATAAAGAGTCCATTTTGGTGACTGGGCTGCGCCTGGACACCAGCCCCAGGCATTTTTGACCAGTATCATCCACATGCAAAGACTGAAACTAGGGCCCTCTCAGCTACCCATGCTCTCCAGTTCCAGAGTCGCTTCTGGATGCTCAAGTATACACTGGATTTACCCTTGAGTGTGGAGCAATGAACATAACTACTGGAGAGTCTGGATGCTACAGATGCAGGCGTGTCCAACCTGTCTGTTTGCTCTGACTGCCAAACAGCAAAGGAAGGAATGAGCCTCTGTCAGCTCACAGAAGCCATGAAAACCTTGAACCATTTGTTCACAGCACTCCTGTGAGCACACGTGAGCTGCCTCTGGCAACTTAGGTAAGTTGAAAATGCAGTAAAAATCAAAGAGAACTGTCAAGCTTATAATTAATGTGCAGTTATCATGCCTTGTTGATTCTGTCCTGGTTAGAGGAACAGGGCTGGGAAGAGGCTCTGGACCAGCTTGTTCTCCCACTCTGTGAATTTCCATATGTGTTGTGGTGGACACTACACAAGTACTGTTTCAGCCAGTTCAAACTGAGACAGGACAGTGCTTTTTTTGGTTTTTTATCCTGAGACTGCAGACTCTGTTACTTTGTTAGGTGTCTCCTACCTGAATGAAAGCAACCTCTTTCTTTCCTAACAGAGGCAGACACAGGATGAAAAAGGTACTCACCATCACTTGCCTGCTGGTTTTAGCAGCTTTGCTGACATTCTTTTGTCCAGGACTTCCTTATTTTTTCCTAAGAGAGAAAAAAAAGGTTATCTGATATCCTCACCTCATTCAATGTCAAGGTGCAGGAGGTCTCAAGGAGGAAGCAGAGCAATTCCAGGTCTTAGACAAGCCAAACACATAAATCTGGACTAGCATCAGAAGGCAACCGCTCTCCTTCCCCTCTCTTTCCAGCAAATTGTTCCTGTTCACAAAAATCCATAAGGAAAGTTCACAGAACTGTCTTCACAGGCAATAAACCAAAGTTAATGACCTGATGTAAAGCCACTGGAGTAAGAATATTTTCATATGGTTGGAAGACAGAGGCAGACTAGGCAGAAATACAGCCTTGTGGGTGCCATATGACGTCCTGTGTTACACAGTATCTGAATCCTTCTTCCAGCCTTTAAAGGGGATACCGCTTAAATTTATAGGCTGTAGAACAAAGAAGTTTAATGAATTAATGCAGAGGTGCTCTGGAGCAGAACCACCCCAATAAGCAACACAAACAGCCTCGCTGTCCCATTGAAACTGAAAGCACACAACAAAATTGAACTGCGGTCAGCAGGCTGCGCTGGAGGAGGTGTGTGGTTACCTCCTCGGGTTCTCCACATGCAGTGAAAGGAGCCCACACTCCTTTTTTGTTCAGGAACACTGGGAGTCAGTTGCGTCCTGAAAGAAATGCGGCTGCACGGCTCCAGATACGTTACTGGTACATCAAAAACAATTAACATCCTGCCTCCACTTCCACAAAGAGAGGGGTCTTGTTTGGTGCCAAATGGCCATGTGCACTGATACAGAAATAATGTCTTGGCAGTCAGCAGGAGTGAAGGGAAGCCAAATTACATCATTCACTCTCTTTTCAGTGGGGATAAAAGACTCTATTTACTACTTTGGCAATAGCCAGCACCACAGCTGCTGCCGGTCACATGTAAGGGCAGCAGAAGGAAGGCAACAAAAAAATAATTGAATCCTCGGAGCCTATGGATCCTCTCCATAAAGTACCCCCCACTTGGTGCAACAGGGGCTCCCCTAGGGCTCAGGAAACCTCTGTTCTGGTCCCACTGCTCTCACAGACTTCTGCTGCATGACCTTGACCTGTCACTTCACCTCTCTTCTTCCCTCCTCCTCTTGGTCCTGTTTATTCGGCTCACAAGCTTTTGAGGGCAGGGATTGACATGTTATGTAAACCCTGTGCTCAGCTCAGCTCTCTGCCGGTCTCGTCTGGGTCCTATAGGCACTCCTGCTCAGAATGAAAACAACAGCAGCTTTAATTCTAATAAGAATACATTGAAAGGGCCAAGGAAGGATAGATTTTCAAACTGATGGGATAAATATATGGTGTGGATGTTACAAGATGGGAAGTTCTGCCACTCCAGAGCACCTTTAGCTTTGCAAATGCCTGATGGAATACCTGTGCAACAATAAGAAGTAACTGGTGTGGCCAGAATGAGTAGCAGAAGCAGTTAAGTAGTTTAAACATTTTTTAAGCTGAAACTCAGGAAGAGGAGCTGAATTCATAGGAGAAAGCAAGGATAAATGCCTCTGTTAATGATTGCCAGATTTGTCTTTATAGGAAGAGCCATACTGCATAAAAAATACACCTACAGGGCATAAACAAAAAAGAACAAGTGTTTAATTGCATGGCCTAATAAGTCTTAAGATTTGTGCAATTTTCATCACCGAAAAGCTCAAGCCTACCTGTCTGAGCACATCCTCTTGTATGCTTCAAGCACCTGATGATTATCAAACACAGAAGAGGATGACCCCATCTTAATTTAAAATGCATGCTCAAGTGACACAACTCAATTCTGACTGCTCAAGCAAACCCCTGCAGAATAGTAATGTGATAAATGAAGACTAAAACATCCCTCAAAAAACCTAAGGCTCTTTTTTCAGGACAGAATGCAGGGCCAGTTTGTGGCACTGCATTTAAAAAAAATAATATAATTCAACAAAACCTGCAAAAAAACAGAAGGATTTGCTGCCTCAGAGAATTTTTGTACTTTTAAAACAAACCATAATTGTCCTACCGAGAGAAGCTGAGGAGACCCTCATCTCCAGAGCAGATCCACAACTTCATTAAGAGAATCAGTGTATTTTGTAACTAAATGAGATTCTATCTCGCTGGCAGGCATGTTCTGCTCACAGAACGAAGAAACCACACACACAAATATTCCAAAGGGAGATGTCCTTAAAAAAAAGTCATTGTAGCACCATCAGAGTGCGGAGTATGCCAGAACCTATTACTTTGTGGAAGAAAAAAATAGACTGACGGAAATTAGGAAACAAGCTAGATGCATGTGACAAAAATGTCTTGAGCTTTTTATTTCTCGGTTAATTCCTGTGAGTTTCTGCTTGTTATCAAGCAATTTCTGTGTTCGTGTTTTCTTCCAGTATTCAGAAGTCACACTGCTGCCCACCAGCCTCAGGCGGCTGGGTGTAGGGACAGGGCAGCACCCTCAGACTTGTTGGTGTTGGATTTTTAGAGCATCTCCCCAGCACCCAGAGCCCTGGAGAACAAAGCCTCGAAGGCTTTCTCTCACAGGCAACAGGCTCCCTGCTCATCTCCTGGTGTGCCTGTCCTCATCTCCTTGCCTGGCTGGGCACATTAGGCCTGACACGAGGAACTGCCTGAAAGACAAATGTGAAAAATCACAGCACTAAACTGCTGGGAAATCCAAACTTCTCCATGCATGGGAGCCAGCAAGGCTGCTGAGCTGTGAGGAAATATTCAGACACTGATCCACACTCTGTGTTCCTGCTTGGAGTCTGGCTAGGAGGGGAAAAGGATAATAGATCCCAGATCTGGCAAGTAATGGTAACAGAAGGCAAGAAAAGGGAAAATGAAAAAAAAATACCAGAGCTAGGGGTGCAGATGGTGATCTGAAATCTGGAGTATCTCTGTCTGTCATGTTTTACTTCTCTCCTTTAAGATACTCAAAAACAAGATAAAAAGGGGAGCTGGAGGTAAAACCCAAAATTTGGTTTTTATGAGGGACTTTGTATTTTTCCCTTATACATGGCAAATTGTTAATTATTGTATTTCAATTATCAAGAGAAGAGCAGGAAATTACTAGGTGCAAACATTTCCAATAATAAACATCTCCAATATAGAGATTTAAAGATAGTCAAAATTTATACAAGATGTCAAGTGTGAGCTAGGTGTTCTCATTCAAGGAATTTTTTCCCAACTACCATAGACACAGGTTCACTCAAAAGAAACCAGTCTGGGTGAAATGTTATACTTGGATACATCTTCAGGTAAAGGAGATGAATCTCTCATGAGGTCACTGCCAGCCTGTAGAGTCGCATCTTGGGCTGACACCAGTACTTCATCACAGCTTGCAAACAACAGCCCCATCTCAACCTTGCTCCAGATTCTTCTTAAATTTCTGAATTCTGAAAAAAACCACTTGCAGCATTTACGGAGAGATTAGCTCTGATATTCATGGCAGCAGGAAAAACAGTCCAGAATAAGAAACATTTCTTAGAAAATCCCTTACTGATGTCTGTCTTTTACATCAAAAAAGCCATGTCATGCTGCTAATCTTGATTGTGAGTGTTTGATAGAGAAAGATCAAGTGCCTTCAGGCAGTGTAGACCCAAGTCAGTTAGGGATTTAACTCTAATTCTGAGACAACAAGTTGCTTCCAGTTTGTTTTGGCTGGCTCTAGAGTGGCTCTTTGCACATGAAATCATTATTAAACTGTGCTCAGAAGTCAGCTGCTAACTTGTGCAGTAGCACCCTGCTATTATGTAATGCCAGAGTAAAACTACATTAGTAAATGGAATGAATCATCCTAAACAAGTTTCCTGGAATATAAAGTCACATGGAAAATATTAGTGGTTCAATTTACAAGTGATGGATAAGCATGCCATCCACACAAAAACATGCTTACCTTATCAAGCCCAAAACATTCTTTTCCACTTATGGTTCAGGACTTCTATTTCATGAACCAAGTTATAAATTTTGTCTAGACTCCAGATAGCATCAAGCCCCACCAATACCACTTCCTTCAGACTCCCAATATGTTTTCTGGATGTATACATACATGTTTTGTTAAGCCATGTAATCCTCATGTACAATGAAAGCCCAGCTTGACTAGTGAAAGTTTACCATGATGTAGGTTCCTTTCAGAAGATACTTGAATATTTTCTATGTGCTGAAGATGCTGTAATCATGTCAAGTGCTGAGCAAATGGAATTAAAAGAGAAGCTTTATTGTCTTTATTTCTACACTCAGCTATTTCAGGATTTTAATATTTTTCTTCCCAAGTTTTGCTGCATGGCATTCACTGAAGGCCACAAAGGCAACTCGGATTTTCAAGCATCTTTAAACAACCTAGAAGAAAGGGCAATTAAGTTTGTTGACACTATCAGATTTCTGTGGTAAACCAATGAATTTCTTAAAGCAATCTGTAGGCTGAATATAACAGTGAAATGAATTTATATGCACTTCCTGGTCTTATTTTTCCTGCACCCAGAGAAGCAAGAGGCCCACCTCACCCTCCACCACCCCATTCCTTCCTACGTGAGAGCTCACCAAGAAGTGAGAAGGGTCAACCCTGACAACTTTTCCAGAGGTTTCCTCAGATGCCTCCACAGAGCAGGAAGGTCTGTCCCTATGCAATGATGTTTTTCAAATAACAATCCTCTTCTTCTCTGCACATGCCCTACCCAAATTAGAAGCATGCTGGAACCCATGGAGGCTAGAAAATTCATTAATGGATTTGAGTGAAATTGCCGTTTTATGGAATGTAATTTCACATATGGGTAGCTACACTATCTATGGAGTTCATGGTTGAAACAATTTAAAGCACTTCTCATCCTAACACAAAAGATAAGCTCGTTTTATGAGTTTCTCATCTTCCTCTAGCCCATAATAAGCACAAATGTATAATGTGAAGAACAGTCTTGTAAGTCAGATTGTGAAGAGGAGCTGAATACTGATTTATTGTTGTAAAAACACAGCCCTGTTCAGGGTGATATGCAGTGCCCTGCTGTTTCAGAAATACAATCTGAGGGATCAACAAGCCTGCAGCTGACTTGCCAGATAACTTCTGCTATAGGGTGCTTATTTTTAAATATTTAATAGCAACACTTTTACTTTAGGGAGATGTTTTCCATCTCCAGTTTTTGTGGAGCATGACTGGCAAGAAAAAAGCTGCCTTCTCTCCAGAGAAAATAATGCAAGTATGCTCCACTGCAAACCCCACAATGATTATGTGAATAATTTGAAGACCTCAAATTTGAGGCACATTTTAGTGTCATATTAAAACCAATTTATTTTTAGCTTGCTTTGCTTTATCAAAAGTCTTAAGTTTCCCACTTCAAATCAGTGTCTGGTATCCAATACCTGGGGTTTAATCTTCCATTCAAATCAGCTCTCCTGTAAAAAATATTTCTTACCTGACTCACTTTATCCCTTGTATACCACATTTAAAAGATCCTATCACAAGCCAGAGGCATGTTTAATATTATTGAAATTACACTGCTAATATCCATATCAATTATATTTTGAGATTTATGTTTAGTGTAGATATTAATGCAGTCTGCTTTTCCATTTTTTACTTCTGCAAGTATAATTTATTGAGACATAAATAGTAATATTAAAGCTATCAAGTATAAACATCAATACTTTACAGCACTGTGCAATTTAAGAGTTACATGCATCTAAATTCAGTTACGGTCCTTTCCGAATGCTCAAATCTTAACTGCAGACTGCAGCTCACCGGGAATTCTGAGTTTGGAAGCAGCAGGCTGTCAAGTAATGCAGTACTAACATCTTGAAATAAGCCTTTCAGGAGGACTGGGGAACTGGCATGTGGCTGGAACATTAAAAAATGCATGGGTTTCTATTTTTCTTCTTTTTTTCCACGAAACACTCACTGTTTGCACACTGTAACCCTCTTCCCCATCTCTCAGTCATTTCAGATTATTTATGGTTTTGGTGTTTTAGTGACTCCAGAGACGTATAGGAAAGGGGCTGGAAGGATCTGCAGTAAGTCAGCCACCAGGTTCTAACACCCACCAGTGATGGGAATGCCACCCTCCCCAGGGAACATTGCTTTGCGTTGTTGTTCATGTGTCAGAATTATCTTATTGCATGAAACCAGGAGTAACTGGTGAGCGCTGGTATTTGGTTTGGCAAAGAGGCAGCATACGTGGCAAGGTCTGACCAAACAAACTTTTTTACTTCAAACAGATATTTTTTTGGTGAGCCATAATAAAAATACCTTCCTCAAGGTAAAAACTTGCGAAGCAGGGACGCCTGTTGCCCAGTTAAAGTAAAACTGGCAGTGAAGGTGGGATTGTCTAAAGGCTCAGTCACTAATAAAAGCTTTTTTAATTTTGCTCGCTGTGGACATAGACAATCTAAACCGTATGGGCTTTTCCTCTAAAAGTGTATTTCCCTCTCCCTTGGCTATGGAGGGGCATCAGGGACTTGCCCTAAATGCTTAAGTTACATGAAGCAGCCTAAGATGAACTCCAGTTTCGGTGTTTGCAAAAGAACTGATGATATCCCTGATTTGTCTTTATTACAATGAGGCCACATTTAGGTTTTTGAATATCCATGGGTGCATATTGCTGCCTTCAATTTTAAGCTCAAAATAAAAATGTCTTTTTATTTTTTAAAGCTGTTCCGAGCAAACAAGGGGTACCACTGGAGTATCACTGGCATATTTTGGATTGAGGCACCAGGGAGAAGGTACCTTAAGATGAAGCAAACTGAGAGGGAAACCGTGAAAGTCATGTTGAAGGCAAAATTTTGTGTTGCCTTGGATCAGTGAGTTTCCTGATAGAGAAAGATGCTTGTACTTACCAGGAGGAGCTACCTCTAGACAAAAAGCTAAAGACCACACTTGGCACAGTCAAACACTCATCATCCTTTGAGTACTTCAAAGTGTAAATCTGATCATGCTCTATAACAGTCTCAATGAACTTTTGAGCTTAAAGCCCTTTTATCTTCTATAACTTTTTTTCTTTTTCTGTTTGGCAATCTGATTTTATTAGGATTTGTCAGTGTAGTCAAGTGTGCATCTGAATAGCCTGAGAAATTTAACAGTGCAAGTAATGCAGAATTATGTCCGGTTGCATCTGGAGGCATCTGCCCCTAAACAGAGTTTTTTCTGCCACGTGCAATAATTTCTTTCTATCAGAAAACTGACATAACCCACCCTTGTATGGAAAAGTGTGACTAAACACTGCTCCACATGCATTTCTCTGAGTCTACACAGAAGAAATAATGCTACAAAATGACTTTAGTATTATTTGTTTTAACATCTCATGACAGAGTGAGAAGGAAACATTTTTCACTGAGAAAAACAAGATCTCCCAGTACTCCCAGTGCTATAGAAGTACCAGTATGTAGTCAAGAATTTCTCACATCAGTCAGACTGGAGCTGAAGATGCTTTCAACAAACCACACTGACCCCAGCCTGGCAGCCTTGTGCTCCAGGTGAAATCCCAGCTAACAATTTCAGTGCCAATCTGTTGGTACTTTTCAGCTTTAGAAAGCCTGCAGGGGATGGAGGTATGGCCAAAGAGCAGAGATACCTAAAGGACCCCTATTAAAATAGGTACTGTTGACAACACAGATGAAGGAATGCATCTATGGGTGAGCAGTGGTTCCATAAATTCATCTTTGGAAATATTTGTGGGATCAGCTGCATTTTTTCCCCTCATATATGATTAATGTTCCCTAGTTGGTGGGGAATACACCAGTATTTTAAGACTTTCTTTAATCTTTTAAGATTTTAAAATGCAGCTGACACACTAATCTGGCTAACTTTGACCTTCTTTGAATTTTAGATTTCAGTAGCAGTTTCATCTAATTTTAGCCAGTCTGACCAAGTTAAAATAAATGTGGCACAGACCATGAAGGCAGCTATTCATTTATGAGCAAGAGGCAGCTACTTTCAGTATAAATGCTTATTGTGGAAAAGGCAATGATTAAAAGAAAATGTTGGGAAAAAAGATGCAGAGAGTTACAGTCCCTGCTGTCAGGAAATTTATTAATTTCAAAGCATCACTGGTGGTACCTGCAGAGGTGAATTATTAAAAAGTAAATAAAGATTCCCTTTAACTTATATTGTCTGTATAAAACACTTGGGGTTTTGCCTGCAGCTGTGCAGATAATGCAGCCATTATTCTCTCAGCCCTTGTTCTCACCCCCTCACACACCTAATGGCTGGAAAGGCAGATTTTGCTTTCCTTTGAAGTACCTGGAAATGAGAATAACAACACCTTTATGCTGCTTAGCCCTCCTTGCTGGCAGGTCTCAACCTTCTTTGCAGAAGCCATCAGCAGCATTACCTAGATTTTGCCAGTGGGGAGACTGGAGCCCGGTGAACAGCAAATTGTGTCTCAGGATGCACAGTGAGCTGGTAGGAAAAGCAGGAGGAACGCCAAGTCTTCACCTGCAGGTGGTCAGGACACTGTGCATCCTCTCAGAAAGGGTTTATTTCTTTGCCAGGGTGCCCCAAGCCTCCAAAAGCTCCCCTGCCCATCAGCTCGGGGCCTTCTCCAGAGGTTCAGGCTTCATTTCTCCCACATTTCGGGTGCCTTGTTTGTTCTCCTGCCAGCTTTACTCCCGGGCCACAATTCCTTTCTGCCTACTTAGCATTCACCCCACTGAGGTGTCTATCAACAGAAACCATGTCACCCCCATTCCAGTAAATTAATCAAGCCAAGCTCTTCTAGTATCCCTTCATACATTATGCTCTCCATTTTTCTAACCATCTTAATAGCCCTTGTCAATCATGCATTCCACTTTAAAGCAATCGGTTTTGATCCCAGGTGACCAAATTATGCTGCATCTGCCAGCGTGGATGTGTACACCCCTCTAACTGCAGGAAATAACTCACCTAATCCATCTTGGGTTTCCAGGGTCTTAGAGTTTTCTGTCATGTTGACAGCCTCTGTGCAAGGTTACGTGTCTTTATCTTGTCTTTGCTCTGCCATTCCAGGAGAAAGGCCTTTAATAGCAGGCATCTAATGGCAGCAAGTGTTCTTATAACTCATACGTCCACATAGGATTTTGCACTCTGTACTGTGAAACTAATCCAGTCTAAAATGCTCAGTCCTCGAATTCTGCCTGTGAAATATTCTGAGTGCCCCATCGGTACCCGGGATGTGTCATCAGCAAGTCAGATGACAACACTCCCACTTGTTGTGCAAAATAAACCATGTATCTTCCAAGGTAGTCCTTGAAGAAATCAATTTCTTCCAGCTCAAGACATCTCTGTTTCTTTGCTCTCATAAGGAAAACAGTGATTTTATCCACCATTAAGGAGTCAGGGATGTGTGCATGCTTGTGTGTGTGAAAGAGAGGGGGGGAAATGAGGCAGAATCAGGAATATCTGTTTTCACACTGAAAATAATTTGGAACTAATGGGTAAACATTCATAATATGAAGCACAATAGAAAAATCTGAAGGTAACTGTCAGGGCAAGTCAGGGCAAGGTAGAAAATTGATGCAGCTTCAATAAAGGCTAAAGGCAGCAGTGCATGGCAGTGCTGTCATTACCAGAGGACATTAGTGCTCTATACACAAAGCGAGAGATGGAATGACAAGTGAGAAGGTAGGAAATAAACAAACAATTTGGAAAAGGCCTTTTTCTTTTTTTCCCCAGAGAATTGCATCACAAGGAGAAAAACATCTTTAAAGGAAGAACAATATGGTCAAAAACTTGAGGTCTCAGAAAAGGGAGGATCTTTTACGTACATGCTTATCATCAACTTTACTCACTACCTTCTGCATGGAGGCCCTGGAAGAGGAAAGGAGGGCACTGCTTCAAATTAAAAAGGCCCGAAATGAGGTTTTAAAGCAACCTGATGAAGTGGTAGCAAAACTTTTTTGAAGAGTTGTCATGGGTACTAGCGACCAATAACTTGTTTTCTGGACTGCAAACATCAGAAATTATAGTAATTAAAAAGTAAAAAAAGGCGTGTGAGGAATACCGAGGAAAAGACCTCATGGCTTTTGCAAAGGGCAGTCATATATCACACAGTTCTCAGAAGAGGTGAGGAGCAAAAAAAACATTAGACCTAATACAGCCCTTTGGTATTGCCCAAAAACTGGCAATGAGTCATTGCCATTGCCGTGAGTTAACAGCCCTTACAAAAACTAAATATTCAGAGCATAAATGACAATGACCAATTAGTAGATGCTTAAAAATAGGAAAAAAAAAAAAAGGGAAGAAAAGACAAGAATAATTACATTCTTCACAGTATAATACTATCACTTATGGTGCTACTAATGGATTGGACCTAGGCCCAGGGCTCCTCAACAAATTCATAAATGTTGCAGGAAGCAGAGAAGAAGGGCTGTGATAACATTGGCTCCGACAAAATTATTCCTAAAAGGCTAATCTAAAGCTGACTGTGAAGTATTTCAGTAGATCATAAGTGTTGGCATTTAATTCCATATTAGTAACTGCAGTGTGATCAAGGGTGACACAGCAACAGGCAGTGCAGACATACGTGTGCATGTACACATATGCATAGATGTACAGCCATTATATACAGTCACTTAGCTGGTAATTTACCTCTTGTCATTTAAGAAGAATGCTAGGAGTCCTTCAGGATTCACTGAATATTCTGAATACCTGACACATCAATGCTCAGGAACTTGGAAACCAAGAATATTAAGAATTATTAGGAGGTGCAAAGAGAAGAAAAATCAAATAGCGTTAGGCTACTGTATATTATTGCTGGACATTATGTACTTATTATTCATTTTACCCCATCTCAAAGGCCTGTACTGGAACTAAGACAGAGATGGGAAGACCAAATTTACTCCACAGTTTTGTTGCAAGGAGAGTGGATATACTAGGTGACAGATAATACATAATAATAGACTAGATAATAGAGGACAGAGATGGAATATGGCTGAGGTAGAGATGAAGAATGGGAAGTGATTTATTCACTGTTTCTCACAATACAACAGCAGGTAGACTGATAATGAAATTATCAACCATCAGTTTGAGAGCAGAAAGAAAAAAAGAAAACTTTTCACACAAGGCCAGGGAATTAATTCTCACAGGATCCTGTGGAAGCTACAGAATAAATTTTCTGCCAAGACTCAGTGGGAGTCACTGAATGCAGGGCTACTCACAGCTCTGGCCTAGAAACACCCAACCCAGGTCAAAAAACTCCTCAACAAGCAGTTCCCAAAGTTGCCAGTTTGTGCTGTAAGAAAAATCCCTGCATACTTGTCCCTTCTCTGAAATTCTCTTTCTAACCAGCGTTAAAGCCAGGTTCTAGAGGCCACCAGAAAACCTCACTGGGACACACATGTATTTGCAGTTCTAGTGCACTTTAATAAAATTACATCATAAAAAGTCTTGAAATGTCTCCAGTGTGTTTCCATAATACAGATTCCATAACTCTCTTAATAGAAAGAGAGAAAGAGGAAAGAAGATGCAAAATTTCCCTGTTTCTGTTCTTGGGTTGAGCTCTTTCCTCACAAAATACTAGTTGCTGACAATCCTAGTTTTGCTACAGGTACCCCCAGTTTATTTGCAGAAGTAATCACTTCATTCTGCCTGCAAATGCAGGAGTCTGCTCTTTTTCCTCCATTTATTAAAACAAATAAATGAACAAACCCCACAGTTAAGTAAGGTCTGGATTATTCTGTAAAAAATCACATCCTCAGATGAAATAAATTACTGTAACTTTATTGGCTTCAGTGGCGCTGTGGCAATTTACAGCAGTTGAATATTGCTTCAGTACTATGATTCAAGTTATCAAGAACGTGAAATGCTGCAATATTGATTCAAAAAAGACTATTTGAATTTATTTTTCTAAATTAATTTGCTCCCAGATTCATTAAACATTGTAGGGAAATATTTCTAGAATGCACATTAAGTGCAAAAATGTAGACTGGAGTCCAAACTCACCAATGCATTTAGGCAATCTGGGGCATTTTTAGGCTTCTTTATGAGACCCTCATGGCATAGGATGGTATCAGTTGCCTATTTGACAAATATCATTCATAGGGATTTTTTTAATGAAGGCCCAAATATTACTGCTGTAATTTTTTTGTAATGATAGTATTCCAGTAGCAGTCACAGGGAGTTTTCCCCAACAGACCTGGGGACATACCCTGCCTTGAGACCTCTGAATTTACGGACAAGATAGAGAGGGTTCATGGGAATTCTCCCTTCAGACGAAGCTTGGCCAGTGACCCCTTTGCCATTTCCATCATATAATGGCTAATTTCCTCCAAGTACCCCAGTAAAAATGGTTCTTGAGAAGGATCATGAAGGAGGAAATAACCTTGTGATTCAGTTTTTCTCAGCCAATCCACCCATAAAGTCAAGGTTGAAGACAACATAAAGGGTTGTCTTGAGATTGCCATAAACATGTCATTTCCTCCTTGTAGCCCCTTTTCGCCAGTAATTGTGAAGTCTGGAAGCAATGTTGGCACCAGGATTTGCCTCTTTCTCTTTTAAATCTCTTTACAGCACCAATACCTGACTTATGTGCACCACAGTCAGTCCTGGATAAAAGAAGCACCCAGGAAGTCACCTCTAGCAAGGCAGAAGGGGCAGGACACAATGTGGTGACACTGGGGATTATAGGACGTCTCTATTTAAAGAGTTAATTATAAAGGTGTGACTTTATGTTGCCAGCAGTGGTTTGGGGCTCCTGTGGGCAGAGAGGAGCAGAAGGATAGCTTGGGGCAAGCAGAGGCACAGCCAAGGAGATCTCTGTTACTCGAGGACTGAGGCAAGGAAGGCTTAGATGAGAGTTTGGGGTGGAATTCAAAGCTGGGATGCGTAAAATACCATAAAATAAATTACTCCAAAAGACAATTGGAAAGCTTTCATGTAGCTGTAGTGCCAAGAAGGCACTGCCCAAGATGAGGGAGGAGGATCTCATCATTTTGGATGTGACACAATTTCTCTCTCCCAGTGCTCCATTTCTGAAGTGCTAGTCATATTTCATTTCTAATGCTTGTCTTGGTTTTAAGTACCCAGCTGTAAATTTGCTGGGTGATAGCCTTTATACATGTGCATATGCATGTGTGGACACAGGTTTTTATAAGAGTCCAATTTTTAGCTGAGCCTCTAGAAAACACTGTAAACCAAGCTTCAGTTAATCAATAAAGCATGATTGTAAAATTGTAGGCCTAAAAGACATGAAAATTATAAGACTGTCAACAGTTAAAAGGAGAAATAGATTAGAAAAATAGAAAAATAGAGAATATCCTTGAGATAAATACAGTGAAGACAGCATTGTCTTCTCTTTACCTACATGTATTTTTGACTCCCATTGGGTCCTCAAGGATGTTTATATTAAAAATTTTTCAGAATCCACGTCTTACCCATAAGGAGTCTACATGTTTTAATATTATGTGTATCCTTGCTAGCCTTTTATTTTTATTTATGGTATTTGCAAGTGGCACCATAAGCAAGCGAGAGAGGGGGACAGTTCTTCTCCACTCTCTATGTATTTATCTTGTATGTTTGGCAACATTTGGAATCAGACCAAAATGAATTTAAGTCAATACTCAGTTTTGTTTGTTCCCTTTATAGCCCATTTCTCCTCTTGGTTTGCGTGGGTATTTCCAACAGCAACAGAGAAGGGAAAATATTTCAAAGCAAAGCAAAATGTGGTTATATAACAGCAAACAAAGGCAGGAGGCTTCAAGGGGAAAATGTGACTCCTGAAAATAATTTTAAGAACTTATCTTCACAGAGACTGCTAAACACAGTAATGTAATTACAGACGTACAAACCCCACTCACATACCAATGCACAGAGTAAATGCAATTATATCAGTGCTTATATGAGCAGAGCTTGCCCTATTACAGAAAGAGGAAAAAGATGTGATGGTACTAAACCTGTGCACCATACATCCACGATATTATTACTATTATTATTATTATTATTTATTAATTAACAATAATAATGATAATATAGTAATAGAAATAATAACAATCTCAAACATTTTCACCCCTCATACATGCAGTCAAACTGGTACAAACAGCAGATATAATGTTCTCTTCCCTCCACCCCCACACCCCTCTTTATTTTAAGGTTCTTTCTCTTCTGAGCTCTTAAATTCTCATAAGGTTGCAGGGTGGTCAGCCCACCCACAGGAGAGAGATTTGGTCCTACTGATAAGCTGTTTATTAGTGGTTGAACTCCAAAGTGTGTGCTTGGCTTCTTTGTGGCAGCTGTTGGAGGTGAGGATTGCAGAGCTCCAGCAGCTGTCAACACAACCCACACAGCAGTATAATAGTTAGGGAAAAATTGCTGAAATTAAATAGAATATGTTGAGTTAAAAGCACTTTTCTAATTCAGCCTTTGGAGGTGTGTATGTTCCTAATGGCTTGTTGTAACTATGGGAACAAGGGCTTTCCCCTCTCCCCCAAGTTTTGCCTTTGACTGTTCGGTGCAGTGCTGCTCCTTGCCGTTCTTTGAGCTGGTGGAGACAGCAGCATAAATACTTCTATTGCAATGCAAGCGTAGCCACCTACAGAGAATGAAAAGGCTGATTTTCTTCTTTGTGGCAGGCACAGAGTTAGATAACACAGTTAACTGATTGTAACTGATAATTTGTTCCACTTGGGTTTATTGACTTATTAGCTCTTTCCTTCTCTCCCTTCTTTTAAGTATGGAGGATCTTAAACCTATCAAAGGTTTTGATGTCTCTTGAAAAAAAACAGCAAGGTTGGAAAGCATTTGGCAGTGCAATTAGTAATGTTAAATCAGTGTGAATTCAAATCATTTAACTTGCTCCTTTAGCAGCTGATACCAGGAATACAAATTAGAAGGTGAAACTAAAATTGAACTATTGAAACTGGAAATCATCAAAAGACCCTGGGGTTCAGACTGAGGAGAACAGAGACTTCTTTTAATATGGCAAGAAATAAAAAAGACGAGGCCAGAACATGAGTTTAATGCTCACATTTTCTTTCTTTTGGAGGACTGGCAGCTCTGCAGAGTGTGACTGAGGATGGTTGCAGGGGCACAATGAGCACTCTCACCCTTCTTCCTTCAGTCGTGATCAACACCCAGCTCGCTGCTCAGCAAAGAGGAAGAGCACAATAATTGCTTTGTCATGGACCACTCTCCTCCACATCCATCTCCCACTGGAGAAGGGGAATGTACACACCAAATATCGCTGAGTGTTGCTGAGGAAGGGTTGGCTGCCATTCACGGGGATGTTGTACCCAAAAGGAGACACAGCAGCCTTTATCTCTGCCCCAGACACATCGCTTCCTACGTCTGAGAGTGAAAGGATGCCACAGGAGTGGATTTTTTCTTCCTCTTATTTCTTTGATTTAAACAATGTCATAGCTGAAGGAGAGCAAAACAGCTGATTCCTCTGAGTATTGCAATCATGCCCAGCTGCATTTTATGTGCAGTATCTCCCAGCCAGAGCCACTGTGCTCAAAGCTTTAGGGCTCTGTTTCCCTACTCTTGTCTCCTGGCAGAGATGCACACAACCACATTTCCCAGTTCACACTTCATACCTTCCAACTTGAAAAACAATTATTTTCTACTAGCATTTTTGGTCTCAATCTTTCCTTCTATCTTCCATCTAATTTTACTTTGAATACTTTTTCACAGCGAAGTTGAATCAGATCAAATGAGCTTTGCATTTCGGTTTGAAGTTGATGAGTTCATTGTTATCCTGAGGCCTTCTCAGGACTTCTAAACTTGGGGTATGTGCAGAAAAACTACTTATTTCACATCCCTGTAGCTTCGTCATGAGTCTTGCACTTCTTGCCAGCTTGTCAGTGACTAAGCTGTTGGAAGCAGCCTGTGGAGGAGGAGTGGGGGAGGCACTGGAGATGGGGGTTTGGTGGCCAGAGCCAGTGCCGTGAGAACCAGCGGGATGCTGTGTCCTAAAAAAGTCCAATTCACAGACTGTGTTGGGTTAGTGCAGAGTCTCACTAACAGATCTTATGTTTTATTGGCAGTTTAGCTTCTGTTTACTAATTTCTGCAACAATGGCGGGAAGACAGAGAAACGCCTTAAGACTGAACTGTTTATTGCCCTCCACATGAGCTGCCAGGTGAGCGGTAGTAAGACATGTAAGAAAAAGCAGTTTTGAGGCTAAATTTACAAATTTTGCATATGAATGTCCTGCCAGAGCCTCTCTTTTGACCCCTCTGGTTGTTAGACCCTTCCTGAAAGCCTTAAGAAGCTCTTGTGGATGAACTTGCTATGAATCATAGAATAATTTAGGAGTTGGGGCTCTTTGTCCAGCCCAGTTTCCTCCATGTATACCACCTGCTTTTTCATGATGCCACACGACCAACATCACTCATAGCAGGTGGCTCAGGCCCTTTCTACAAGGCTCTGAAGTCCCCCACCATAAAGCCACAGGGCATTTATGAGTAGCCAAAATCTTGGATACAGCCCACAGGAAAAGGATTTAAGATGCTTCTCCAGCTTCAAAGTGCACCATGTCCTGGGAAGCTCGGGAACAAGGGAGGTGTAACCTAGGAGATTCTGCTGCTTTCTGCAGAACTGGAGACCATATGAAACCTTGTGTCTCAGCACCCAAAATCTCTCACCCAAGGCAGCAGTGAAGAACTCAGGAGAGCTTTGCACCCCACGCCTTTTCCTGCAGATTACACAGTTTCCATAAATACCTCTGCATTGGAATGCTGTGTTTCAGACTCTCACACATCAGAGGGAATTTCAGAACCAGGCTAAGCAGGTGTGAAGCTACTGATAACTTCCACCTGCGCCCTAATCTCCACTTGTCTCCACTGCAACCGTATCACAGCAAAGTACATTTGGGGACACGTGTCGTGATGCTGCTCCAAAGGTGCTCTGTCAAGGAGAAAATGTCAGTTTCATTGTTTGGCTGTGCATGACAGTCCATGGAGGAGCTTGTATATATAATGTTTTAAATGAGGAAATCAGTGGAGGGGCCCCTTTTCTCAGTTTAATTTGGTTTATAATTCTTCACAAAGTTCCTGCTAAGGAATACTAATACCACAATGGAGAGCAAATCACTCCAGTGTGTCACACAAAGTCAAACCTTTTCATCTGACCTGAGAGATAATTCCTCTAAACAATATCACTATAGTCAAAAGGAATTATAATTAATTCATACAGAGAGAATATAATTAGCATTCTTAGAAAAGAACTGGCTGCTGATGTACTTACTGCCTTATGAAAAGATTTTTCTTTGGAGTGATAGAAATAAACTAAGAGGCCTGAAAATCCCTTTTTATTAGTCTCAAGTGCAGGATGAACACATTTACCACTTGCCAGGCAGTCTTTTGGAAATTTAATGTATGAAAAAGCTGTACATCAAATAAAAATACAGAGTTGACTATTACAGAAGTTGTGTCCTTCTGTGTTAATAGCTGAAGAACAAGCAGTCCTCTCCATCTTCATGTCCATCTATGCAGTCAAGTTCAAATTGATTCTTAGACTGATTTATAGATATGATGTCAAAAAAGCTGGGAGGGTGTTGCAGGGACACACTTATTTGTATCAACCACAATGTCATCAGCTGGGCCTGTATCATTTTTTCCCCGGCAATCACACCGCTTGTTTAGCAGAGGGAGCTCTACCCATAGTCCTGGTGGATATTTATTTCTCCCTTGAAATGTTTGAGCAGCAATTGTTTTAGTGAGACAGGATGGCAAAGAACAAACTGGGAATTCATCTGGTGGGGAAGGGCATTAATTCACAAACCACCTCGCTCTAATTTTGAAAGTCAACCACAATAATTAAACAACAAAGCTTAAAGACTATGAAACAAGGAAATTTTATTACCATGAATTTCTATCAACCTATTAGGACAACAGGATGGTGCAACTTTCTTGGCCCAAAACATGCATATGTGAGTTGTCAAATTTCTCTAAATGCTTTGGCTAAAATCATTGTGATTTTTTTTTTATTTTCATAAGAAATGTTGAAATACTTGTTTAATATTGATCCAGCATTTTGCAATGACATTTTATTTTGAAATTTACCCTCAAATAACACTCTAAAGGATGAAAAAATGTAGGGCAAGGAAACAAAACAGATTTTTTTGATTCACAAACAAATATCTAGTTGGACTTGAAATAAAATAAACATTGTTTTTGCTGAAGCACAAAACCTGTGGGTAAATTAGAACTCTACTTCCCCAGTTCAGTTCATGAAAGTCAATTATTTTTACAGATTTATTTGTGACATAATATATTAATCAGGCCTCAAAAGCTCAACTGACCTATTTGTTCCATAATTTCCACACTGTAAAAACCTGCTTGCTAGCACTGATTTTGATGGGTGAATGATGCAATTCTGTAGGAATGTAGCTGGAATTCTGTTGTCCACATGTTGTGAATAAAAGCTTAATCCCCTCATATTACTTCCCTATACAAATATGCTGGGAAGGAGTAAAAAAATTGCACTGTGTCTATCAAATGAGCTGAAAAAAAACCTACTGGCATGCTTGCAACATTATTTTAACTTTAATTCGTTTCTTCTGGCACCAAGCAGGAGGGATGAGTACAAGTGATATGAAGAGGTATAAAACATGATAAAGAGCATCCCTGAAGTGTTCAAGGCCAGGCTGGGTGAGGCTCTGAACAATCTGGTTTAGTGGGAGATGTCCCTGCCCATGGCAGGGAGATGGAACCAGATGATCTTTAAGTTCCCCTCCAACCCAAACCATTCTATGATTGTATGAAAATCTTTCTTCATCTAGNGGGATGAGTACAAGTGATATGAAGAGGTATAAAACATGATAAAGAGCATCCCTGAAGTGTTCAAGGCCAGGCTGGGTGAGGCTCTGAACAATCTGGTTTAGTGGGAGATGTCCCTGCCCATGGCAGGGAGATGGAACCAGATGATCTTTAAGTTCCCCTCCAACCCAAACCATTCTATGATTGTATGAAAATCTTTCTTCATCTAGTACCTCAAAGAACTGACTTAGGCAGGTTATATATATATACATACATACATATACATATATATATGTATACTTTTTTTTTTTTTTTTACTTTAATTGCTCTAGGTCAATGCACTTATTGATTTCTTTATGGTTTTGGCAAGCTGCACCCCAACAGGGCTGGGTTCTCTTCTCTGTCATGCTGCTCAGGGGAGCAGTAATTTTCATTTAATATATGTCTACATCAGTTTAAATTTTTGGCTTTGGAGTGTGTCTCCCTTTTCATTCTTCATCCTAGAGACAGCTCAAAGGTTTTAGACCCTAAATGTGCAGCACATGAAACCCAACTAAAACATGAGTATAGAGTGCAAGAAATAACCTCTGCAGGCCAGGTCAGGTGGCATGGAAGGTGTCTCTTTAAGCAGACATTTCTAGCTGTTTGCACAGATTTTCAGATTTCCAGATTTTCCACTATCATTTAAAATCAGCATCCATTTAATCTTCCCCATGCTTTTCTTTAAAGGTGGTCTTTTATTCATAACTTAGCCCCAGGAACTCCATCCCTAATTGTTTGCCCAAAAGTGATGAGAAATTATAGGTACACATACTACTTGAAAAAGTGACACCCAGAGTGACGAAAGGAGATTTAAGTTCTTTATCAAATCAACTATTTTGTGAATAGTAAAAAACTGTGCCCATACCAAACAGCGAAAAGTGGGGTTTGTAACACGGCAATAATTGTTTTTGCTGGGGAAAAGCAGCTGAATCAATAAGTACTAAGGTCGCAGACTGGTTTTGCTGATTGATAGCATGATCTCAGCAACTTCCAAGCAACACAGTTACTACTGCTGGCCCTTAAAAAAGTTACGCTTGTTCTGAAGAGCTACTAAATAACTAAAACAATACTATTATTTTTAAATGCCTCCTAATTCTGCCATTTCAAATCAATTTTAATCATTTGAGGTTGTTGCCTTTGTGAGGAAATATTCAGGATATGTTAATGTAGTTCAGCTTGGTGCTCTTCCATCCGGGAAGCTGTTTTAGAAGTCACTTGACTCAGACAGACTTTCACACAAGGTTTTACATATTTAATGCCATGTCTGGTCTCCACCACAACTTAGCAAGAAGCTGCATTTCTAATTCTCTCCCGTGGGTCTGTGTTTTCATTATGTATGTTATAAAGGTGCATAAACTGCTGCGGAAATCTAAAATATTCTCTATTTGCAAGGAGAGCTTAATTCATAATGGATAGGGGATATCTTAATGCTACAGTCAGGTATCGGATCTTTTACCAGGTGTTGCTTTCACCTTGGTAAAGCTGACCTTGGACTGTTTACTGTCTGACCACATGGCAACCTGTATCACTATGCCTGAGGGATGTGAGCATTTCCAGAGCACCTTTTGAAATCAGTGATCATTTGTGGCAAGTATTAAAACCTGAGATCTTCATTAAGTACCAAGTGTATGAATTGCAATAAATCCTCAAGGGGGCATTTGAGTCTGGAGGAAGCGGAGGGAGAAAAAGAGTACGGGAGAGGAGACTTTCTTCAACTCAGTATCCTTTTAGGGAAAAGCCATTCTTTAGACCTTGTCAGAGAATCAGTTCCCATGTGACAGATATGGAAACTGCCAGAGACCTTTTCCCATGAAGGATATTGATAGAGGCTATCTCAAGCTAGGAAAAAAGTATAGATACATATTAAAAATGGAATTACTCTTTTTACTTTTTCCTCTATAGCAGTCCCTCATACACCTTGCTTAGTTTCTTAAGTTAGCTATACTGAATTATTTGCCCTTTTCTGTAAGGTCTAAATAGCATCATGGATGACTATGGGGTGTCTGGCAAGTCATGGAGAGAAAGAGAAAGANGAGAAGAGAAGAGAAGAGAAGAGAAGAGAAGAGAAGAGAAGAGAAGAGAAGAGAAGAGAAGAGAAGAGAAGAGAAGAGAAGAGAAGAGAAGAGAAGAGAAGAGAAGAGAAGAGAAGAGAAGAGAAGAGAAGAGAAGAGAAGAGAAGAGAAGAGAAGAGAAGAGAAGAGAAGAGAAGAGAAGAGAAGAGAAGAGAAGAGAAGAGAAGAGAAGAGAAGAGAAGAGAAGAGAAGAGAAGAGAAGAGAAGAGAAGAGAAGAGAAGAGAAGAGAAGAGAAGAGAAGAGAAGAGAAGAGAAGAGAAGAGAAGAGAAGCCAACCAAGCTGTTGGTGCCCAAAGCCTCAATTCAAAACTGGTGCTAGTGCACAGAGGAGCACTGAGCTGAGGCAGCTGGAAGCCTTTATGGGATCTCTCCAAGCCTTTCCTCTCTCTTTTACTTACAGACACTGCCAATGTGAGCCCCAGTCTGACTGGTGATCACCAAGTCCCCTCATCTGCCTCATTTTGTGAGCGCACTGAGCTGTTCCAGGTTTCCCTTCAAATGCCAGACCCAGCGCTGGCCAGGTGAGCTGAGGTCCTGTTCCTCTGCACAGCTGGAGATCTGATAAAGAGGTCTGACTGTCTGAGCCCTGAGTATCCTTTAGACATTCACACCACCCAGCTCTGACTGTCACAACGTGGTGGGGGGACAGGAAAGTGAGCAGGGAGGTTTCTGAGCTCACTCTTAGCTGTAGGCAAAGACACCTCTGAGCAGGAGAGAGGGAGAGGCAATCCGGTGCATGTATTCATTTGGCAAACTGAAGAAACACCCACCAGTATTCAATTCTGAATGGATTATCCAGACATTTCCTTGGATAGTAACACAGGTTTGGAAACCAAGCATAGCTAACCATATGGATTAACAAAGAAAGAGAGTGCATATTGCACTTTAGATTCTTTCTGTAAATGCTTTAACACTGCCTAAATAATCATTAAGCCACATAATCTCCCTGAAACTTCAGACAAGATAGGATTAAGTCCTTGCAAGGGGAAGAAGGGAACAGAAAAACCAGTCCCAGTGTTGCTCACTGACTGTACTTTAGGAAATATTTGTCACCATGGCATTTTGGGGGGAGAGGCTTTTGCCATTTGAGGCTCTTGCAGAGAAGTGAAATCTGATGGGTGCTTGTTCCACATGCTTCAAGAACCATCTTCTGAGAGCAGCTTTCTGTGAGAGGCATGTAGCATTCACAGGCAGATGGGGCTCACTTAAAAGGCTTCCAAAGGCTACCAAACCTGCTGGGTCCCTTGAAGCTAAAAGGAGGCCTTAGGGAAACACAATGAGGCGTTGCCACATCTTCTGTTGTTCTGTGTTATGTTCTCCACTGTGCAGCCATTTAGACAAGTTCCTTCCTTTAAAGAGTCCTTCCATTCCTTCTGCTGATGCCACATTTAAACCTATGATCTCCCTGCAATAGGAAGTAAGGGATAGAAGGTTGCATGAAAGTAATTAGCTCTTCAGAGTTTTCTTTCTAAAACTGAACAAAATCAGAATTTCTTCTTCATTGTTTTCAGCTATTTTAAAATCAATATAGAGCTGCCTGAAAACCCTTCTGATTAAGAGAAAATAAAAATCTGAGGTATATAAACACTCCAGAAAAAATATTAAGGGTTTCATTTTTAAAATGGGAGTGGTGGCATTCATTTTCGAATAACTTACAGCACAACTATGCATTTTATCTTATCAATCTCTAAAGAGAAAACTTATCACATTTCTCCACAGTGTTGATTAATATTTAGTTCTTTAAAGTGCTCTTAATTCAAGCAACCAATTAAAATGAGTTTATCTTCTGCCTGGTCATACTTGAATTTAATCTGATTTTAGCAATACTGATAGAAGAAATTTCTGTTGGTAATTCCTGATGTTTCAAACATGTTCAAAATTATAGAATCATAGAATAGATTGGGTTGGAAGGGACTTTCAAGATCATCTAGCTCCAACCTCCCTGCCATGGGTAGGGGACACCTTGCAGTAGACCAGGTTGCTCAGAGCCACATCCAACCTGGCCTTGAACATTTCCAGGGATGCTCTTTACCAGCAGAAATTCAACAGTAGTGACAGTGGTTAAATGCAAACAGATGGGCCAGCATGAAATAGCAATGAAACACTAATAAACAGTGCAGCCCCAATGCTGTTCTGTCTTACAAGCACCCATCAACAAGGAGAATTTCAACCATGTCTAAAATTGTTCCTCCCAGGGAACTCCTCCCAGGGAAAGTGGACAATAAAGAAACAAGATGTCAGGAGAACAACGAAACCTCCACAGCCATGTGACTGGCATGTAAACTTGACTTTACAACTCCAAAGGAGAGCTGGCTGGTTGGAAACATGACTGTAAAAGCTTAATGCAACAACATGAATCCAACGTGAATTTTACATGGTTAGAGAAAAGGACAAGCTATGGTCAGCGTGATCAAAGGTAGACAGCAGTGGGTAAAGCCCTCTCCTTGCAAAGAGGTTTATTCTTTCCTTGGAAAGAGATTCAAACCCCAACCAGAAGTCAGCTGAGCACAGGTTAAGGGTCAGAAGGGTGCTCAAGTTCTCCATTGAAGTTACAAAAGGGGAGCATGGAAGAAGATCACAAGGGGGAGGGCCAGAGCCAGGATTCACATTTTGGCAGGCCAAAGGCCGAATTAAGGCTAAATTGGAGGAAATAGATCAAAGGACAGGGCTAGGGATCATCAATATGGCAGGAGAGAAGAAGAGGAGTCAAGGCATTTTAAAAAAAAGAATGAGGAGGGAAGCATCAGGCCACAACACTTAGCACCAAGGTGGAATAGGAAGGAAGATAAGGACTTCTGCAGAGAAAGCATTGGGCAGAGGGATACAGGTCTCTAAGGAGAAAGAGTGAAGCAAATCACTCAGACTCTTAGGCTGGCTCTACTACTCCCTTCAGATGGGACATGGACAACAAAGGACAGGCAAGAAGAAGCAAGGTGACTTGAGCAGTGTCAGTCAGAGGGAGGATGCAGTGACACACAGTAGAGGAAGAGGAGACTTGCAGAGGATGGATTGGAAGGAGGCCAAGGTGGGAGAAATGGGAAAAACCAGGCACACACCAAAAAGGTGTGGATATGAATCGTGTCTTATCTGGCAGGAGAAGGGAAGAGATTGGGAGGTTAAATGAACAGAAAGATCTCATGATAAACTCTCCAGGTGTGTGAATTGTAAGGACATGAAGGGGGTGCAAATGCGGGCACTGGAGGGACACAAAGGAGAGGAAGGAGGAGGGAGAAGGATTCCAGGAAACAAAGCAGAGAGTAGTGAAAGCTGGGATTAGAAAACATTACTAACATGCAAACCTGAAGATCTCCAGTGCCTACAAATGGCATCTTCTCTTTGTTTCAGGGGAGGTGAAGGGGATAGAATTGTTTTGACTTAGATTTCCCTTGTTTTGCCTGCAGCTGCTGTTTTCCTTCATGCAGTACAGTGCCTATTTCAGAGAGGTGAAAATACCCTTTAGAATGGAGATGGCCATTGTCTGCATTACACAGGCAGTTCTGATCCTCCACCAGGCAGTTTGTAAACAACAGCTTCCTGGCTAAAATGATTCTTTTTTTTCCCTTGGCAAAAATATTAACACCAAATGCCTTTTCCTATTTTTCATTCAAGGCAGTGGGCAAAAGAAAATTTCAGAAGTATTCATATGAATATTTAAAAGTAGGGAAAATAAACAGTCTAGATATGCTGCAATTCCATCTCGTTCCCACTGGCAAAATGATGTCAATACATCTCTCCAAAGAGCTGTTACACTGGCATTTATTGGTCCTCGTCAGCTGCTGATTGGAGGGGGAAGGAGGTAATGTTGAAGAAACCAGCATATTGGAGGGGTCCCATTTCGTGCTTTGGGATTTGGATTTGCTCACGATTTGCTCACAGCGTTACCCAGCTCCACCAATTCATTTCTCATTGCACACGTAGGTTCAGATTCGTCTGTGCCTTCCTCTCCCTGCTCTCCCATTACTGAAGGAGGCGACAGGGTGAGAAGTGTGAGCCGAGGGTGATTAAAGGGATTCCAGTTCCATGCATCAGCGGTTCCTCGGGAGGCCCGTGACTTTATTTGCTCTTATCTGTGAGCCATTTACACCACATTTAACCCACTTTCTGACAGAAACAATACCATGCGTAATTCTTACAGCTCGAGTGGAAGTGTACTTGGTATTGTGAAGACAATATTCAGATTTTAAAAGTATCCATACTATTCCCAGCGTTTTAGCTTGGGCTGAGCGACTGGTTTTTTTGGTTTGGGGTTTATTGTTCGTTTTTTTGGTTGATTGGTTGGCTTTTGGGGTTTTTTTTTGTTGTTGTTTTCGTTTGGGTGGGTTTTTGTTGTGGTTTTTTGTTTTGTTTTGTTTTGGGTGGTTTTGGTTTGGGGTTTTTTTCTTTTTTTTTTTTTTCTGGGACGACGAAAGTCACTGCTCAGCTCTTGCCACTGCTATCTTCCTTCTTGTGCCTTCCTGCTCTGACAGCTGACAAATGATACCTCCTGTGCTGTTTCACTGGAACCCCTCCTATCTCTTACCTGTATCCTGCAGCACATCGGATGGGATAAAGATAAGGAAAGCTTTCCGGTTTTAGTGCAGGAAATGAGAGTGGTTGGCCAGGTGCGACAGAAACAGCTCACAGTTGCCTACATTAATACACAGTAGCCTGAACGAGTGAATTATGTCTAGTTTGAATGGGCAACAAGATCTAGAGCTCAGCTGTGGGAAGCCTGAAAAGAGCTGGATTCTCTGGATGCTGGAGAGCTGGAACAGCCCTGCCCCGAGGCGTTTCTGATGCAAGCCCGGGGAGTACGCGGGCCGTCAGGGAAAGCTTTGAGGACGGAGTGGAACACATCCCTTCCGCACGAAATTCCTCCGGGAGAGATGGTGGTGCAAAACCTGCCTGGCTTCCCATGAAAAGCCTTCCCCAGGCTGCCGTCGGGAATGCTTCTGCTGTGGTGCAGCGCAGCAAGGGCAGAACAAGACCTGTCCCCACCGCCTTGGCAGCGGGCGTAAAACCAGCCCAGCGGTTTGGAAGGCAAAGAGCAACCTCCTCAGCGAGGTGACTAAAGAGGGGCGAGTAACAGATAAGGTGCTTTGCAAGCCAAAACAAATTTAACTGGCTTTGGTCAGTGTGATGGGAGACTGGGCAACTGCAGGGGAATTATGCTTTGCAATAGTTTAATAGGATGTAGGCAAGACAGGTTTCAAATGGCCACATGAAATGAGAAAATGC
Organism: Gymnorhina tibicen; assembly: GCA_013399875.1. Taxonomy (NCBI): domain Eukaryota; kingdom Metazoa; phylum Chordata; class Aves; order Passeriformes; family Artamidae; genus Gymnorhina; species Gymnorhina tibicen. Next base: position 570,260 of record VXAZ01002730.1, read on the forward strand.
AAGAAAATGAAAAGGTTTTAGTGAAATATTTCACTTTGACCAGAAATCACTTGCCAAGTTTTGTCATTAATGAATAGCTTTGTATTAACTAAAAGCTGTGGTTTTGTTTGAAATAAAAATTGCTGAAGTCCAGCTGTGATGTGCTTTCTGCTACTAAATATTTCTAAATCAGTGGATATAGCAAGTCTCAGCTCATATGTAACCAACAAAAAAACCTGAATTGCTTGGCACAGCTGAAAGGCAGTTATGAAAGAAATTATGGGGAGAAAACCACTATTTCTCCTAACGATAGAAGGTTCTGAATATTCTGTGTCTTGATGTTATCTCTTCTTTAACCTATTCAATATTACCACATAAATTCCCTCTCTGATTTCAACAATGCTGTCAGCAAATATTCCAGAGTTAAAAGTAGAAACCCTGAACAATTTATTCATAACCTTAGCCTCATTTTTTATTTGCAAAGTACTGGCGAATACATTTAGCATTCACAAATGTGGCTATTGCCAAGAATTTTTCAATTAATCCTTCAGTGTGCATAGCGAGTATTCACGGGATTTAAATTCTGGGCTTTTGTTATTTCATTTTCTTCATTTGGGTAAGTCATCGTCTTCTGGCTCCTTAACCCATGCAGGACTGCCCCTTGCACAAGAATTTGTGACATTGTGTCTTTGTGTGAACAAATTTGTGAACGAAGATTCACAGATATGTAATTATCAGCCAACAGCTGATCAGCACCAAATTAAGCATTCTTGTAAACAGCACTTCTGACAGATTTGGCTATAGCAGTTCTTACCAGCTTCAGTGAGATTTCTGTGGCACAGGTGATGGTAGACTGCCTCTTGTGTAATGCCTTAAACATGTTGGTAGTGCCTTTTGGGCCGATTTTTCAAAGGTATTTCAGCATAACTAGTTGCAGGGTTACCTCCAAGACATGAAAAGTCTAAACTGACCAAGTGTTTAATCTCTTTACCAGGAACTGTAGTGATAGGACAAGGAATAATGGGTTCAAACTGAAAGAGGGGAAATTTAGCTTCGATAATAGGAAGAAATTTTTTACTGTGAGGGAGGTGAGGCACTGGCACAGGCTGCCCAGAGAAGTTGTGGATGCCCCATCCCTGGAAAAAAAAGCAGCAGGAATACAAAAACTCCTTTGCCACAACTTTTCTCAGGTCATTGAAAGCATTTTAATTTGTCCAGGCTTTTTTTTACCCTCTTTTCCTTTCTCTGCCACTTTATATTGCCATTCATTCTTCAGTCTCTCTCCCCTTTTACATAAATGATTTGCCCTGACACCAATATACCACAGAGTAAATGAATCACTGCAGCAGTCATTATGAAAATATAAATCACTGGTTATCTGTTCCTGCATGTGTAGGCAGACAATATATTCAGTAATAAAACATGTGCTGCAATGGAGAGATTTATCTGCCGTGTAATCTTTGGGAAAATGCTTGCACCTAATATGGATCTGTGGAACTGTGATCTCACCCAGTACGAGGTGGGTGTGGAGGAGCAGGATTGGTTTCTGTTCTCATAAAAGAAAAAAATGTAGCCAAAAATGCATCCAGGCCAGAGTGAAAAACAAAAAAAAATATTCCACAGATGATTAAAAGCAAATGCCAAGTCAAGAGAAAGATAAAGCCATAACCCATATAATGCAGAAGAAATCCCTTAGTGAAAAACAACTTCCCATACAGTGTCCCAATACCTAAGAAGAACCAGGGGCAATAAGCAGGAATAGTAAAAAAAAACTTATTACGTTTTGAATTGCCCCTCTGACTATATTCCCAGTAATGCAGATTATCCCCAGAGGCAGAAAAATAACAGATGTGAACAATAATAATTCCCAAAAGATAGAGTCGATTAAAAAGTTCCTCCAGGACTTTTTACCACATTATCTCCTGGAGAAAGCCAGCAGCTGGGGAAATCCTCCAACCTATTTGTCAAAGTGAATCATCAGCTGGATTTGATGTTGATTGTGGAGGAGGTAAGGTTCCCAAACCTTTCCTCACCACCCAGCCATACAGAGGAGAACAACTTTTGCAAACAAAAATAACAAACACAGAGGCAGCAGATATTGGCCATTGCCACATGGACAGTGCAAGGGCAGAAATGGGCACCGTCTAAACCCACCTGGCACCTGCAACACCTCCCTCCTTTAATCTGATTGCCCATCTGATGTGTTCTGCAGATGGAGGGAGGTGCCTACATTAACCACTGAATGGAAACCCTTCCCTCATCTTCAGTGTCTCGTTTATAACCTGTCACAGAGCAATGTTATGAAGGTGCTTAGCCCTTGACAAGTTCAGGCAGAAAGCGATGATATGGATCTCTGAGATGTCATCCCAATGCCATCGGAATGTGCCCGTGCAAGTCCCATCAAAATCAGCTGGAAAACTCTGTGTGTGCCCGTGAGAAAGGCTTTGCTGCTCCATTCTTGGAGCAGTAGCTGGAAGGCTCAGAACAGCTGGAGGCAGCACCTGATACAGGCACGGTAGAAACATCCAGGGAATTTGGGAATACCCTCAAACTTTTTGCAGTGGCTGGAAACAAATAAACAGGTAACTACGTATATGATGAGTGACAACACTACCCTACACCCCTGAAAACCAGATTTAATTTTACTGTAGAAAATACCCAGTTGGAGAAGTTTTCTGAATCAAAAGGTGACACGACCACAAAATCGTGTGTATGCTCATCAGGTAAAAAGAAAGCTTCTGGAATATTTAATTCTTTTATAGTTACGTTTGATAGAGAGTATTTTTTTAGAAATAGATCCTTTTGTTTTTTCACATTTAAAGCTGCTGAAACTGAATACAAAAGGCATCCTTTAATGGTAGGAGAATAGACAGTTTTAAACTTCCACCTCCTCTGTAGTACTTCAATTTCTGGCAAGATGAAAATTGTGTGAATAAGGGAGGAAAGCCTTAGCACCACATATTTTCTATGTTCTAAAACACAGGAACAAAGAAGAAGGATTTTTGAGAAGAAATTTCTGGAACATCTGAGGAGGAAAATAGTTTTGTCTTTGAAGTACCTGAACCTATTTAAGCATCAGATCTGCATCTTCTTTATCTTTTGATTTTCCAAACTGAGGGATAAAATGGAACTGAGAATTTTCTATTTCCTGCAGCATGTTTGAGATAACAGAAATTGCAGCTTCAAAAAAGAAGACAAATGATGGCAGAATTGATCCACACCAGTTCCTTAATTATTTCTGGATTATCAGGAGGTGAAACCCTGACAGCACTTTGTAGACCACCCTGTGTGGCTCCTCTGGCAGCAGTTATCACTCCCTGAGGCTTCTCCACTGCTGCCATTTATCAGTTGCCTCTCCATTCAGAGAAATCAAAATTTTTGTGAAGTGCAGTGGCACAGAGCAAGCTTTGGCAGGGGTCAGTGAGGTGCTTAGGGTCAGTAATAACTAAAATACCTCAATACTATTTACTTCAAAGGGAGGTTGAAGTTGGGTTATAGTTCCAAAGTCCTTCAAGGTATCAACAACAAAAGGACAATACAAAGTGCTGTGATACCACAGTACAGCCCTAGGGCCTTTCTGACCCTTCTGCTAGAGAAAAGGAGAAAGGATGCAAAATCTTTCCCTTAAACAGCTTGTGTTGTGCTGAGATTCCATACAGAAAATAACTAGGCACACACAGTAATCATTTATGGCTATAGCTCTTAAAACCAGCCCTGTCTCTCTTCCAGGTAACATCATGCCCATCCTTTAAGTCTAGGTTTTGGTTATGTAATTGTGTCACACAAACAGGTGGGATCCCAAGCATCACTGAAGTTTCACTGAAGGGGGTTTTGGTCAATGGGAAGTTTCTCCACTACATCTAATCACGAATACTCTTTATCAGGAAGGCATTTCTCATTAAAATGTGGGAAGATATGCTAAATGACACCTGTTTGAAAACACTGAAACATGTTTTATCATGATCGATTGCTTAATCAAAGGCATTCTCTAAAAAAAGAGAGATCTCTAAAGGTTCCAAGAAGAAATACTGGAGTGAATACTCGTGGATGATTTATATTAGTTAACCCATAACAACAGGCATTTCTCCTACTCCTGTTTGCACAGTTTCACATCCAGTTTAAATTGCAGTCAGGTAATGTGACTTGCCATCTGCCCACAGAGGACAGACAAACATTTGTTTTCAAGCAGCTGTGCTGGCGGTAAGGTTACCACCCCGGCTCCTGTGCCATTTTCTGCTACCTGTTAGCAAAAACCAGACTGCTTTTCTGATTGCTCCCTCAGCAATTGAGTTAAAATGACCTCTATGAACAAACACCTGCCACTGGATTTCTTTGAGCTGGCCCTTCCCATCTGGAGTGAAGCCAGCTGGGGAGCGTTCCCGTGAGTTCCTGTGCTCACAGGTACAGAGCAACAGCCTCCAGCTGCAGCACAGCATCAAGGGACTGAGGGCAGGCTGAGGGGAGCATCCTTGTCCAGGAGCAGGGTCCAACCTGGAAGAGTGTCTGGCCACAGGTAAAGGGCAGAAGTGTTCATGGTTGTGATCATGTCAAAGCACAACATTACACTGCACAAGAGCAATTGTTTGTTTCTCGTTTCAGAATGCTATTACTGTGGTAAATGCAGGAGTGAAATACATGTATATTTCCAGATATTACTGAAATTTGTTATTATAAGATGTGTTTGGTGGTGCTTTTTTTTTTCATTTCCCTTCCTCTTTGAGGAAAAAACCAACCATCAAGACTTTATCTTGTGACAAAGATTTTATCAAGTGACAAATTAAAGTAGTTTTTTTTAAGTGGCAACTTAAAAGTGGAATAAATCTCTAAGTTCCACCTGTGTGCACACAGAGGAGGTCATGAGTCCTGCAGAGCACATTTCTTATTTGCATTTTAAATCAACGGGCTGGGCTTTTGCTGTCATTTTATTCCACGAAGTGACAGGGGAGGGCTGTACATTTTTTGGTTTTAGATTTTTTTAAAGTCGGTTCATTTCAAAATGGACATTCAGAGAAAGATACTAAAGGTGTCCCTGCTTGCATTAAAGGAAACTGGCTTAATTCATGAGTCTTCAACTAGTATTCCCTAGTCCTAAAACCCTGCTGCATTTTAAAATGGCATAACACTGGTTGATTGTTAGTTGTAAGATGAGGAGATTCATGCCATCCTGGAAGAATTCACAATGCATATGGCCTTTTCAATGAAGTAAGACAATGGCTCTTGGTGATTGCTCCTCCTGCAGGTGATAAACATATCCAGATAAACCAAACATATCCAGTTTGGTCAGAGGATTTCCAGCCTCAATTGCAGCTCCAGCACAAACCTGGAGAAGTTCTGCCTTTTTGTGCTGTCCCAGCCTTTGCTTTCTTCTCCCAGCACCTCCCAGATGTTCCTTCTACGTGGTAGAAGGGTCTGACCTCAAACACTGTGCATGGCTTGAAGACATCTGCTAGACTGGTCCCACTAAACTTCTGAAAATTCATTTTAGTGATCTTTCTTCCATAATAATAAAGCATTTTTACTTTTTAGATACTTCAGGGTATTTTTTTACACCAGATATGCACCTCTTCTATGGTTGCAAGCTGCTTCCCAAAATGGGGGTCTCCTTACGTGCTGTGTGGGGGAGAAAGGATGTCAGGCAACTCTGTCTGAGCCTTGGATCTTTGGTGGATGCAATGTCCAGGCAGAGGTGGCCAAATGAAGCCACTGCTATTAACCAGAACAAAATCTATGAGTGGAAAAGATGTTATCAAAATCATACCTATGATAGCAGGTCCAATATATTAGCCTAACCTTAAACACTTCATTAATTAACTTTAAATGTTTGAGTAATTATTCTCCCCCGTTGCCCTAAAGTTTTCCATTCTGCACAGAAGGGATAGTGTCTGTCTGGAATGAAACACCTCTGCTCCGAAGCATTTAGATAAAATCTGGGGAGCTGCTGTCCTCTGCCCTTACTAGACAGTAGAGCAGTTTATAAAATTTGTGATCCATTTTACACCTGTATTCATATAAATATTTGGATCTATTCATTTCTAATTCCCAATCAGAGAAAGAATTATTCCAAAGTCTTTCTCCCAGCCCTTATTTTTAAAGGGAGTTTAAAATTATGGAAATGGAACTTCTCCTCATGGGAGAGGAAGCCTAACATCCTTGCTTGTTGTCCTTCTAAACCTGATATAATTAGGTCCCAGGAAAGCTCCATCTCACCAGCAGAGAGTTTGATTTTAATGAATAATGCTTTCCCTTTAAAGAGTGATATGTGCCTGCAAGAGAGGTCTTGGCTTTACAAAATGTGGCCTTGGAGAGCAGAACCCGCTTGAACCACAAGCTCACCACAGGCTTTGGCTGGATGACGCTTTGGTACAGCGAGGGCGACCTGTGGAAACATGTTCCCTTTGTACTTCTCCAGCTCTTTTCCCCTTTTCAGCAATAAATACTGTGACAGACAGACACCACAGTGCTCAGAGCCAGCAGAGCTCATGGAGCAGTTACACAAGCTGCTCGAGGCAGAGCCAGCAGTCTGCCACAACCATGACCTTAAATAGCTTTTCTTTCTATGCCAGTTCAAGCCATGGTTTGACTGTACAGCAAATCTGGCTTCAGGGCTGCTAACACAGGAGCAGAAATGCTGTGGCCACATAACACCAAGCATTGATCCAATATAAATTCACTCTGCCAGCTCAAATCTGGTGGAACAATATCAAGAGGTTATGTTCATACAGGCAGGCTTCATTCCGTACTGCGTATTCACACCACTCTGTGCTTCTGAACATGTCTCATCAGTCCTGCCAGAGTCAGCAGGAAACTAGCACAGCCTCTCCCCTCCCCTCCCCTCCCCTCCCCTTTTAATTTCCATTTTGTTTCTGTCTCCCTGTATTTATTTATTTAACACAAGCCCCTCTTTCCCCACGAGATGGTCTAGGACTGCTGTCTCCCTGGCCACTCTCACACCGCCTGAAGGGCATCCAAGAGGAAGCAAAGAAATAAAATCAAATGCTTCTGATCGTTTTCACTTGGACTAGAACACAGACCTGAGGATCACTGGAATGGCATAGTAACTGGAGGACATTTAAAAATATTTAAAGATTTACCATTTACATAAGGTTTTTGACTGCTACACATAAATGACAGTAACCACAAGCACATGGTTCAGTGTTTTCATTTTAGGGACAAAACTGTCCTATATCCAGGATAAAATTAGCATAATTTCCTGAAGGAATAAACCCACTAACACTAATCAAAGGAAAAAAAATGCCAGACCCTAAACAAATCATAAGATATGCATAGTTCTTCAGATGCAACTCTTTGTACAGTAAAAAAACCTTGAGCACTAACATGGACACATAACTGCACCTAAAGGCTTTGTGTTCCTGATGAATTATTTAATCACAGAAAAAATACAGACCTGAACAGGGTTCAGCAGATCTCCTTGTCTTCTTTAGGGGTCCTGAAGTCCTTTTCCTCTTAGGTGGCATTGATATTTTCCTCTCTGCCACTGCCCTTTCTGGCTTGCTCCCTGTTAGAGGAAATGTGTCTCAAATGTGATTGAGAACAAAAGTTTCTCTGTTGGAATGAGGAGTTCAGTAGTGGATTAGGAAGACACAGTCATGTCCCTTCTCATCACACTGATAAATATCCCACTCCTAAGTCCAGCTGTATAATACTGATTTTCATCCTTGATTTCTGAAGGAAAAAAAAGGGAGCAAATTCAGTCATAGCACTCAGGAAACATTTACCACCATCAAAATACTAAAACCTCTTTTGATGACAGACTTGTGTCCAGGTGCATCAGTAGTTCTCCACACAGACCATTCCCCTGAATAAATATTAACTTTTCTGCTCAAGCATCAACCAATTATTCACATAAACCTCATTCCTAACATAATGACACTGGCAAAAAAAAGATAACACACAAAGCAAGTATTTTCAAATCTACCCTGGCAAACACTTTGTGTCCTTTATGGGATGATTTGCTGTGGTGCGTTGCATTACTGTAGCACCATTACTTGTTATATCACTACGTTTGGAACAGGCTGTCAGCAGCAGATGGACTATTACTGATATGCAAGTAGGTGAGATACAGTGGCTGCACAAATTAAATCATTGTTTGCAGATCTCTGTGCTGGTTTCTCCTCGGTAGAGGGCCGTAACAAAGTGGTAGGAATTCCTCAATGTTAAATCACTGCTGATTTTTTATAATGCAATATAAAAAGTAATGCAAACAGAAATTACTGGTGAATCAAGACTGTGAAAGCCATTTCTATGCATCGTTAGTGTACGTATTTACAATAAGATAAAAGATGCACAGGGATTTAGCCGTGAGACTCCCATAGGGGAGACATATGTGGAATAAATCTGTGCACATCTTACTGCAAATTTACTTAGGTTTTAAGTGTTTGGGTAACTATATGGCTTAAATTTACACACAGAGTTTTAATGGCTAGGTTTGGCAGATTTTAATGCTTTAAATTAGATAGGAATGTATTCTTTGTCTCAAACGTGGGGCCTAAATAGCATTTCCCAGTGCAGCTGGCTTATTAACAAAACGATGCAAAACAAAGCCAATTATGAGCCTTTTTCTTGCCTGATGTCAGTTGCAATGGGGTCCTCTGGTCATATCCTGTCTGTAACGAGGAGGAGGTGGGATCAGCCTGTGGACAAAGAGCATCCTCACAGATGGCGAGCGAGGCAGCGGCACATGAACAGGCTGTGCCTCCTGTGTTTGCTAAGATGGGGACCCATCCAGAATGCACAAGCAGCCTCTGCAGAATTCAGTCACCTACAGGGAAGGGAAGGTGGCTCAGTGGTCCAGCTCAGGATTAATTATTGATGTTTATAAATTGCCATCATGAGTGCTCACACACTCACACACTCATACACTGGGGAAGGACACTGGCTTGTAGAAGTGTCAGCAAGTTCCTGCTGTCTCTTCCCCCTGCTGTCTCTTCATCTTTCTCTTTGTGTCTTCAAGAATAACTCCTGAACAAGTTTCATAGAGGCTATACCTTTGTGGCAACTTAGCTTGGCTTGCCATCTGCCCATCTCTCTGAGTCCCTTATGAAACCCGATAGCAACTTGAATCCCAAGGTGTACACAGAGAAACCTGGGTGGAGGTTACCAGTGGATCATGGATGGCAGGGATGGACACCTCTGCAGGAAGCACAGACAGACACACCAGTGAAGCCTGAGCATCCCTGGTCATGTCAGAAAGCTGTGGAAGTGGCCCATCCCCAGTAATGCCTGCACAGCTCATCTGGGTGTGAGCACCGCGTCGTGCTGATGCAGATGGCAGGTGTAGCTGGGAGAAGACCATCTCCTCTTTTATCTCAGTCAAGAAACAGCCCAGCCATGAAATGAAGCTCTGCATGCCTGATTGCCCAGGAGAAGGATGCAGCCCTGGGAGGCCAGCACAGCCAGCAGCAGTGGCCTTGAATCCTGGCTGGATTCAATCCAGGGTGGAGAACCCAGAAAAGTGCACAGGCACATGTGGAGCAATGACTCACAAGTAATTTGCTTTGTCTCCTCTAATGGGTAGAGATGATCTGTAGGTCCTCTGCCTCCCACTCTGGTCTCTAACTGAGTCAGAAAGCTGACTATATCGGCCTCCTGCAAGCTGTATCGTGGGGGAGTGATGACAGCCATCTTCATGATAGCTGAGTTCTTCTCAGAGCCATGGTAACAACGCTCCTAATTAAGGGACACAAAAAATGAGCAGTCTCTCCCTCCCACTCTTTCATATGCATACACACACACACAGAGAAAGCCCAGAAATGGATGATGCAGCACTTCTCCTGACCTGAAGGATACACCAGCTCCAGGGAGGGAGAATGTACATGTGGGCAGCCTCCAGCCTTCTCCCTGCCGCAGTGTCTGTGGAGTTTCCTGGAGCCACATGGCACCAGGACTGCACCAGCAGGACTGCATTCCCACAGGACACATCAGACCGAGTTTTGGCAAAGGGTGCAACAAACTGTAAAATCCAGCATCCTTGTCCTTAAAATTTCCTGTTGTTTCATCTGCAAGGTGCTCAAAGTGTGTCTGGGAAGTGACTGTAGGTGTCATCACTGAAGAGGCTGAGTTTTTTTCTTTAACTTCCAGACAGCGAGAATCACCCCTTTCCCAATGAAAGTGAGCCAGGCTCAGTTTTTTTCTTATGTCTCCAGAGCACAGAGTTTAGGCTAATCAGATCCTGCAGAGCATTTTAAAGTGTTTTCTTTCTCCTTCCTAGTTAACAATTTTTAGCGTTGTTTCTACCACGATGCAGCCGAGCTCTGCCCCTGCTGAAAAATGCTGCACTAGATGACACCACACACAAACTTCTTCCTCCAGTGCAGACTCTGTGAACCGAGACTTCAGGTGTTTAAACTTCTGTATCTTCACACAGAAGTTCAGTGAAGACCTTACAAGCCTTCTTCACTTCAGTCCCACGTAATCATCAGACAAATATAAACTTTTAACTTTACACGCTGAACTCAGATTATGCCTTGCTTTTAGGCTGTTCCACACAGCAAATTCCCCTTTCCCATTCTGAGCATCTTTGTATGTACCTTGTCCCTTCCTAGGGTGAATAATTAATTTCACCAGCAGGCTTCTGCCTGTTTATGCCATACATCCCACTTGAAGTTAATTAGCCGTATTAAAGTTTTCCAGCTAAAAATAAAACCTCCCCAAAGATGCTATCTATGCCCTTAAAAACACTATTTGTGCTGGCATGCACAAATTCTCCCTTTTTTATCAAAAGTAGCCACCGGGCTCATTTCCTCTCTCACAGTTCTCGCCTTCCCCCGGATTTGCATCCCTGCAGGAGCCCAGGGGCTGTTTAACACACCGTGGCTCCCCTCAGCCAGGACCTTGTTGCAGCAGAGCACTGAACACCCACTCAGCTCCTGAAGTTCTTGTTCCAATGAAGCCGTGTAGGAAAGTGGTTTCCTGGGGGAGAATGTAACTTAATGCTGTAGAGTCAGTTTTGCAGTAAAAGCAATCACTGATAATACTTGAGGGGGTTTTTTTCTCCTATTAAAAAAGAAAGCACCAAAACTGTTATTTAGAACTGCTGCGAAAATAAAACTGTCCTCCTAAGTTCTGACATTTAAAAAGAACCCCGTATGTGAATCTTCTATGAAGGTGCAGCACGTTCTTACTATTATTAAAGAAAATATTATAAATTATATACGTTACCATTCAAAACCTAAAGTATCCAGCATTTCAACATTGACTCTTGTGATACATGGAGATCCAAAGATATTCTCAATCCTAAATGTTAGGGAAAACTCTCCACAGCTTTTCCAGATAGTATACTGAAACTAGCTTGTGGATGAAACATAAATAATTTGAGATTGTTGCTTTAGCCTTACGAATTTGGGTAGGATTTTTCGAAATGTAAGTGATGTCTGCTGTATGAAAGGCCATTCTGCATCAGACCAGAAGTCCATTTACTTCTGTCTCCAATAGCTGCTTTTCCCAAGGGAAGTGGAAGAGCAGGACAAAGACATGTGATATTATCCTCTCATGTTCTTCCAGTCTCCAACTGTTTTCAAGTAGAGACAGTTGCTGTGTTGGAAGCGGTTTCTGTTTAATTAGTAGCACACAGTGAATTTATTTCATATGTATTTGTCCAGTCTTGCCTTGAACCCGTGTCAGCCTTTGAAATGTTTTCTCAAGTTATCCCCAACAAATAGGAAGGCTTTCTATTTTTTTTCTTTTTCTTGTTTTTTCTTCTTTTTGTTTTGTTTATGTGCTCAATTGTTTTAAGGAAGATTGACAACTAAAAAGAGAAGTGCACAGTCAGGGCTTCAAGGACTCCATGTACTGTGAGAGCTGGAAACACCATAGAAACAGGGAACAAACCTTTTACATCAAGGCACGAGCCAACTTCTGACCAGTGAACTTGAGAGGGAAACTGGACTTGCAATTTATCCCATAGCCCAGTACTGACCTGCTTCCTGCAGATTTATTTGAGGCATTTGGTGCTGGTCACCATCAGAGGCGGGTGACCAGATTGCACAGACTTAAATAGGAAAGTTTCTGCGTTCCTGTTTAAACAGTTTGTTTCATTTATTAATTAAGTGAAGAAATATGCAGATTTCACAAATGATTGGTTTCCTTCCAGAACTAAACTTCTGCCATTCAGACAAGCAAGTGCTTTATCCACTGACTTAAAGTATGTTCCTTCTCTTATTAATCTCTGGCAAGCAAGTGCACATCTCTTCTCATGCTTGCTCCTTTTTCTGTATGTTTTCAAGCTTTCTCCAACCCTGCTGGCTGCTTTGTAAGAATAGAAGCCCTGATAAAGTATTTTTAAATGCTACTGTTTAGTTTGGCTGCTTTGAGATGGCTCCTCACCTCTTCTTTGCTTCTTTGGAACCAAGAACTGTCCTGGTTTCAATCACTTCCTGACAATACTGGGACTAATTTAAATTTGCCACTGGAAACACCTGGACAATTTTGGGTGGAAAGCTGGGATAAATGCCTATAGCCTGCCTCTCCTCAGTGGTCTGACAACCATCTGCCCGCCTCTGTGTGGAGCAGCACAGGCACAAGGAGTTTGGGGAGCAGGTTATCACTGGGAATGCCTGTGCATGCAAGTTCCCACAGTGGGGCCTCAGGGGTAAAATGTTTTGAGGTTCCACAGCTCATCCAGAGACCACCAGAAGGTGCAGAAGCTCCTTTAGCCGGTGGGTGTCTCAAGGTGGGCATTAAAGGTGCAGAAATCATCAAAAATGAAGTCATTTTAACAGATCTGCTACTTAATTATCTCTCAATCGGCAGTACTAAAATTCAGCTGCTCCACCAGGTTCCTGTAAAGGTTAAATAGTGTCATTATTAAAGTGCTTTAAAAAGGTAATTAATCAGCACTTTTATTTTTAGATCCAAAGTTAACCATTTAAAAGGTATATCTCACTTTCCTGGCACTTGCCTACCATTTACTCTTTGAGAATATCCATTTCTCAGGACTCCTGCTTTTTTTACCTGCATCAGAAATTCTCAGTTAATGCATGCCATATCGTAATAATTACATTTTTGAGTCATTTAACACACTACATATCTGACAAACTCTCTCCCAGGCCTACTTTTAAATGCCGTTGAACTCAGATTGAAGCAGTGACCACACTAAAGCACTTTTGTTTGGAGCAATTTCTCTTCCCTTTTCACAAGAGTGAGTGAGCAATGGCCAGAGAGGCTGCTGAGCTAGGCAAAAAAATCACAATTTCTGTTCTTGTGGGACACTCCAATATTTTGGGGTTTTTTAATTTCCAATCAAAGGACATGTTAAGTAACAGAACTTTTTGTGGGACAAAAATGCTCCTAAATTTTATCATAATTTAAGAGAGCACAGCTGAATTATTCAGTTTTGGGGAAATACAGGTGGTGTAATATTAGGAGGGAGCCAGGGGTCCCAGGAAAGTTGTAGTACACCCATAAGGAAAGCTGGGAACATGAATTATACCTCCTTTGAGGCACCTGGACTTCAGAGCTCAGCACAAAACGAAATGGCTCCCTTTCTTTAAAAGAAAAGTGAAACACATTGATTTGGTATGAACAGCGATGCAATATTTCACTTTGATGGCTTAAAGAAAGAGCAAATGTTTTGGTCTAAGTGGAAAATTCCCTTTGGATACTTTCACATTTCTGTAAAATCTTTTTTCTGACAGCAAAAGGACAAACATTTAATGGAAAATCCCCATCAATCAATCTAACAAAAAGTTTTAGTGGCTGCCAGCACAGAATGACACAGGAGGCTCTCCCAGCAGCAGTCAAGAATTTTAGCCCTTAACCCTTAATTTTATTCTCAACAGTGTTTTTAGCTGAAAGTTATTGTTTAGGAAAAACTTCTGTTTCCATAGGCATCCATTATTTTTCAGCTGAGTGCTGAACAGCAAAATTGGGCAGAATCTGCCATACAGGAAACAGCAAAATCTACAGACTTGAAGTTGCCTTGTCTTAAAAAGAGCCCTGGGTTTCACCTATACACATCCTGTGGAGCTCACTCAGCAACAGGAGGATTTCAGCTAAAGCAAAAAGAATTGATTTTCATAAGTAACTCAAAACTAATTGAAGATTGTAAAATCCTATTGACTTTTTATGGATGTTTTAAGTATGTTTTAAAACCCATCGAGTAGAAATCCAAAGGTTTCTCTTTTCAAGCACTCCAAACCTGGGATGAGAAGGGTTCCCACAATGTTTTATAGGGGCTGTGCAACCAGAACTTTGACCTCATTCAGCTCTGTGGGTGGGGGTCTTGGGCCAGGCTGGGTTTCCCTCAGTGCACCAGATCCCAACTTTCTGGAGATCCCAACTTTTGGAGAAAAGGCAAAGTGAGTTGACAACTATTGAATCTAGAATGACATGATGGGAGATAAACCGGCATCACAGCTCCGAGGGTACAGTGAGCACTCTATAATTCTCAAAGTCACTACAGCAATCTGTTTTCTGGTTTTAGGTAGAAATTACCATTTGGAAATATGAATTTCCAAGCATACTTCTCTCTTAATTCTTCAAAAATGAATTTGCAGGATCAGTTGTTCATATATATGTAAAAAAAAAATCTTTTTACCATAGGAGAGTTTTATAAAAGAAAGATGTTCAGCCAGCTCTGCTTTTGATATGACAATAATTTTGTTGTGCTTAAAGTAAACAGTCTTCAGACTGGTGCTTCCCCTGTGCCAACCTGAGCTTTTCCCCATAAACAGGCAACATTCAACAGTAAAAATGATGGAACGAGTGATGACATCCTTTCTTGAAGGAGAAGAGTGTGGGTGTTTATTAGCAGTCTGTGTGTGAATTCAGCAATGATATTCTCCGTGTTTGCTATTAGCAAAACTCATAGGGGAGCTGCTCAGGCTGCTCCAGCTCCCAGCACGAGCAATTCCCACACCAAGCTGTGATGGAGGCAAAGGTCCACATGGGGCAGGCAGTGAGGGCATCTCTCTGTGGGAGAAGAGACAGACAAAGAGCTTGGCAGGGATGTGGGATATCAGAGCGGGGAAAAGGTGGCAGAGCAGGAAATAAGAGCACAAAAGAGACTCTCATGCTCAAAATCTCAGACTTGCCAGATCTGTGCACTAACCAGTCACTCGCATACTCCCATTTGTTTTTGTCAGAGGTGACTGAGAACATAGGCAGAGGTGAAGGTCAGCACTTAAGGTATAAACAATCTCTGCCCTCCAGGTCTCAGAGGGTAAGAGGCCAGACACATCAGTCGTGTGCAGAGAAGCTGCTCCATTAGAAGCCACAGAGATGCACTGATTCACACTACTTCATCTTCTGAACACTAATTTCTTTCTGGAGAATATGAAAAGTCTTATTCCTCTCAGGCTGAGGGAAGGGGAAAAAACACCTTGTTCACAGGGCAGTGAGGGTAGCCCAGTTAACTTTCATTTAGGCTTGGCCAGAAGTGCTGTTAAACGTCTTTCCAAACAGCCAGATGGAACATGCTGCTCCCCTCTTCTAAATTCACTAAAATTAGTGATGTTTTACATGGCAAGAGGAGCAATATTCAGGCAGACCTGTAATCTCTCCACTTAAATTCTGCTGCAAAGGCCCAACATCCCTCCAGTTGCCTGTCTCTGTCCAGTCACATCACTGTTCCATCATTTTGCTTTATGTTAATTTTTCAGCTTTCACTTTCCCAGTCCTCCAAACTGAAATCACTGTAACAACATCAGGTGACAGTCTCTAAACCTCTATTCCCAACAGTCTCTAAACCTCTGTTCCCAAGAGCCACAGCTAAACAACTGCTCATAACATTCACATCCCCTCCTTAGGTCTCTTCAGGGTTTTTTCCTGTTGAAGTATTGCAAGGCAGTGGTCAGGTACACATCCTGCCCAACAGGGACTGGGAGGAGGGGAGATTTAGCACAACTCTGCCTGCAAGTTAAGACACAAATATGACTAAAATACAGCTCAACTATCTCAACCTAGTGTCCTACAACCAGTCTCTGTTTAAAATGGTTTCTAGTAGGAAACCATCCCCCTGCTTGACACATTTTGACAGAGCTGAGTTTTGGGAGTTTGGGAGGGTTAGGGAGGGTTGGGGTTTTGGGAGGTTTGGGCACAGGGTTAGGGTCCAAGCCAGGCGAGCAGGCTGACCTCATTTTTGCCCACCTTTGTGCCCAGACCTGCGGGCTTAACCACTCTGTTACTCTTTTTGGGGTTGTTTTTTTTAATAATGGAAAAAAAAATACTTTAGAAAGTTATATTACCTTGTGTAAGAGGAGCAAGCAGAGCTGAGACCCAAGCTGTCACCATCCTTCTCCAGGCACCCACACTCGGTGCTCCCCTTGGGGAGAGGGTGGCAGCAATGCCAGCCTTTGCCTCCATCTCCAACCCCCAACTCTGCCACCGTGCTGGGCCACAGCAGATGTGGCACATGTATTTATTCACTGCCTTCTTTTTAGCACACTACACGTTTTCTAAGGATTTTCCTCAACTGGGCAAGTATCATTTTTCTCCATTTTGTGACTCCACTCTTGGGCTTATCAAAGATGTGTTTTTAAGCTGAGGAGGAACAGCTGCCTTCTGCTAACACCAGCCACATGCCAGACCATCCCCAGCACTCATTCCTCCTCACTACCAACCTTTCTCAAGTGTTTTGGAGGAGAATTTCTCACAACCCTCTCCTCTGTCCTGCTCCCCACTTGATAACTAGGCTACCTCAGGGCAGTAGAGCCATAAAATACTCAAGTGGGAAGCAACTGGTACATCTGCCCTGCATCTAGCTGGCAGAATGCTAGAGCAGGTGTTCGTCACAGCTTTTGTAATCTCATGGTTCCCTCCCCAACAGCCTGCCCACAGCCAGCAGACAATCTCTGAACAGCCCTCCCTAATACTTATATAATGATCCTGCAAAATACGGAATTTTACCAAGTCCCCAGAATGTCATTTTCTGAATAAAAACTCAGTCTTAAAAAAAAAAAATAGCAAACGTAGGTATTTACTGCCAAGATCTGATTATCTTGTTTTCATGAGATTTTCACCACTGTTGACAACTGAACTGGGCTGATTATCACACCTGGAAGCAGAGTCAGCCCCAGACTCAGCCGACCACATCACCTTGAAGCATCTTCTTTCTCTTTTGGATATTTTCCTTGTAACGTTCAAATCCCTCTTCCAACATCAACATCCCTGTTGTTGCAGTTGCTCCCAGAGCCTCCTTTTCCAGATGGAGAGCTGATGTTTCCTGAAGCACAGCACTGTGCACACTCCAGCTCGCTCATTACAATTTACAGTTTCCTCTTCCGCTGCCCTGGGCCACTGCACAATATAAACAATAGCTGTGTCTTGAAAACCATCCAAAACAAATGGGTCTCGCTGCCTGTGCTGCTCTCAGATCTGTAAAGAGAGCTTACTGTGTGCACAGTTGGTTTAATCCTGTGAATAGTCTGGAAAGTATGATATAATGCTCATTTCTTACCAATCAGTTCTTTGCTGGAGTCTTGCTAAAGAAACTTTCCCCCAGATTACTCTCTGTAGCCTACAGAATAGCTGAGCTGTATTCCTAGAACTTGCTGGTTTTTTTTTTTCCCGCAGTAAAATAACCATCTGTAACAAGGAAAGATGTAAAAAAAAAAAAAGAAAAAGAAAAAAAGGAAAAGCAAATAATCCCCCTCCATCATTATGAGCTGGCAATGCAGTGGTAATAAGCAGCTAGAGCTGGAGTCAATATTTGCCAATACTCTGAACATTCAGAGGCATGGTGTGCACCTGGGATTTTCACTAATATTTCCTGGATACTCAGATTTTTCTTTTTGCCTCCAGCACAGTTTCCTGCTGTCTGAGTAAACTCCTCAGAGATGCTGTTTTTGCAATCTCCTGTGTTTTATAATTCAATGGCAGTTTATCACTCCTTTGAGTAATCCACAGTGGGATATACTACAATCTTCTGCTACGGGGTTGTCAGGTGTGGTGGGATCTTCCCTCCACCTCAGAGCAGCTGGGTTTGCTGACCTTGTCATGACAGGACCTCAGGTCAGAGTGGAGGGATCTCAGTAAGAGATTAATGCCCCCACAAAAGGGCAGACTGTAATTCAAAGGAGTTGGCCTAAAAGGATAATCTGAAAAAACAAGTCAACTCAGGTTAAGGACTTACATTTTTTTCCTCAAATCACTCTAGGTCATATATAGTCAACAAGATTTATTTTGAGGTTGCCACCTGGGGATTTCTCCTTCTCATCTCTTTTTTCTGGGTGAGATTCCTTTGTACAGGAAACAGACTACATAAGAAACCCTAAAGGCAGGGCTTTTTAGTGTGTACTATCACATTTTTGTGTATTTCCATCACTCTATTAGGTTGCCCTGTCCTTCTATCTTTATCTATCTCTGCATCAACAAAGCCTCCTAATTTCCTTAACAAATATCCATTTGTTGGTATCAAGGTAACCTATACAAGACATTGAACTTTGCTTACCAAGAGAATCCTCGAGGACTGATCTCCTCATGTCCAAAAATTTCAAAGAATTTATTTGATCAGATAAAGGAAATTCCCATGGGACTACTATACAGCATCAAAATGCAAGGAGTATGGGATTAATTATTTTGGCTATTTTAACTAAGAAAATTGAGTACCAGTCACAAGAGCAGCCTTTGAACTCTGGAGTAATATTACCACTCAATCAGGGTAATTGTCCCTTCCCTACAAGGCTGCTATATGCCTTCCAGTATCTGACTTATTCCCTTGAAAGTGTTATACATAACCTTCAGCACAAATAATAACTTCTTATGTGGTACCATATGAAGAAAAACAAAAAAAAGACAAATTACATCTACTTTTTTGGTTGTCTAAAAGTTCAATTATCTGAACAAAGCAAAAAGTGAGGCAAGTCAGATGTGAACTATTTTCAGTGAAAGCAAATTGAATTTTATCATTTCATCTTCATGTGTTCAAGTACTGGCCAGGAAGGCCAATGGCACCTGGCCCGTATCAGCAATAGTGTGGCCAGCAGGACCAGGGCAGTGATTGTCCTCTTGTAGTGGGCACTGGTGAGGCCACACCTCAAGTGCTGTGTCCAGTTCTGGGCCCCTCAATTCAGGAAGGACATTGAGGGGCTGGAGTGTGTCCAGAGGCGGGAGCGGAGCCGGGGAAGGATCTGGAATAGAAATCTGGTGAGGAGCAGTTGAAGGAACTGGGGATGTTTAGCCTGGAGAAAAGGATGCTCAGGGGTGACTTTATTGCTCTCTCCAACTCCCTGACAGGAGGGTGCAGCAGGTGGGGTTGATCTCTTCTTCCAGATAACAACCGACAGGACAAGAGAAAATGGCCTCAAGTTGCACCAGGGGAGGTTTAGACTGGATATTAGGAAGAATTTCTTCACCCAAAGGTTTGTCAAGCACCGAAGCAGGTTCCCCAGGGAAGTGGTGGAGGCACAATCCCTGGAGGTATTTAAAAGATGTGCAGATGTTGCACTTAGGGACACAGTTTATAAGTGGAATTGGCTGTGCTCGGTTGTCTGTTGGACTTGATGATCTTAAAGGTCACCTTTCTAACCTAAATGATTCTATGATTCTATCCTTGTAAATTTTGTTGTCTAATATTTTATGCCACTGGGTTCAGACTAACGGGCCTGTAGTTGCTTAAGCCACTTTTTCCCCTTCTGGCAGTGTAGACATTGTGGTAGCGCATTTACCATTTGCTACCCACACGGCACAAGCTGTCAACTTGCTTGTTTCATTTGAAAACTTCCTCAGCTTCCACGTATAAGATGAATAATGGTCAGGCCATTTGATCCAGGTCCATCAAACTCCATGAGTTTCAATTTCACTTTGAGAAGAGCAAGTTTCATTTCCTTACACTCATTCCACCAACCTGTGGTTCCACCTACAGCATCTGTGCCCAGACTTACTGAAATGGAAACCATTTTCTTTCTGAAGGTTGAAGCATTCATTTAGGCATAGGACCATAACATCCTCCTGGGAAAATGGCCCCATTTGTTTTTCCCTTAGTTGGTTTCCAGAATCCCAGATGCTGTTTGGCTATTCTGATACTTTGTGGTCATTGAGATATAGTTCTCTTTGGAGATCACTACTTTCCTCTATTCCTGCAGGGTTTTCTTCTTCCACAGATCTTTCCTCAGTGATTATCCAACCATGGGCTTCCAAGAACCACTTTTTTTTTTGCCCTTCCTTTGCATACAAGTTCCAATTTTTTTTTCATTTCTGTAAACAGGAGAATACAGTGGAGGTGTTTCTAAAGAGTTACTGCAAGGACTGGTCCCTGGACTCAGGGTTTTGTGTAGTTTTTTCAGTCTGGACTGAAAGAACACCTTGATCTTCAAAACATGCAGGTCAAGGGAAAGTAAAATCACAGTAAAAAAAGGAAGAGGAAATAACTTGACAGAATTACTGTAGTCCTTAGATGTATAAGCAGAATAAATGTAGGGATTTTGTATTAAATTTGTATTTGGCACTGATGAAACTGCTACTGAATCTAGTTGTGCTAGACAATATAATGGAAGTATATGAATGCAGGAAAATCTGATAATTTCAAGAATTATACAGGACTGTGAGTCTTTTCTGTGACTAATTTAGGGTAGAGCCAAGCTGTGGAACATGTAGCTTCAGTATCTGAGAGGAATGCAAACCCACAGCTCTGAGATTTTGGCATACTGTGTCTGCTGGTGGCAACAGGCTATGACAGAGGAGGGGTTTGGGCATGGAATAATACTTTGTCTTTCTTCTTTCTACCTTGCCCAGCTTTCTCAAGTCTTTATGCACATTTGCCTCTGTCCTTGTCTGCAAAGCAAGAATTCTGTTTGGCTGAGCCCATGCTGTCTCCTGTGTGCCCACCTCACTCTCTGCAGTGGTCTCCCTTTCCAGAGGAGAAGCATTTCCTGTCTGGTCTCCAAAGGGTCTCCACCCATCCAGGTAGGTGCCTCTGCTGACCACAACGTATCTCACC
Organism: Gymnorhina tibicen; assembly: GCA_013399875.1. NCBI lineage: Eukaryota > Metazoa > Chordata > Aves > Passeriformes > Artamidae > Gymnorhina > Gymnorhina tibicen. The sequence continues at coordinate 591,132 of VXAZ01002730.1, forward strand.
TGATGCTACTGCAGCCTGCTGCATGGAGGGATAATTCACCATCCTGCACTCTTTACAAGCTTTAGAAGTTCAGATTTTCACTCTTTCAAAGAAAGAAGACAGAAAGTGTCACTTGCTAGTAACAATCTTTTAAAAAAGGCAGAGGTCCTCCAAGGATTCTGTGTGCACCAGGAGTTTTAGTGTTGGGAGATGCAATGAGGCAGCTCCATTGATCATCACATAACCCATTAAATCATTTATTGTTGAAGTCTCTCTGCAAAATCCCTTTTAAAAAACAGAGAATATTTTGTATTATTTATTACAAAATCCTCTTCTGCCAACAGCGAGACTCGCTTCACACAGAACTTCAATAATGGTAAACTAACTGATTTACTGCAAAGTAACTGATTTACTGGAATACCTCTTACATTTTTAATAGCTCTGTCTGTATGCCTGCTGTTATTTGCACCCTGCAAAAGTGGCATATGAAATAAAGGACAGATGTTCCGAAAGCTGAAAAAGAGCGCCATAGTTTTAATGAACAGCTACCTGTCTGAGACCTCTGCCGGAAAAAAAAAAATCCCATTTCTAGGTGGCTTCTGAAGAATAGGATTTAAATATGTTAGAAAGTATTTTAGACCCCACAGATGTCATGGCTGCTTTGAAAGGCAGAACCCTGAGTGAGGATAAACAGGGATCTTTTCCAACAGAACATGGATTTATCAAGACTCGAAGATTAATTTTGTTCTACCAAAAATCAACTCTGAGAATCCATTTAAGACAACACATTTTGGTTTTGTGCTCTAATGCGCCAACAAGAGTAGTCACTTTCTCTTCATAAAGTGGACACTTATTCCAGTGGGCTGGAATCAGAACATATTTACTCTGTTCACAGCAGAGAACTGCTGACCATCTTCATTTACAGAATCACAGAATAAATTAAGTTGGAAAAGACCTCTGAGATTATCGAGTCCAACCTAATTTAAAGTAACTACCAAACAGCAGAAGTTTAAATTTAAATAGGTGTATAGAAAAAAGTAGAGTGTCAATACTATATGATACAAAGCGGCAGCAGGTCAAATTCAACCTAAGTGCCCCTCCTCTGACCCTCTTAGCTCAGTACAATTTTGGCTTGATATACTGAAAGTGATGGAAATCAGCTGCAGACTGGTTGCAGGGATTACTGTTTATTCATGGCTCACACAATCTGCACAGAGAAATGGAAGCAGTTAATGCTACCTGGTTCCTTGAAATTCAAAGCATTAAAATTCCAAATGTGGCAGATTTTGAATGTGTCCAGCAAGAATAAACAACAGATTGTTTCTATTGAGAGCTGGAACCATAGTGAGCAATACATGAAGGACAGGCACCTCCCAGCCTGATGGCAGTATTTAAAAGGTCACACAATTGAATTGGGTGGGGTTTTCCCCTCTCTTAATCCCCTGCAAAGCTTACAGACAATGCAGCTTTAGGCACCTAAGAGTTTTGGACATAAAGCCCCATGAAAACAGTATCTCCTTAAACTGTTTTGTCTCAGCCGCATATAAACCCTCTTTCTAACCCCATTCAGTTCCATGCATGACACGTGGATTTCAATTCAAGCAGCTTAATCTCATTTGAGAAAGTAAGTCCAGGCAAGCATGGCAGAGAGCTGTCAGAAATGTGGATACTTCTCTTTGCATTTCGATATAAGCGTGTTCTTGTGACATGCAATTGCACATGAAGGTTTTGCTTCACAGGGATATGCTCTACCATGCTGCTGATGCAAAGGTGTGTTGAAGCAGGTTTCATGTTGCCCAGTAATCTACATGAGGAATTACATCCCATTCTTGTAGCTGCCCAGGCTGTTAAACTAATGAGTAGGGAAGGAAAATGAAGGGGAAGCTAAGAGAGCACTATCTAACTCAGAAATCTGAGTTAAAGGCTTGTAAACGACCTTGAATGGGATCCCTTCCTGCAAGAGGTAAGCCCAGAGTTTTAGACAAGAAGACACACGCGGCTACACACAGACAGCGAGATGTTTTTTGTGAGGAGAGTGGTGAAATAGTGGAACTGGTTGCCCAAAAAGGTGGCAAATGCCCCATCCCTGAAAACATTCAAGGCCAGGTTGGACAGGGCTCTGAGCAGCCTGATTTAGTTGAAGAGGCCCCTGTTCATTGCAAGGGGGTTGGACTAAACGGCCTTTAAAGGTGCCTTCCAACCCAACCATTCCATGAATCCATGATTCTATGACAGCACAAGGAAAAAGGCAATGAACACCCGTCAGTATGCTAGCATAGCAACCACAGATGAGCCACCTCAACTTTTCATTTAGCTCACAAACTGAAAGCAAAATCCTTTTCCCTACCAGTACTCTGTGGGAATACCACAATCACATATGAAAATGGGAATCAGGACTCCATGCTTCCCACCAGCCTTCAAAAGAAATCAACTTAATGTGGCTAACAAGTCACACTTAGGTATGAATGAATTGCAGCCAAATGCAAGCCTGACAGTTCAATTATAAAATATGTCAAGGCCTTCCAGGAGTGATTAGCCCCATAGCATTGAATAACGTTACCAGAGGCATGACTGACTAATTGGCAAAGCAGCATTAATTTTTAAATGACAAACAGCATCTTACTGATGTGGGTTGCTAAAAGGACAAAGCATAGCACCTGGTAACTGGTGGCACATGTATCTAAAGGGCTCATCTCTATCTTGAGAAACAAACGACATCTAAAGGGTTGGATAGCTGCCTGGCAAAAATCATAACCTACAAAGTTATCAGGGCTAAAGCCTTGTTTTTGTCCCTAGATGAAGGACTGCTGGCTGGCAACATGGTTGATAAAGTTAAGACACTGTTAATTAGCAAAAAAATATATACATTGATTTTTATGGAAAATAGTATTTCCAGATGCTGTAGAGACATTTTATTGGTCCTGACCCAAAGGAAGCTGAATCAGGGAGATTGGTGACCGATGTGGCTGCTGTGGAAATGTGGTAACTGTTTCCAGACATCATGAAAAATAAGGTGATTAGAAGTACTCAGCAAGGATTTCTGAAGAGAAAATCATGACTGACCAACTTGATAGCCTTGAAAGGTTCAATGGATAAAGGGAGAGCATTGGATATTGGGTATCTTGAGTTGAGTAAGGCTTTCAACACTGATTGCTGTAACATCCCCTTTTCCAAACTGATTAAGTGTGAACTAGGGAAGTGGACAAAGAGGTGGACTGAGAACTGGCCAAACTGCCAGGCTCAAAAGGTTATAATCAGCAGCATGAAGTCAGCTGGAGTTGAGTCACTAGTGGTGTGCCCCAGGGATCTACAGTAAGGCCAATACTGTTCATCGTCCTCATTAATGATGCAGATGATGGGAGTGTTCCCTCAGCAAGTTCGCAAACACATCAGCAGGTGGTGAACAACTGATTGTGCCTCACTTGCTCGGTTTTTCCTTAAATCTCGTTTCTCTCTTTATTAGCTCCCTATTCATTACAATTACTATTAGTGATATTACATTTTACTGTATTTCAGTTGTTGAAGTGTTCTTATTTCAAGCCAAAGGTTTTGTCTTTTTCTGATTCCTCTTCCCATCCCACTGTGGGAGATGCTCATGCCACAGAAAGAACTTGGTGTTGTAGTACACCCAAGAACAGACAAGTATATGTATTTTGCAATGATAAAACATGCTTTAATACATGTTATTCATCACTGTACATATATTTTTGTGTGAGAGTGGTGGTAAATGAATTTCTCCGTTCAGCTGTACAGACACACATTAATTAATTCATGTTCCTGTAGCACCACAGGAATTATTCTCATATTTTATATGTTTTAAAAATTTCAGCGTGGAGTTCTCATTGGCTCATTTAAAGTACTTGTTTTATACAGTCATAACTGCAAATATCATTCTTGTCAAAATAAGTTTCAGAAAGTGTAACCCTTTAATACTTCGAAATAAGTGCACTGTAAACTAGAACTGAACTTGCAGTAACTGCTGGAATAAAGTTCTTTGCAAAATCTTATTTGCCTTGTTGCTATTCATGGGCATGGAGCAGATGGATTAAGTTTATTTATTATGAGTAGCACATAGTAATTTTTCTGGTCTGCTTTCTGGGTTGCCTTCTTTTAAGTATATAGTGCTCCAGTTGTGTGATGTACACACAACTAGTGTTTGTAGTCAAACATTGGAGTAAATACATACTTAAAGTCAAAGCTGGTTGTATAGCAAAATTACAGGGTAGAGTTAGGGCTATTTATATGGCACATGGACCAGACACATTAGGATATGTTTAATTTTTCTTAAGCATTTTCTAAATTCTTCATTTACAAATCAGAATATTTATTTTGAGAATGCTCATAACAGTAATTTAATCTTTCACTATTAAGACATTGAATTGTATTTTTAAATTAAAACCCTGTTGATATAATTTGTTATCACAAGATAGATATAGGTAAAGACAGATACAGATATAGATATAGATATAGATATAGATATAGATATAGATATAGATATAGATGATATAGATGATATAGATTATATAGATGATATAGATTTAGATGATATAGATATAAAACAGTTCTTACAAACTACTTTATAGGCTTGTCTCCTAATTCTCTGAAGAAAAGGAAGTTTCTAAATACCTTTTGAAATTGGAACTTAGATACTAAACACTTTTAAACACTTTGGTAAGGCTCAGAACCGAATTTGGTCAAAAGATGAAGACTGTATGTATTCAAACCAAAGACTGACTTGAATATATACCAACTTTTTTTTCCTGTTTCTCAGCATATTTTGTTCCATGATCTGGCCTTTCTAATGTAAATTATTTTGATCAACATATGCCAGAAAGAGCAAACACGTGCACAGTGGAACCTGCAATAAGATTTCAGGGTGTAAAGGTGTGATGCCAAGCTCCCAAGTCAATTCAGAAGAACTTTATGCATTATGAAGAATGTATTATATTATTACATATGCTGAGACTTTTGAGTATTGCATAAAACAAAACAGAAAAAAAAGAAATTTAAATATTAATAAGAGCCCCATTTACTACAGTGTCAAAGACACATGAGAAATAAAAATTGAAATACCTGGAAAAAATATGTTAAAACACTGTGACTGAAAAGAACAAAACAAAATATAGCAAAGCAAAAAAGGAAATAAATAATGGATGAATTAGTGGTTCCTCTTGCATTGTTAAAAACACAACAGAGGATCAAATGACTTTAAAAGAGAACCAAACACAAAAGCTTCTTTTTGGAAGAAGAAGTGTCAACAGTCTCAGAATCCATCTTTAATTCAGCAAAAACATAAAAAGGAAAAAAAACAACAAAAATTGGTTTGGAAGTCTGCTTTTTCCTTTTGGGTTGACTTTTTATCAAGTTAATAAGCTCGTGGACTTAAAAAAATTATCCTTGTTCACCTAGGGGTTGAAATAGGTGCATAAACACTGTATAAAAACAGAAAGTTAAGCAAATACATAGAAAATCTTTGAAAAAAAAATTGGAATTATAGAAAAGCTATTCATCCTGCATGCAGTCCCATGGTAACGTTAACATTTTTCTGTATATCTGGTGATTTCCAGAGTGACATCTGCTCAGACAGTGACTGATCTCCCTCACCCCTCTGCTTTCACTTTATTTTATTCTCATAGCAGAGTCAAGGGGTCTGTTACTGCTTTTATTAAGGTCTCTGGGAGTTTTGCCATCTCCTCAGGCCTCACTTTGATAAGAAAAAATTGGGCTCATGCTGCTGAAACCCAAACCATAAGCAATTTCCAATGTGATCTTTTCCACACAGTCATTTCTCTACCTGGGCACAAGAACAAATGTGGGAACATATAATCCAGTCTCTGTTCTCACTGGTGAATACTTGTGTGACAAATCCTATTAAAAACGATTGATATACCTAAACCAGCACTTTTTCTCATCACCATTGTTTCAGTGACAGGGAGGCTTATTGGCCAGACTGACAATTGGAGTGAACATTAGACTTTACTGTCCTTCTGGAAATGAGCAAGGTCTGGGAAGGTGCAGCACTTCAGCCTTTCCTTGTGTCAGCTTGTCAGATGCAGCCACCCTCTGCCATGCTCTGGAATGATTTGCTGCTGCTGCTACTTAGCGCACCAGAGTTGAGGCTTTTTTCCTGCTCTGGTTCCTCTTTGCTTCTGAGGGAAGGATTCAGCTGCGTAACCGTGTCTGAGTTGTATTTGCTTTTTGGATACTCCATCTGTGCATTAGCTGTATCTCCAGAAGGGATGGCTTGGAAGAAGCCCTGTAGCATGTATCCCAGCCCTCTGCAAACACCTGCAAACATGAGGGTGTCTGAAGTGACTTACATGTTTATATTTAGGCAAACAAATTATGCTGTGATTGACAAAATTACTTTTCACTTTACAGCTGGCTCTTCCCAATCTCCAAGAATGACTTTGAACATGGAAATTCACCGAGACTCTTTGGTTTTCAGCTGGCTCAGGTGGAGCTGTCTGGAAGATTATGGTCACATGCAGTCTGTGGCTTAGAGAGTAGGGATTAGGATGCAGAACAGGAATGGGAATCTGATAATAGGAGCCTGTGCAGAATACAGGCTGGAGTGCAGTGATCCCCAGTCCCTTCCCTTCCTGGGGAGGCAAAACTACTGGATGCTGAATATTTGAAATCTGAGGGTGTAACAGAAGCTAATGTTAGTTAGAAGCGAGGGATTGCTTCTCATTTGTCATGAGACCAAACGGTTGGATATGGCTAGATCACCATCAAATACAAATTATTTAATTAAAGAAAAAGAAAGGAATTAACCCCTTGCAACCACGGCAGCTGTGATATCAGGCTGGAAGCTCTTTGGCTGTTTTCATTCTCTCGAGTTTGATCTGTTGTTCAGTTCTGCATCTAAACAGAAAGCTAGAAGGACATACCGGATCAGATCCATATAAACAGACATATTTGAAGGGACAAAGGGGTTCCTGTGGTAGGAGGTGTTGGCTGTAAAACCCTCTGTGTCACCAACAGACAGACCTGAATGTCCTTACAGAGCACCAACATCTACAGTTTCATGGGGTGTAGGTTAACATCCTGGCTTCTTCCATGAACTTGGGAGTTTCTTGCTGACTGATCTCCTTAACTCAGCTGCTGAAACTCTTCAGGAGAACAATACAGGCAGGGGACTGGGAAACAGTAGAAAGAAGTGCATTGTCCAGCTGCAGTGGAGGACAGTGGTCTGCTAGGAAGGTGTGTAGGCAAAAAACTACTCTTGCTTTCATGGGAGAAAGCACACTCACCTTTAAACATCTCAACTTCTTGAGTGGGGCTGTGCAGAACAACACTGAAAGAAGTATTTTTTGACAGATAATCTAAATCTGTTGAACTGTTACATGGAAGAGTTTGTAATTACTAATATGAAATACAAATACAAAGCATATTTACTAACAAAAAGAACAAAGTTATCTCTTTGCAATGTTAACTAAAAGATATGTTTTGTAAGCAGTTTTCATACGTCATTGTGAAGGCCAAAAATGGAGTAAAAGATTCCAGCTTACATAACAAGCAATGGCCATTACTGGCTCTGTGAAAGACAATGATGGACAGAGTTATGTGCCCCGAGGTGGGCCTTTATATAGGCTTTCCCTTCACAACTGCTCAGGGGGGTTCTTTCCTCTGCTTTGTCAGGAGTCAGCTCAGTCCAAAACCTTAATGCATCCCTTTATCAGGAGCAGTTGGCAGAGCTCATGAGAGGCTGCCAGGGCTTGCCAGGAGTCCATGACGCAGCCACGCTCACACAGAGCTTGCCAGCTCGAGCGGTACCAGAAGAAAAGAGTCCAGAGGTGGCCCTTGCCAAGGAATCCGATGTTTATTCTTGACCAGCTCCCAAGCAGGCCAGGTAGCAAGAGCGCGGGCCTCAGCCCAGCAGGGTCTCATCAAGGGATACAGACAGGGGGAGGGATAACAGCTGAGGACCAATGAGGTGTGACCCTGGGTTAGAGTGACCCTCTGGCTGCTGGCCAACCAGAGGGACCTGATTCACACAGGTCACAGGACCAGGTGAGAGGGATCCTACCAACCGACTTTGTGTGGGGTGTCAGACCTCTGAGTTCACCCACCACCGAGCTCCTGGGCTCCCTGGTCCCCCAGCCATCCCAGCTGGTGGCTCAGGGACTACAACACATGATTCCTCTAGCTCTCTCCATCCAGAGCTACTACCACCCTGACTTTCCTCAGAGGACTTCTAGGACCCCCCATAACCCCAGAAGCAGCTACCTGAGGATCTAGAAGGTCTCAAAGCACACCCAGAAGCTGCTGTGTCTGTCGCCTGTCTCATTTCACACCGTTCAATTCAGTCTTGTGCTTCAACCACCCCTCTAAATCTTGGAGCTCCCCATTTCTGAACATGGGGTGGGGATCTGGCATTTGATGGAGATGCACTTGGACTAAACATGGAGCTTGCAGAAGGATAAAGCAGAAGGTCTTGGATTCCACAATCAGAATTGGGCAATCCCAATAGCAGGGACAGGCAAAGGAAGAAGCATCACCTCTGCTTGACAGATGTCCAGCTGCAGCGTAACTGGAATAACTGATCTGAAGGCTTAGATAGGATAGGAAAAGGGTAGGATTGGAAAGGAACAGGAATCCAGTGAAGAACAGCTCAAAAACATGTTATGCCAGTCAGTCTGAAATTTATTTCATTGATCTAATGTATTTTTTCTTTTTTTTGTATTCAGACCAGATTGCTAAGCAAGACAAAATTAGCATATAACCTTCACATATGTATTTACACAGTACATCTTATGTGTATAAAAGCATATTAAAAGCTACTGTTGGACTTCAGAAATACCTCCCACACATCTCTCAATTTTCATTATGCAGTTTCAGCCTTTATAATCCTTTCACCCTTGTCTCGTCTCTGCTTTCAGAAATCAGAATTGGGCGGCTTGGTAGATGAGGGGAGAACAGCGGATGCTGTCTGTCTAGACTTCAGTAAGGTTTTGGACACCACTCAGCCAGAGAGGAGAAGGCTCAGAAGGGATCTCACTGATGTGCACAGATATCAGGGAGGGTGCAAAGAGGACAGGGCCAGGCTCTTCTCAGTGGTGTTCAACAACAGGATGAGAGACAGTGGCTACAAACTGAAACACACGAGGTTCTCTAAATATCAGGAAATATTTTTCACTGTGGAGGTGACTTGGAACTGGCACAGGTTGCCCAAGGAGGTGGTGGAGTCTCCATCCTTTGAGGTAATTAAAAAAATACCTGGACATGGTTCTGGACAACATGCTCTAAGTGCCTTGCTTGAGCAGGGGGGCTGGACCCGAAGGTCCCTTCTAACCACAACCATTCTGTGATAAATTATTTCAGCACAAACTGATTGAAAATTTTTTATAAATCGCCTTTTTCAATTGGAGATCTCCCTTCCACAGGTTTTAAAAAACAAAAATTAAAAATGTGGACTTTGGGAGTTTTTACAGTTTGTCACATTCAATAATGCCTACTAATTTCCTCTAAAAAGATACTTGAAAATTAAGTGATCCATAATTTTCAGATTACCAGTCCTTGAAAATTTTCAGGATATCAGTTTTCTTTCTCTACACTGCACAAGGAAAAAAATAAATATCTCAAAACCTCCTCTGGGATAAAACAATTTCCTTCCCACTCCCTATCACTGAGTCCCCAAGTGAAATATTGGCACCAACAGAATCAACAGAAGATTACCACTCACAATTGCCTTTAGGCAAGGCAATATCCTTATGGATTTTATTATGCTCTCCATTTTAAGTATAAAGAATTTGTTTTTACACTGATAGAATCTTTCAAAGCAGTGAGCTTTCTGAAGCAGTCTCTGTGAAGTTACTAACATTTTTAATTAATGACATAAAGGCACTCAAATCTCCTTTGTATAATACAGTGAATTTAAATAAGTTAAAACAACAACAAAAACCCTCCAGTCTTTCTAATAAATTTTAATTCTCTGATTCCTAAGAATTATTAGCAGACAGTCTGCTATGTATGATAAAAACTGTGATTTTATATCCACCCAGCCTGCCTTTAGCGCCTTCAGGTGGGGCACAATTTCACCTGTCTTCATTGCCAGTGGGATAAGATCTACTGGATGTTACTTCACATATTTTGAATAGAGATGCCAAGTAAAATCCAGTGTACCCTTGAAAGGATAGCATTCAGTCTTCATGCTGAATTTTCTGATGCTGGGAGATTCAAATTAGATTTTTCAAGCTATTTTAACTTTATTTGACATGTAATATATAATATAGATGTGCAAAACAGCACAGCGTTAGTTATCTTGTCACAAGGACTGACAAGACCACAAAGCATATTAGCTAAGTGGTGTTTATCTCCCCACCTTTACTCATCGGGAAAGGATTGGTAGGGTGGAAACCACACCTAATGTTGGGTTCTGAGACCATGAATCAAGGAAAAAGCTTTGCCTAATGTGGCCTCTGGCTCAGTGAATAAAGAGATTGCAACAGGCAAAGATGCCCCGGGAGTAAAAGGGTAACAGATTGATGCAATACACCCGCTGTCCTTATATCAAACACATTGCATTTAGACAGACTGCCTGTTTAAGAAAGTGCATGTAGTGCAAAACAAATATTCAAAGTAAGCACTGGATGTGTAAAAAGAGGCCCTACAAGGTGACTGGACACAATTTTTCAAGGGAAGAAGTTGGAAAGATGCTGTCAGTAATTATATTTGAACAATAAAAAAGTGTCTGAATATTTTTAAAGCCTTACAGGTACAGGCTTTGACGGCCCATATGGTCTTCTGCCTCAAAACACTACTGCCTATTTTGAAATAAAGGTCTATACTCAGCCCTCCAGCTGAAGAATAAACTGGGTGCTGGGTGTGCAATCCAGCTCTTCTGTTAATATACAGAAAACAAAATATCTTACTGAAAGAACCATGTGAGAGGTAGGCACCAGAAGGCACCTGTGACAGCACACAGTGCAGAGCTACCCCCTGCACTCCTGCAGGCACTGTTCAGAGCTGGGCCCGGGAGGATGATGTTCAAGAGTCTCTGGTATGCAAAACTGGACAGTGAGAAGAAATACAGCCCTGTCAGCCTGAATTTGGTGCCAGGGAAGGTCACGGAGCAGCTCGAGAGCCATCATGTGGCACATACAGGACAGCCAGGGCATCAGGCCCAGCCAGGGTGGGTTTGTGAAAGACAGGTCCTGCCTGACCAACCCGATCTCCACCAAGACAAGGTGACCCACTTTATAGTTCAGGTCACAAGGAGCACCATCCCCCAAACCTCTCTTGCTCAAAGAGGATTTATTAAAACAAATAAAAAATTTTATGAATATATTTACAAAGGGTTCCGCACTTCCTGGCAGGGAGAGCATCACAACTGGGACCATTTGCAGGGGCTGCACAGGAAGCAGGGATTTGAACTCGTTTGCCTCCTCAGCCGGGAGGGGAGGTAGCACAGCACATTTTCTGGTCACTGCTCCCCACAGCCGCAGGGGTGTCTCGCCAGCAGGTCCTCCACAGTGCCCAGCTCTAGTGGAAAAAGTGCACAATGAGTGGTCTCAGGGGCAGGAGCAGCACGGGGTCAATCATGTCCTTGCAGACATTCAGGTATTTGTAGGCACTGCCAGCTCTCATGGCTGGATGCAGCCCTCAGAAGGTTGTTCTTGGGAAGTGCTTGGCAAATGCGCCAGAGGTCCCTACCTTATTCAGGGGCTTCTCTGGAGTTTCACAAGTGTCAGGATTATCCTCCCTGTCCTTCTCCTCCTCCTCTATCTGCTCCTGGGCACTGGTGGAGGTTTCCGACCGGCTGCCATCATCACAGTCAGAGCTGCTCTGCCTGGGCAGCCAGTAGATCCCAAAGATCACGAGAAGGATTTCAGCACCGACCCAGAACCACCACTCCTGGCAAGCCAAGAGGAGCATTCTTCCTGGGGTGAGTCCAGACTGCTTCTGTATTCTCTGCTCCATCATCAGCAGCCTGGTCATCTCCAGGATGCGCTCCTTCTCATGCAGCCTCAGGAGCTCTTCCGTGACCTTCACTGATGGAAGATCCACCCTCACTGTGTATTGGAGGATGCCCAGCACCACCAGGATTTTGGCAATCCTTCCAGCTCTGGCCTGGAGGAGGAGGAGGGAGAAAGCAGCTCAGCAGGGCTGGGTGGTGGGGAGATGGTGGCTGGGGCAGCAGGGGAAACCACTGAAACCTAGAGCCCAGAGAAGGGGCAGCCATCCCCACAGCCCTCAGGGCACTTGCCCCAAGGGTGGAACCTGTCCTGCCCAAGACATTCCCCACAGCCCCTGCACCCTCTCCCTGGCCTTAGAAGCTCCCCCTGCGTACTGGTGCTTCTTGTCTGTCCCTCAGCCCAGACTTCCCCCAGCCTGCCCCACTCACTGCTGCCTCAAGCCACACTGCAGCAGTGATGCTGCCACGCAGGGCATCTGGGGATGTGTCCCCTGTCATGTCAGAGACACCGGAGCCCCACAATGACACTCTGCCCAGCCAGGCTGGGCTTTGGAAAGAAACAAGATGGAATTCAGATGGAACCAGAGTTTATGACCTTTGGAAGAAGTGTCAGCCTCTCAGGAGGACCGCACAGATGTTGTGGGGTTGTGCAGGGAGAAAATCAGAAGGGCCAAAGCCCAACTAGAATTTAATCTGGTTATATAGTAACTGCCATATAAGAGAATAAAAATTCTAAGTTCATTAGCAACAAAAGGAGGGCTCAGAGAATCTCCATCCTTTATTGGATGGGTGAGAAATATAGTGAGAAGGAATGAGGAAGAGACTGAGGTATTTGATGCCATCTTTGCCCCAGTCTTTAGAGTAAGGCCAGTTGTTCTCCATGTACCCAGGCCCCTGAACTGGAGAACAGAGATGAAGAGCAGGCAGGAAACAACACCTGGGCAGAGGCACCCAAACGGGATGCAGGCACTGTTAAACTCAGCCCATGCTAGAGGATCACTGCCCTGCTGTTCACTCAAAATAATCAAGAGTTCCCAGCTGCCCAGTCACTTGAGCGATTCACAATCTTTCTCACCAGCCAAGTCGTCTGGCTGCGCTGTTCCTCATGCTGCCTCAGGACCTCTGCCGTGGTGTGCGCTGCCTGGGCATCTGCCCTCAGGGTGTACTGGAGGATGGCCAGCACCAGCAGGATTGTAGTGATCCTTCCTGCCATGGCCTGGACGAGGAGCAGGGAGAGAAGGGGCTCAGCGGGGTTGGGTAGCAGGGACACGGTGGCTGGGGCAGTGCGGGTAGGAAGTGCAGGGCCCAGGCACAGGGCACACCCCCGCAGCCCTGAGGGCACTGGCCCCGATGGCGGCGCCTGCCCTGCCCGGTGTTCTCCGCAGCCCCGCACCCTCTCCCAGCCTCAGAAGCCGCCCCGGGTGCTGGTGCTCCCGGCCCGGCCCTGGCTCAGCCCGGCCTTGCCCCCGCCTGCCGCGCTCACCGCTGCCCTGAGCCGCACTGCAGCGGGGACGCTGCCGCGGGCGGTATCTGGGGACGGGTGCCCCCGATGTCACAGACACCGGGGCTCCGTGGCCGCACCCCCAGCCGGCCGGGGCACGGGATGGAACTCGGGTGGAACTCCCATGGAACTCACATAGAACTCCCATGAAACCAGAGAGTTTAGGACCTTTGGAAAAGGGGCAGGAGGCCTACATAGCTTTTGAGGGGTTATGCTGGAAGAAAGTCAGAAAGGCCAAAGCCTGACTGAAAGTTAATTTACACAGTGCTGTAAAAGACAACAAAAAATGTTTTCATAAGTACATTAACAACGAAAGGAGGGCTCAGGACAATCTCTAGCCTTTACTGGATTGGGGGGGTAACACAGAGACAAACGAGGGGAAGAAGCTGAGGTATTTAATGTAAGGCTTGTTTGACAGACATGAGCTCCTCCCATGACAAGATGACCTGCTCAGTAGATGAGGGAGACGCTGTGGCTCTCTTTTCCCAGGAGTTTAGTAAAGCCTTTGATGCTGTTTCCCACAGCATTCTCCTGGAGAAAGTGGCTGCTCATGGCTTGGACATGGTGCTCTTTTGGTACAGAACTGGCTGTGAGGCTGGGCCCAGGCAGTGATGGGCAATGGAGTTACATTTGTGGGTGGGGTTCCCCAGGTCTCAGTATTTGGGCCAATTCTGTTTAATATCTTTATCAACAGTCTGGAAAAGGGGGTAAGGGATAGATCTCAGTCAGTTTGCAGATGACACCAAGCTGGGCAGGAATGTTGGTCTGCTTCTGGAAGGTTCTGCAGAGAGATCTGGACAGGCTGGATTGATGGGCCGAGGCCAAAGGTATGAGTTCAGTAAGACTGAGTCTTAGGCCAGGTCCTACACTTGGGTCGCAGCAACTTTAGGCAAAGCTCCAGGCTTGGGGCAGAGTGGCTGGAAAACTGCGTGGGGGAAAAGGACCTGGGGCTGTTGGTCGACAGGAGCTGAACAAGATCCAGTGTATGTCCAGGTGTGCAAAAAGCCAGTGGCATCCTGGCTTATATCAGGAATAGTGGGGCCAACAGGACTTGGGAAGTACATCGCAATCACTTTATTTAAGGGAGGAGACACTCTGTAAAGGCTTGAATTATCTGCAGACTGCTCAGCTATACTGAACGACGTAGTGGTGGGACTGCTCCATCAGTTTGTTCTGCATGCTTATACTTTTGTGTCTCCTTTCAGCTATTCCTGAATATTCATATTGCAAGGGTAGAACAGATCAAGGACTGCTGATCACTTGAAAAGAGATAGCAATGAGATCGCCCTGCCCTTTGCGTAAAACCACAGCAGCCGCATCAATCAGTGAACTATTGTAGTAACGTAAGTCATTTTAAGTTTAGATCTTAAAAATTCCAAGAAAGTCAGCCTATTAAATTCAGTGGGAAACTGAAAACCTGATGTGAACTAAAAGAGAAGAGGGACCAGCTCCTGGACAGGCTGTGTCACCATAGGCATTACTAACCCTGCCATTACAGAGTCCTGCTTCAGGAACAGCAAGAGTCATTCCCAGCTGGTCCTTTGTATATGTTTAAGTAGAGCGTAGCAATGGAAACAAATATAGTGGGTGTCACAATGCCTTTCAGAATCAGCAGGCAGCCTGTGCAGCATTTTTGAAACAGCTCTGTCACAGCACAGCTAAACATTCCCCCTTTAACAACACCTCCACTGTAATTTGTATCTGGCAAAAGAAGCCACAAACATCGACATTTACAGATATGCTATGTGGCTACTAAATTCTGGAAAGAAAATCTGGTTCCCTGTCTGTCCAGACCACATGGGAGCCCGGGATATTTCCAGGGACAAAAAGGACAAAAGCAGTCCTTCCCTGAATCTGCGGTTGAAAATGAGCAACAGCTGCAGGACATCATCAGATAAAGGAAACTGTAGTGATAGGACAAGGAGTAATGGCTTCAGACTGGAAGAGGAGAAATTTACATGGTATATGGAAGAAACTTTACTGTGAGGTTTATGAAGCACTGGCACAGGTTGCCCAGAGAAGCTGTGGATACCCCATCCCTGGAAATGTTTAAGGCCAGGCTGGGTGGGGCTCTGAGCAATCTGGTCTAGTGGAAGTTGTCCCTGCCCATGGCACGGGGTTGGAACAAGATGGTCTTTAAGGTCCCTTCCAACCCAAACCATTCTATAAATCTATAAAAAGACAGAGGCAGACAGTGTCCAGTGGCTGTCACACCTTCCTCTAGGAAGCAGATCAGCAGCTGATCAGCCCCAGAACTTACACTTTTGACCCATAGTTCTCATCCCTAGCTCCAGGGTCAAACCAAAATATTTAGAATTCTATGTCACATTATGCTGAAAAATGAGCGGTTGCCGAATGGGATATCCATTTTGAAACTACCAAAATGGAATTGCAGGATGCCTATTAAAAGTAGTTTAATTACTTTTTGTCAATCTAACAGTCAAAATCCAACCCATGCTAGATATTACATGTCTAACCAGGGTGCAAAAGCTTCATTTAGAGTTTATAACTGCAACAACCAAAGATATCAGTTCACATGATCAAAGTTAAAGTGCTTCCCATTGTGTAATACACCAAGAGGGTTTTCCTTTTGAACCATGGAAACCAAAAGAGGGAGAAGAAGAATGGGAATGTTCCATAAAACAAACGTAGCAAATCCACCGTGAGCTACTATCCTGCCCTGACACTAAGAGCAATTGAAGGGTAAGATTTCTGCAGGGTTTTTTTACCAATACCATGTGCAAGTAACACAGAAAATTGTACTTCCCTAGCATACTAGGTGTATTTTGTCACCAAAATATGGTTGGTACAAGTCATCAGAATACTCTATTGTCAGATCAACTGTCAAAAGTCGCCCAAGAATAAATAATTCTTTTTTTTTTTTTTCTACTTAGAACACATGGTTTGTGAGCAGGGAAAGCCAACAAACTATCATATTCTAGTATAGAACACCTACATATCAGATGACTGGGATTTTTCAACAAAACTCTACTTTTACTACTTGGCAAATCATTAATTTGAGTTTTAGAGCCTGCTGTCTGTATGAACTGTGTTCCTGCAGTATTAGCTGGTTTTTCAAAGAACTTGATTTGTTAAAAACTCATTTTTCTCAAAACTGCTGCTCAGATAAAAGTGCAAAACCAAAACAGGATGTGAAGGGGGAGGAAGAGAGAAGCTCTCCGGGCATGAAATAATTTTTGCCTTATCTCATTAGTACTTCAGAGAGGTTTTGTAACTCCTTTTGGATCTTATTCTTGTCTTTCTCCAGGATCTCTCCACTGTGTAGAACATGGCTCTGGGATGTTGAGAAGTCATACGCTGTTGTAGCAGCAAATTATTTTCAGCCTCATTTTTAAGCTTGTGTAACCACACTTGCTGCTTCTGTGTCTGCTCCCTCTGTCCCCATTTGCTTTTAGATCCCTTGTTTCATAGTCACCACCACATTTGACGGAACTGGATAGATCTCACTGACACAAAGTTCTCAAAAGCTTTGTGAAAACAGGTGGGCCAAGAGGGGAGACAGAATTAACTCAACCTTTATTGGGCATCAGAGAATCCACTGTGAGCTCAGGTCTGAGTCTTACTTACAAGCACATACTTGTGTTTACAAAGAACAGACAATTTTAGGGGCATTACAGTCACCTTTTCTTTTCTGGTGAAGAATATGTTGCAGTTTCACAAGTAAAATCATAGAATTACAGAATCATTTAGGATGGAAATGAACTTCAAGGTCGCCAAGTCCAACCATTATTCCAGCACTGCCAAGTTCACCACTAACCGTGTCCCTAAGCTCCACATGTATACGTATTTTAAATAGCTCCAGGGAAGCTGGCTCCACCACTTCCCTGGGCAGCCTGTCCCAATGTTTTTAACAGCCTTTTTGGTGAAAAAATGTCTTCTAACATCCAATATAAACCTCCCCTGGTACAACTTCAGGCCATTTTCTCTTGTCCTATCACTTGTTACTTGGGAGAAGAGAGTGATCCCCCACCTGGCTACAACCTCCCTTCAGGTGGCTGTAGAGAGCAATAAGGTCACCCCTGAGCTTCCTTTTTTCCAGGCTAAACACCCCCATCTCCCTCAGCTGCTCCTCACCAGACTTGTGTTCCAGATCCTTCCGCAGCTCCATTGCCCTTCTCTGGACATGCTCCAGCCCCTCAATGTCCTTCTTGTAGTGAGAGGCCCCAAAACTGGACGCAGAATTTGAGGTGTGGCCTCACCAGTGCCCAGTACAGGAGGACAATCACTGCCCCGGTCCTGCTGACCACACTATTGCTGATACAGGCCAGGCACCATTGACCTTCCTGGCCATCTGGGCACGTCTGGCTCATGTTCCTTGGCCTTAGCCCATCAATCCAGCCTATCCAGATCCCCCTGCAGAGCTTTCCTGCCCTGAGAAGGTCAACACTCCTGCCCAGCTTGGTGTCATCTGCAAACTGACTGAGGGTGCACTTGATCCTCTTTTCCAGATTGTTGATAAAGATATTAAACAGAACTGGCCCCAATACTGAGCCCTGGGGAACCCCACTGGTGACTGGCCACCAACTGGATTTCATTCCCTGCACCACCAACCAGTCATCCACCCAGTTTCTTACCCAGAAAATTGTACACCCATCCAAGCCAAAATGTATTTATATCCTCTACACATACACATACACACCCCGTATAATAACCCCAAGAAGGATGCAAGTGTCCATGAACACTATAGACATCTGGTGCAGGGTTTAAATAACTACATGGCCATCAAAAAGCCAAGATGAACCAAAGCAGAATTCCCAGAGCTTATTTCATCACAGTGCAAAGGTAATGGAAAGAGATGAAGGAGATATTTATATTTGCACAATAGTTCTGTTTTTTCTAAAATTACCTTGTTTCCTACTACTGGTTTTTTTGGTTTTTTTTTACTGACATGTTCAAGTTTTTCCTGGTCACCTTGAACTGAATTTCATCTTCACTCACAGAACTAGCAGCAACCACTACAGTTACATATCATGGGCCAGGCATTCAGATGGTGTAAATCAGGGTAGATCTAATGACTAGGCCAGACCTGAGAAACTTTACAGATGCAGTTCACCTGTATTTCCTTATGATCACAGTGATTCTGGCACATATTTTCCTGCCCATATTTATATTTTGTGGAATCACTGGTCTACTGAGTCTTGTTTGCTGCTTTCTTCTTGTTGGGGGCTTTTTTGACAGTCAGCCAAATTGTATTGTGCTGTTTACTAAGCAGCAATTATCTTCTGACTTCTCTTGTTAGGCAAAAAAAGGAGCTATTATCTTGGAAACCATCTCAGTGAAAACTGTCTGTGAAAGATCAGTAGCACATAATATCCTGGAAAAGGCATAACCCGCTACACAACGTGCACAGGACTGTCCTGCTGGAATGGCTGGGCTGTCTACAGAAGCCCTAAAAAGCAGGAGACCTCAGGGCTGTCACTGCAGTGTCATAACCACCCGATTATCTCCTCACCAGCAGGCCTGAAGGCTTACTTTTATTCTCACTTGTGAATGTTTCACACCAGCTGCAGATGATTAATCCTTAAATATGGATATTAAGATCCACCTTCTGTTTCTTAAATAGCTTTAAGAACTCACAGAATTCTTTAACATATCTGTTTCAGAGCTTAATTTTGCACCAGCCTTAGTGAAGTCTCTATCTTCAGACGATAATTACTTCCTGTAAACTTGAGAATTCAAGTAAAGAAGTTGAACATGGCCCTTCAGATTTCCAGGCCAGCTTCTGATCTGTTTGTGGAGGTTTATTGTATCCTTTGTTCCTAATCTCTGTCCCACCAGAGTATGGTTTTCTATGACAGCCTAAAAGTTACCATCTCCCTGCTGCAATGAAATTCCTCTCCAACATCCAGAGGATTCCAGGAACCTTCTTCAACGAGACAGTAGGTCCAAAATAGAGCCCTCTAAAGTGGGAAGGCAGCACTTAATCTATACAAAAGAAGAAGTGTTCAGTTGACTCTATCAAGTCTTATTTGCTGAGCCTTGTCCTTTAACTAGTCAATATTTGTAAAGTGTAAAGCCTGCCCTTCTCAAACTTTATCTAAAGGCTTTCCAAACTATTTAAGGTTCATGAGTCTTAAGCCTATGATACATTTTCTTCACAGGTTTTCTGGAGTTTTCTGGAATGTGTCACAGCACACACTGACATCAGAGAAGGCAAAATATTCCTCTGCTAGCACCAAGTGGGCAGGCTCTGAATCTAAAGGTGCTAATAAATGCATAAGCCATTTAACCACACAGGATGTAGTATCTTGAAAAAGGTCAGCTTTCATGATGAAGATTTCTTCGTGGCTCTCCAGGATCTCAATTTCACAAATGCAGCCATCAAAAGAGAAAAATTAAGTTGAAAGTATGGTTTTCATACATTTCATTGAAGCTGTTTTTCTGGTTTGTGTTAGATTGCAAGTTCCATGTGCTGCACAGAACACAGTCAGCTGCATAAAGCACATTCTGTATATTATCACACACACTAACATTATATATAATGCAATAATGAATACATGCCATAAATAATTCTATGATTCTATTCGTCACTGTAATATGACTTTATTGTACACTTAAAATAATACTAGTTATTTGTGGTTTATACACATCTAGAAGTGGGAAGAAGATACCATAAGGTGATAAATTGTTGATAATGAATGACACAGAGGTAAACAACTAGAGATCTCCTTAAAATATTCTTCAAATCACTTAAGTATTGTAAGGTAGGAAGGGAACATGCACCAAAAATAATGACAGATTTGAGGCAGTGGAAAATAAATCTTTCCTCATCTAAGGGTGTGAAAACCTATGGAAACCTAAAGGAGCTCTAGAAATCACACTGGCAATATCCCTGGGAGAAAATATTAAGGACAAGAAACAAATTTTGCAGAGGATGTGTAACAACATGTTTTATTCAAACAGCTACTGTCAGAAAAAAAATGGTCAAGCTTCTGTGTACACAAAAACTTCAAGAGCAGCCTAATGACTAGTATTACAGGCAGCATTACAAGTTCTTGGAGAAATACTTACTCTGAAGGAAGAAAGGAACATCACAAGTTCAGCCATTCGTGGCAGTGTAGCTGAAGTTGGATGTCTGAACTGTGTAAACAAGCCCCTTACATTTTTTTCACTGATTGCAGAAATTTCACATCATGCAGCTGTGACTCCCTTCCAGAAAATGTCTCCTAATTAGCTCGTGTATATTTTTAAACTGCACGTTATATGGGCAATGAAACAGAGGAAAGGCAAATTAACAATGAATAAATCTCTTTCACCAGTCACTTATCATAACAGTTACTACGTTCTCTCTCACACAGGCACTCACACTCCTTCCTTTTACTCACGTGGCTCTCCTGAGAAAGAGAAATTAAGACCCCTTTCATAACTCTTCTTAATTTTGATTGTTTGCAACCAAAATTGAATTGAATGCACAAAATCCATTCAGATTTCAAAACTGAAGTCAGCTGCCCCATCTCAGTCCCAGCTACCTGTATGTTACCAGTGAATACCCAGCAGACCACACAGAATTCCTGTGAGTGGAAGAGGAGAGCAATGTGTGAAGCACCACATTATGTACCAGGAGCATTCCCTACTCAAAAAATAACCAAGAAAATTATCTTCTTGCTGCAAAGAACTTGCAGAAGCAGAACTCCTTAAACCGATGTAAATCACCGTGGTGTTTTACATAGCAAGAAAGGTATTTCTCTGTAGTTCCTCCATTTGTTAGAAAGCACTTCTTAGGGATATTAAGGAACAGCAAAACGAATCAAGAATGTCCTTATTCTAGAACCTCTATGAAAATAAATAAATAAAAAAGCATCCAGCTCAAGCATCTGCTCTGCTCTTTCAAGGACATTCATTCACATGTAATTCCCCATCTTCAGCTCCTCCTTGCAGCTCCTTTTCCCAGCTCTCATTCCCACCTTTGGAACAGGAGGAAATTTTCTCATTCAGAAAAGCCTAATCTCATAGCCATTTGAAACCAGCAGATGTAGGCACCAGCTCCTGGTCTAGGAGAGCAGAGTCTTTCTTCCCTCTGCCCTACATTACCCTGAAAAATTCTCTCAAGGAGGACAAGTGGTCTTTCCTTTGAACAGGATATTCAGGAAGTATGAGAAGTGTTTTTTTCCCATCTGGGGACTTAGAGTATCTCTGCACAAATCTGTTTGAAGGCTGAAGTCCAACCCTCCCTTGTAGGGGCCCTTTCATGACAGTTTTCGTCCATCTGGGAGGGCAGGAAGAGGCATTTTCTCTGCAGCTGCTCCCCATGAATCAGCTGGCAGCCACAGTGCCCATATTCTTCCTCCAGGACTTTTAGGACATGGCATCCACAGCACTGCAAATTTCTAATCACTCGGAGAAATCTGTAGCTTTGTTCCCATTCAACAGCCTGTCCCCAGGCAGCAAGAGGCTGAGTCTCTGCACTTTTGTTGCATATTTACTGTAGGTCACTGCTTGTAATTTCCTAGTCCCAGTGCTCAGGCTTTGGTCCTTTACAATGACTCGCTTTTCTCACACTTCACTGGCCTTCTGTGTTTTACATTAGGTAATCAGCAGGATGACAAATATGACAGCAGTCTCCAGTTCAGCCTCCTGAGTGTTTTCAGCCAATATGCCAAAAATAAAATGGCTTTTCCTTTTTTTTTTGTTTTTAATAATGTTATCTGGATGGCAGCTATAGGCATCTGTTGAGCTTGCCATATGCTCCACATTTCCATATAGAAAGATGATGAGGCTAATAAAATTATTTCAATAGCACTTGTTCATGGTTTAAAAGGAGTGTTTGATGTGCATGTACGTAAGTCCAGACCTGGAGCTATTACACCCAATTAAAGCATCCTGCACTTGGGCACACAGGACAGTCAGCACATAGGAGCAGCAGATTTATTTGTGTTTTCAGTCTGGTCATAAAATTGAATCACTGTTTGTCTCCAGCTTAACCCCCTTACAATTGAGTGGCTGGAGCAAAACTACAGATGAATCTAATAGACTCAATCTCTTCATTGAAGAGATTGTACATGTCCCAGCTAAATTAGATAGTGCAATTTTCTGTCTCTGGCAGTTTTCTCCTTTGCAGTATCATGCACTGCTGACTGTCTCAGGGAGATCAGACCACTGGTAGCCTTATGCCTGCAGATATAAACACTGGCTCCTACCTGAGGTCCCTGGGGCAAGAGCATCTCTTTGGCCCATGCTATCATTGTGACTAGCACAGAAAAGCTTAACCCAGGCCTCTCAAGCAATGCCATGGTGAAAGCTGGATACATCAACATTGAAGAAATACAACATTAACTTTTCAAACAGTATTGGCTGTTTCCTTGTAAAATTTTAAAATCTACAATTCATAAAAGCTCTAATATGTAGCCTTGAATACATCTTTGCTTGCCAGTCCCCGCCCAAAGAACTCTTTCCATGTTGACCTTGTCCCTCCTCTGTCTTTGTGGACCTGTCTGACATTCACTGGATCTAGCCTGTGGATTGACCTCCTGGTTTGACCTCAACCCTGCCACTTCACCATGGCCTTGCATGGTGATCTGGAAACTTGTTGAGCCTGTGATCTCATGACCTTCTCTGCTTCCTTGCAGGGGGTGGTGAGATGGGCCCTGGCTGGTGAGACCCCGTGGACCCCTATGGAGACCCCTGTGGTTCTCTGCTTCCAGAGAGCTGCTGGCCGTTGCCGCACATGAACAACAATCCCTTTCCGAAGTAGTGCTCCAGTACTTCTTTCGCTAGCAAATAAAAAGCAGAATTGCTTTTGGGGTTGAATGAAGTCACACAGAACCACAAACTGATGAAAGTGAAAAAAAAGCCACTAACTGGAACTTAAAAGGGAAATGCTGCCAAGCATGGAATTCATCTACAAGCGTCCCAGAGCATTGACTTGCAGAGTAGATGACTTCACCTCGTTAGCAAAAGTGCCTAAGTCAAGCTTCTTCAGAGTCAATCATCAAAAACGGAAAATATTTGTCATTTGGTATCTGCACCCTTTCATGAATCTTCCTAGCTCTGGAATTGGGCAGCACTTAAAGGAATAAGGCAGCAATACTGGAGAATGGAGCCCCTTGTTGTGTGCCTTAATCCCATTAGGCAGAACGAGGAAATCTGTAGCAGAACTGCAGCAGGATTTTAGCTGGACAAAGAGTTAGCTTGTTTTGATTTTCCCACGTTACCACTGTGTAATCCCCTGTACGCTCTGTAGAATGATTTGAAGTCTGTTGTTTGCTCTCCAGCATTTGGGGCCAAGAGTTACATTAATGAAAAATGTAGCTCATATCTTCAGACATGAAAGGTCAGTGCCACCTGATGCTTCTTGTGATTTCTCTGAAATAAAATAGTTAAGGCTGCATTTCAGCCACCTCTAGTGTAAACAACAGGGGGAAAGTTAAATTTTAAGAGAACATTCAATTTTCACACCTTAAAAAGGGAATTCTGGGAACCAGTAACAGGTTGCCCTTTTAAGCTAAAGAAGCTTTGCAAGATTATCAATCAGACATATTGTAGTAGAGCATAGGCAGACCTATAGGGATATTCAGCTATTGATTGGTTGGTTGTTGCATTCACATGAGTAACTAGGACTCTGTTTGCTGCTAATAATATGAAAGGTTACATGGAAAAATACGCTAACTTTGAGTAGTTGAGTAATTTGGAGATTCGCTGTCTGGTCAATGCATTGATTTGGATGTAAATTGCTCATAGTTTGGTGTCCTTATTAGAGTTGCAGAGTTTAGAACAAAAATACCAATATTTGCACTAAATACTGTAAGTTAAGTTACTGTGCACTGTGTTCATTTTTATCTTTTCTTAGTATGTTGTATGTAAAATTTCTCAGTACTTGAGGTTATAAAGTGGGCATTTTTGCATATTTTTGGTTCTGTATATTAAGGGATGGCTCAGTTTTACAATGCTCAACTTCCAAAGGTACTGTGGTCTCATAATGGCTTCAAAGGCATCTACAAGTTCTCAAACCTCTGAAAATCTGGTCATCCTGAATGTCTGCAACTACATTTTAATCATCTATTTAGGCCTTTACAGTCAGCACACACACCACCTTATCCCTCTCCCACTTATCCCTCTCCACCTTATCCCTCCCACTTAGAGGTGTCTCCTGACTCCCTATCTCTGAGGCAAGGAGGGATTACAATGAGATTGCCCACCCTTGCTTTTTCCTCCTAATATTTCAGTGTTTTGCAGAAAAGGGAAAAGATCTTCAGTGCCAAGTTTTCCTGCAGGCCCTGCTGCCAGAGAGGATGCATTTTTTTCTCTGGGATAGGATAAATTCTCCTCTCCAGTTCCTCACTTGTGCTTCCAGGCATGCAGTAACCATCTGCCCGAGTGCAGCCCTACACCAGCAAACCTGTACAATGCAAACTGCAAATGCAGCAAAGCCTCCCAGAGATGGGAGTAAAAGGCCTTGTCCCTTGTCACAGTCTATCACAGTAGCTACTGTAATTTGTCCCCTCGTAGCCTCATGTATAAAGTGGGTATAAAACCCCATTCTCAAGATCTCAATTACACACATGCATTTGGATTTACTCAAAGCAGTCCTTTTTTTTGCTTCCCCAGGCGGGCTGCATTTCTCAGCTGTTGATATTGAGTGTAAAGGTATTCCTTAAGAACTGAAAACATTTTATGAAAATGTCTTTACCAGCCTCTTTTTGTAGATATTGACAATGGTCTGTACTCTTTTTACTTCAACTAGTTTTAATCAGAGGATTATGTAGTGTATTTCTAAAATGCTCATACAATACTAGATGATGAAACAGCAAGATAGAGGAAGAAAAATAGAGAGATCCAAGAGCTGACATATAGGCAATTCTGCCACAGGTGCACTAGGCACAGTTTTGGTTAGATACAACAAAATTTGATCTCCAAGATGACCAAACACTCCTCTGGAGAGGGGTAAGACTGTTTGGGCTGTTTAAATGGTTTTGCCAGTACCTAGGTTCAATGGTACAACGAAAATATTAAGAGAATGCTAGTTAAGCCACAGTTGGTTTATAAAGTGCATTGGTGGGATTCTGTAATAGGATCAACTTTCTGAAAATAACTCCAGCTGCAGCTCTGGACTACAGACTCTCACCTGGCTGGGAAGGGCATTTTCCTCAAAAGCAGAGTTCTGGCTGGGCTGCAGGCACACATGAGAACTTGGGCACAGCACTGTGAAGCTGCTAGAGAAGATTGGTTTGAAAGACTTGCTTCATCCAGATTGACCTAGAAAATTAAGGAAATCATGTAAAGCAGTTGTTTGCCTACCTAAGCATCCTCTTAACCTCCCTGCTATCTGTTAGCTCTGTGCAAGGCATGTCTGCTCTGGCATTGACTCAAGGAAGGAGAAGGCAGACATTCATTAAAAAATAACTTAGACTCACTCTAAATTCAACTCATACTTCCAGAGTGAAGTCCTGAGTTGCAAATACAGAATCAGCACTTGTGACACAAAATCAAGGAGATTTATTTTCCATGAGGAGCAGAGATGATGCTGTATTTTCACCTCTTCCCTGTGTCTATCAATCTCGAATTGTCTGAGACTCCCCAGTCCAGTAACTGATCAAGCTCAGAAGTGGCTCATTTTTCTGTAGGCTCATAGGTACATACAGAGCAGCACTCTCAATTTCACATGAGGGGTTTTTTAAGCAGCATTTGAAGAAATTCATGAGTCACCAGGTGACACCCTTTGAACAATGAGAGCTTTATTCACCAGTAATGTAAAAATGTGGCCAAAGCTCATAAAATACACTCCACAGAAATCATCTGAAAAGGCAATAAAACACCTCTGCAATACATTTATTTTCTTGACTGTCTTTGTTTTTACATGCTTCAAAACAAAGGAGTCTTTTTTCATGCAGGTTACACTATTTTGGTCTCTATGTCTGATTAGCCTCTTAACTGATGGACCTTGAGCTTTTTGGGTTTGGTTCAATCCTTTACAGAGAGATATGTGGACATGATGTCTGATATGGGCCTGGATTCCCGACTCCCACCATACTTCCTGCTGTATTGAAGTCAAGGTTTTGATTCAAGTCCATCTCTAATAAGAGCCTATTAAAGTTTGCAAGCACAGTGCATTTTTTAGCTGTTAGTCCTGTTTGGTTTTGTATTGTGCTTCCCTCCCCCCAAATTCCCAAATATGGTTTGCTGTTATATCTGCTAAAAAATTCAGCCAGTGCATATAATTCTTTACAAAGTCATGGAGACCACAAGTGGGAGTTGTGCTGTAACCACTAAAGGGGTAGTGGGGCACTGTTATAATACATGTTTTCATTGTGGCAACAAGGAGAAACCATGGTTTAGTGATTTCACAATCTTGCAGTGATGTCAGACAGACAGATTACCATGCAAAATATCCCACAAAATCCTGAAAGGAACTTGAACTCAGACTCAGTTCAAATTTCAACTAGATGAGCCAGATGGAAAAATCAAAGATAAAAAAGGGAGGTTGAGAGTCAGGAGAGGGAGCAGAAGGACGGGATGCCAGCATATTTCCTCCTAAATTCTGTCAGTTTGATTTCTGGCAGACAAAAGCTGAGTTTGTTATTGCATTTTCTATATTCCAAGGTTTGGGACATTTATCTTTGCTATTTCTCCGCATTTTTCATTACACTATCAGCAGAGTTGCCCCAACAGCCTGTGTCTGGAAGCCAGCTGGCTCAGCTCCTGAGACGAGACCCATCCCTCACATCTCCAGGCACTCCCAAGCCACTGGAATCTTTCTTAATATTGGGGAGTTTTTTCCCCATTAGGGTCACACACATATCTCATTTGTTGATTGAGCAAACATCCTCTTCAGGATGAAGAGGCTCAGAATAGAAGGATAAAGGACAAGACTCTGGCACCTTTAAAGTCTGTGGGAATGATGCCACTGACTTCAGTGGGGCCAGCATTTTAGCCAGAGCTTTCCTCCAAAATCAGCCCTTGTGTCACATCTTTAACATGGGCATTACAGAGAAAAATTAAAAGGAGGGACATGCCCTTCCCTCAGCAGTGGTCCCTTCTTGAGCAAATGACAGGAGGGAAATTCCTGCTTCTCCGAGGCTGTTAGCCAGGGAGGCCCCTGACCCCAGAGCTGACTGAAGCACAGCTCAGAAAAGCAGAGTTACCAGCACTGACCAATGGCAGGGCCACCAGGAGCTGTTTCAGAGCCTGGGACAGGGACAGCACTGCAGCCCTCCCCATCCCTGGCAGCCTCCAGCCAGCACCTCACACAGCCCCTGCCCCTCTCCTTGCAGGGCAGAACTGACCCCATAGATCTGGCTCTGAGGGATCATAGGAGCAGGGAATATCTATAGGTCCCAGGAACCACTGCAGTTGAGCACAATCTTCCTCATGGCCCTCACCATAATGACACAGCAGAGGTTTTCATCCTGGGTGTAACCACAGACTGTCACAAACCACCCAAAGGGCTTTAAACTATTAAACATCTGACCGGTTGGACAGAATGAAACTATCAAAAATCAGAGACTTTAGGAGATGTTTGATTTGGCTTCAAAACTTCTAGCCCATCTTCAGCTTCACTCAGCAAGCTTTTGAATGTTCCCACAAAGCAAAGCCATGAGGCAGAGAACCAAAGCAGTCAAGTGCATTAACTTAGGAGCAGCAGCAGGTGCCATTAGAGAATGTGTACATGTTAAACACCACTATATCCACAGATAGCTTTTATCCTATTTGCTGTATCTCATGCACACAAAGAAGTGTCTCCTTATTCATTGACTGTCTTAGATTTTGCTTGGTTTTGTTCCTATAAAGGATTAAAAACAAATTCTCACTTTAGCTCACTGAAAAAATTGGGTCAGTATCTTCATTAGTCACCATTGACAGCCCACTCCAGCTCTGATCACAGCCACGAGACTCAGAAGATTCACTACAACACACCTGCCAATGACACTGCATTTCAGATTAGCAATCTGGTGTAAAGAAAAATGTACCCCAAATTTAAATCTGCTCTCAAGATTCACAACATAAGGGATGTGGTATTTTAAAGTTCACAAAATATTGAAAACAGATATTTTGTCAAATTAATTGCTAAACTACTTTATGAACAGTATGGTTTCAAACTTTACTAACATTATTAACATTATTTCAAACGTTACTAACATTATAACTATTATATTAGAGGCCTTCTCTTCACTCCTTCTTTCAGTGTCTTTGCAGTTTGAGTTACCTCTTTTCCAAGAACCAGGTGTCCAGCTCCCACTCCTCTGAAGTCTTCTGATCACCATATAATACCTGGCTGTAGGATTAGCCCTACAGCTAATCAGGCATTTCCCCTAGAATATTACTCCCATTAATCTTATAGTGAAGGTCTATCTCCAGCAGAGTACTCAATTTGACTTGACGGCTCTTTTGCAAACATTTTTTGTGAACAGGCAGGAACAAGAAAGGAAAAAGAGAATGATTGCCACTGTCTCCTCTAACAGCAGCGAGGGCACCAAGTGAAACTTGCAGATAGCAGGTTCATACAGGAAACCAGAGCTGGTAGTTCACAGGATTAAGCTTTGGAGTACTTTTTAATGGGACACTGAGAGTGCCTAAAACTTACATGAGCTTTATAAAAAGGGATTAGATATATTCATTGGAAAAAAAAATCCATGAAGAAATGTCAAACAAGATGTTCTCTTCACAGAGTGCACTGGTACCCTGAGTATCCTAATTCTAAGTAAAAAAGAAGAGAAGCCTATGTTAATAGCAAGTTATCCTTCCTATGAATCTCAGTAGGTATTAGGGAAAAAATACCCAGAATGTATTCCTGATTTAACAGTATTTCATGCAGGTCTGGGTAAAAGGTAAAAAAAAGAATGGAATCTACATGATTAAGTATATTTGCTTTAAGAATAATTTAAGAGGTTAGGGCTCGCCTTACTTTCTTATATTTTTATATCTGAACACTTTAATTGCCCTTTTATTATATTTGTTCAATAATTTTTACATTCACCTTTAATTATATTTTTTTATTGCATGAGACTGGGATCAAATTTAGATGAACTGCTTTAAATGGGAAGGATTATAAATTCTGGCATATGGCTGGAACATTAAACTGAACACTGTTCCTTTAATATAGAAAAATTCTGCCTGGAAAATCTATAAAATGCCAAGAGAGCCCTTTCTCAAGACAATCAGTCTGTGAGTGCTTACAGGATTCAGCAAGAAGGAGGACAGTGGGAGCTAATCAACACATCACCAAGTATTTTGACCATTTCATCTTAACTGCCCAGGTTTGCCACATATTTCCCTGTTCCTCTTAGGGGAAAGCAAAGTCCAAGACCAATTCCAGTCCTTTTAACAAGACGGATGGTAAAACACCTTCTAATACAATTTTTGCTTTTGTGATTTGCTGATAAACACGTGCTGCTTGTATCCAGTGAAGCTGCCCCATCAGAGTGTGGTATCTCAGAGAAGAAAAGCTTTGTAGCGCTCTGGATGTAAACTACAACAATTTTACAGCTCTTAAAAGTTTCAAGACTAGTTAGGAGTCTTATTAATTAAACATGAACCATATTATTACAGCTCTTGTACCAATTAAGCACTGAATTGGTGCCCTGCTATACAGAGTGACAACGCTGTTGTCCTTTGGATCTTACATCAATGTTTTGACTTATTAGTTTGGGTGTTTAATCCAGATTTTCAAACGTGGAATTAATAAAAACTGAAGGCTTCCATTATGTAGCCGTAGCAGTGGCCATACTTAGTAATTCAATCACTTCTCATGGGCTTGTACTAATTATATCAATTGAGTTTTATTTAAATGCCTTTGAAAGATTTTGATTCAGAAGGGGAAAAAAAAAACACAACAAAAGAAGAACTTTATATTCACCTCGGTAATGCATTAAGCTCTCTATTTGACCAGCATTTTAACTGCCCTCTTTGAAATCAACAACTTATTTTCAACTTTACCCCAGATTCTTCTGCAAGGCATTTGATGTTTCCTTCCTCCCAGAGGAGGTAGTGGGTTGGACATAAGATATTTGATCATTGATACAATAAAAGTATTAGTTTCAGCTGAATACATAAACTTGAAAAAAAAAATGCAATTATTATTGTGTGGGCTCATACGATTAAAATTTCAGAGGTAGCTCCTGGGGTCTAGGTAGGAGTAGCTTCCATAGACCTGATCTGGTATTTGCTCCCTGAAGTTATGACAATTTTTCTATTTAGGTAGAAAATAATTTGTTTTCCAGTGAATTTCCTTTCAATACCTTTCATTGCTCCCACAACTGAGCCACCTGCTTTTTCTGTGTGAGGTACGAGAGGCATGGAAGGCAGAGCTAGAGGTATGCTCATGAAAGCTGTAGTGCTACGAAGGACCCATGACAGTCACACACCAACAACCTTTTCTGAGTGACCCTGAGAGCAGGGAAGAGTCAAAGTTAAACAATTAGGGTTGGTAGGTTGTGTGCTCCTAACCCAGCACAGCACACTGCATGGTGACAGCAAGGGACAATAAAGGGGAATAAAAAAGAAATTAAAATAGCCAGAAACAGTCCCTGGGGTGTTTGTCACAGCCACTCATGCTTTATCTGGTGGTGTGTGGAAACAGGTTTCACGGGCAATCCATGCTTTCTGTCCCCCAAAATATTTTTGCTTTGCTCCACAGAGGAGATAAATGTGCAAAACCTATTTCCCTTGTGCCACTCCACCTAGAGGTCTTCTACTTGGAAAGAGCAGAGGAGACATCCTGCAGTGCTACCAGCCAAGGATGGCACACCACATCTGCCCACAGCAGAAGCCTTGGGGATTTCCCCTTGTCCCACTTCAGACATTCTTGACCTTCATGGTTTCTCTGCATAAGGCAGAGATAAAAGGAGGCTCTGAGGCAGTTTTGCTTCCACAGAGGCCAGGAAACAGCAAGAACATCCCTCTGTTTCTAAAAGCAGAATACAGTCCTGTTTGGTCCCTTTTCCCATTCTTTTCTTCACAGTTGCCTGGATCTAACTGTGTTTTCAGCTCCAAAATAGCAAGAATTTCAGATGAATAATTTTAAGGGTTGTGCAATGAATAACTGAAGTGCTCGTTCCCACAGTTTCCACAGAAGCACCAGGTGCTATCACTTGACACCGGGTTCACAATTCTCATAAGGACTGATTCTTTTTAATCTTTTTTTTTGACAAATCTAGGACTAAAGACACCTATTCTTGTTTGGAAACTGCCCATGCAATCTAAAGAGATATC
Source organism: Gymnorhina tibicen (assembly GCA_013399875.1). NCBI lineage: Eukaryota > Metazoa > Chordata > Aves > Passeriformes > Artamidae > Gymnorhina > Gymnorhina tibicen. The sequence goes on from VXAZ01002730.1 coordinate 622,697, forward strand.
CACTGATATCAAGTCCTATTTCCTTCCCACTCCCCTGCTCCTATGAGGGGTACAGCTCATCCAGAGCAGAGACATGGCTTTTCTCTTAGGCTGTGCTGGAAGTCCACCTCAGGGAAGACTCATAAATATCAAATTACCTACTGCCAACAACTGGGCTGGACTATATTTTACCTGCCACTTATACATCTGCACCTCTGGTCAAGTAAAAAGAACCCCTTTCATGGAATATTCATACCAAGCCTGTCACAGCTACTGACCTAGTCCTCAGAAAAAGTTCAAACTATTGGCTACATTATATAGGATAAAAATTATTATCTCTTTAGGAGGCACAGCAACTCCAGCCCCTGTACAGGCATTTGGCATGTGTGTGGAAGTGTCCACGTATGTCTTCCTTTGTCCAGTCTGCAGCCATTCCCACAGGACACAGGTGGAGAAGCTCTGGTCCAATGCAGCTGAGCTGCAAAGGAGAGTCAGCTGTACCTGTGTGATCCCTGACAGCTGTTTTCCTGCAGCACCAAAAAACCTACTGCGAGTAACAGTGTGAGCTGTCAAATTAGAAGGACTCAGGGTGCCTCTGTTGAGGAGATGAGAAGTTTTAATTGCGTTTTTTGGGAAGGGATGCCATTGTCCAATAAGGTACTCGAGGTACAATAACCAGGAGATTTTAATTTAAAGAAATAAAAGCAGAAAGACTGTTCCCTACCACACAGATATAAAAAAGACAATTTCACGTCTGGATGATTGACTTCAATTTACAACAATCTTGTAACAATAATCATTTCAATAATGTGGCTTGCCAAGGGTTTTAGGGCAGCTAACTGAATTATAGCAAATCTTTACAATTACAACGTTTGTAATGAACGCAGTTAGTGAAGCCTCAGCGGCCTTCCCTTATCATTTACCAGTGACTGATAGCTCGTTGGAGGAGGCCACCCTTCAGCAAAGAGCAGTGGAGCAGCACACAAACCAGCCAAATTTCAGCTTGACGGCTTTGAGGAGACAGGGCTGCAGGGACGGAGGGCACACGTGATGTGCAGAGGCTCCCCGTGCCACTCTTCATCATTCCTGCTAAGGACTGTCTGGAAACTGAAAGAGAGGAAATTTACATCAGATATTAGGAAGAAATTCTTTACTGTGAGGGTGGTGAGGCACTGGAACAGGTTGCCCAGAGAACTTGTGGGCTCTCCATCCCTGGAATTGTTTAAGACCTGGCTGGGATCCTGGATATTTTCCAAATTGTGTCCTTTGGATATGACATAATTTCTCCCCTTTGCAGAAACCAGCATCCCCCAGTGATTTTTCAATCTCAGTCAATTACAGTTTATGACTATAACAGAAAAACTAAAAAACAACGAGAAACACATTATGTTCATGACAAAAGTCATCACAAGAGACTCAGGTGGCTCTTCTTCCTGATGTCCACTATCCCAGCAAGCTAGAGAGTCAATGACCCTGTCATGAGGCCAAGTTTTCTCTGTGAGAGAGCCCAGCACTTGTGGATGGATGACTTTGGCCAGCCCTCCTCACTCAGACTGCTCACCAAGGCTTTTCTGAGCACACAGGCAAGATCTAATGTGGAAATCATCAAACCAAGTATGTAAATGTACATGTACATGGCTGATATCCACACTGGAGCTTGTTAGTGAGGTTCCTTTGCAGTCTACAGAGACAAATAACAGCTTTGCCTTGTTCAGAGGTGACTTCTAGAAACTCGACAGGTCTTGTCACCAAGACCTGCCTCTGTCTCCAGGTTGCTTTATAGTGAGGGTGGTTGAGGCTGAGGCCAATAACAACAGTGTGACACAGTCAAATGATGTGAAACCCAACCCAGCAAGCAAAGTATGTTCCTTGTCTGGCACACAAATGTCTGCTCAGTGTACCCTAAGGTTCATGCCTGGCACCTTGCAGCTGCCCTGGCTGCCTCTTCCAGGTTTCTCTGCTTGGCTACAAATGGACCACATGGATTTACTGCAGTAGTAAATTACACTCTGGGCTTCTGTCTGGAGTGACATGTTAATGCTGACTTCTGGAAGCAACCAGTGGGAGCACAGGCTGGTAGAGCCTCAGATTCACACTACAAAGGTCAACCATCTTTTGGTTTGACACAACCTTCAGCAGTTCCAGCAGCAGCAGTAAATGCACACAGCTCTCATCTGGTTTTCTTCATTGGCCTAATGGGTGGTGTGTGACTGTCTGAGACTTCTGAAACTGACAGCTGTCATTACGTAAGTAAATAAGCAAGAAACAAAGCAAGTAGCAACTTCAGTGGGCTTTTGGGACTCTCTGTAGCAGTTCTGCACCTGGTCATCTCTGCGCACTTGTGCTTAACAGCACAAGTTCTCTCCTTCTGAAATCAACGGGATTTTGTAACCTAGCAGTGAAAAATCATCATTTTCATCACCAGCAATGAAAGTCAATGGTTCAAAAATTCCTGTGTGCTCAGACCACCATTTCTCCTGTTGATAAATAGTCTTTTCCTTTGTGTTTCTTTATCTCCTGACTTCCTCTGACAGCTACCTCTGATTCTGATACCCAACATTTCCTGGGAAAGCAGGCAACTTTTTCTGCTAGGTTTCTGCAGCACCTGACAGGGCAATGTTGATAACAATAAGGATTCATGTCTTTCCAAAGGAGGTTCATAGTGACACAGAGATATCAGTGTCTTCCTATAAGGAGCAAGGCTGAAAGACCTGAGTGCTCCCATCTCCCAGCTTCAGAACTTGCTTTGTCACTTTGCAGTATTGATCATTATAAGCCTGGGATATTTATTGTGCTGCTCTGGTTTCTTTGCCAATTAGAGTTATAACTAATTCAGTCAGAAAAACCAATAGCCCACCTTAAAACTTTACTTTTCTGCCCTCACGACTTGACTCTGATGGTTCTTGGCAGACAACACTCCTCACACTTGGTCTGCAGACAAAGCTTGGTTTTCTTAATGTCAGTGCAGCGAGCCAAGGTAGTTCTGCATTGCGCAGATGTACAGCACCCGAGAGGGAGAGAACAAAGAGCTCCCTCACATTTGTGTGTGTTATACAACCATGGAAAGAAACAAAAATACATCCCCAGTAAAAATTAGGAGGTCTTTTGTATCTGAATTATTCAAATGGGAGTTTGCTTTTAAGCCTTAAGCTCAAGGTAGTTTTCTTCCACAGCATGGCCTACATTCAGGATATATAACTGTATATAACTGAATATATAACTGCATATACAGCTGGATATATGACTGTGCTGAACAAAGGGGAGAACTGGCAAAGCCCTGCCACTGAATCTCCTGCCCCAATTAACCTCGCTCCTGTATGGTGCTATAATTGACTTCTGCTCTTTATTAAATGCAGAAGCACTTAGTCCATTGCTCCTGAGCTTAGCAAGCTACCAGCTGAGCCTTTTCTTTACCCCCTCAGAGGAACAATGAGGCAGCGTGAGAGCTGTAGCTCAGCCCACGCCCTCCTCTCCCCCACAGTGTACCCACGTTTGGAAGAGAATGGCAGAGCCTACGTAGGGTCTGCTCTCGGAAGCAGAACCAACACTCCCAGCTGCCCTGTCCTAGTCACAAATGCGTTTTGTGTTACTAAATTGTTGTGGAGAATATCTCAGTTGCCAGCAGAGAAGCGATGTGTTTCTCCATTAGGAAAAATCAAAACTCTGGTTCAAATTCTGAAAGAAGAATATTATCCTTCCCTCCCCTCTGCCTGTTAAAAACAGCTGCATTCTTCCAACCATTTCTGCTAAGAGAAATCAGACTTCCTTCTCCAGTAGGCTGAACCCTCACCAGGCTTTGCTTGCTGGCAAATCCTCTGCAAGCTGAAGAAAACAAAATTTCATTAATTTCAAGAAGTCAGTGCATGCACACAGGGCTCACAAACACCTTTGCCATTGGATGGGGGTACCTGTTGTGAAGAAGGGTACAAACTGTCACTGCCAGGTGAACCATTAAGGGCACTCACTGCAGACCAGAGAGCAGAAAGCAGGCCCTGAAATTGCTTTTCTTGTCCTTGTCAGAACAAGGGTGTTATCTACTCCAGGGAAAATGGGAGGAAATTCTAGCATTTTCCCCAGCCTGGACTCGTACAGAGGCAGGGGTTAGCCCAATCCTACACTTAAAATACCAAGCTGGGACAGCAGAAAGTTGCAGTCTCTGACCTCTCTATAGAAAACACAAGCTGGCAACAACTCAGCTACACAGAGGTTAACAGGAAGCAATGCCGGAGTTCAGAGGTAGAGAAACAGTCAAGGAAGGGATTTATTCCTCCAATGCCTTGGGCGCTGGTTTTGGATTAGAAACTCAGAGCTGAGGGTTTTTTGTTGAACTGAGTTATTTTTTGGTATTGGCCATGATTTCATGACTGTGCTGTGACATCCTCTGCGAGGAAAAGGGACAAGGTTGTCCTGTCTTGTGGCTTTGTTTTCCAGCTCTTCTGGCCCTTCTACATGAATGTTCAGTCAAAGCAAAAGTGGGTTGCATTTCTAAGACAAATATGCTTGGAGATCTGAAAAGTAAGCCAGTTTTTTCCAACTAGAGGTTGTTAAAGTCCAGCCCATCAATCCAATAATGGAGTTTGGTTCTTCACCAGCCCTCATATGTGTCAAAATCACCCGAAATGTTTTGGAAAAGGATCACCTTCCTTCCTTCCTTGGATGGATTTTTCTTTTTTACCACAAGGATATTGCTAATTGACAGAGTAGGAAAGGAATTTAATGGCAATGAAAAAAAAAGCGAGTTTCATTTTTAAAGTGATGCCATCAAATATTACAAGCTCTGCCACTTTTCTCTCCCTTGGTGAACACTGCTTCAGAGAGACAACTTCCCACATATCTGGTTAAGAAGTAACTGTGGTAGCTCCACATGATTCATTTTAAGCATTTCACTTCCCCTCATTGACAATGTTACCTATTTGTTCACCATGTTCAGAGGAAAGGTCTAAACATGCCCGAACTACATGCAAAAGGATCTTCAGAAGTCCTGTACATGTCAGAAGGGTCTTTTTTCTCAGCAGGCTGCATTTTGGATACCAGGAGTATTTTAATAAAAGAATTTCTGTTCAGATCTCCTACACATTAAAAAGAGCATTCCAGGGTGAAATACAATTAAACACCTCAAGTATCACTTTTCTAACATTATAGTTTTTCTAGGCATATTTTTCTAAATCTTGTACTGAAGCAACTTGAAGATAATATAAAAGTACTATTTATTCTTTTGTCAAAGAGAAGTTTCTGATCTTCAAAGCATGAAAAGAGTCTTCTACATTTAGTCTACTAACTTGCATGTCTATCAGACTTCGAAAACTTTTATACCATTTCATCATTTTCTTTTTACTATAAGAGAAGCATTCAAGGAAAAAGTTCCCAATAGTCATGTTCAAAATCTGCTCCTATCCATTCTGTCAACACACTGGTTTTCAAAATTTGCTTATGACCAATGACACTGAGAACAGAGAACACAGAGAGTAACTCCTCAGAGGCCCTTCTTTTTTCTAGTGCAATAGAAGGCACTGAAGGATTTGACTTTATCCCATCCTCCATTTAAAAAAAATCAGTAGAATGAGTCTCACTATGTTTTTCCATGAGACTTCCTAAGAAATAATTTTTACAGCCTTATAGAATATTTTGGCCCTTTTTTGCACTATTTCAGGTGACCCATGGGAAGTTTGCTTTTCCGAAACTGTTTATCACGTGCTTTTTGTGGCTCTTCTTTAGCTCCTTGTGCAATCTCCCGAGAGATGTGGAGCCTCTCTCGAATCCTCAGCTCCCCAGCCTGTGCCTCTTCAGGGGTTAGAAGTGAAAAATGCTTCTGCCTAATCCTGGGTTAGGCAGGCAGGTGTCCTACAAGCACTACAGGTGAAATATTGAGATGTGTCACAGAGGCTGTACGGGCATGAGCGGTGGCTCTGGGGCTGAGGGAGGTTTTGTGTTCAGCACCCACAGTTCCCACTCTGGAATGGTTCTTGAGACTTCCAGCACGGATGCCAATTGTGACAGGCAGCCAAACACTTGACCTCTACAGCTCTAAATTTTGTAGCTGAACACAGAGCAGCCAAATGGGTGATGACTTTTGGTCACATCAGCCTGGTCTGAATGTAAGGCCTTAAGGCAGACTTGAGAACAGAAAGACCATTTTCCATTACCAAAGCCATAAAGCTTGTTTGAAAACATATTGACATTAAAAGGTGGTCTAAAACCAGCATTTTATCATTGTGTTTTTATTAATAACTCATAATTTCTTACCCAGAACTTACATTATAAATGTTTAGTCTTGCAATTCAGGTCTAAGTTTCATAGATTAGATCTAGGAGCAGTATCATAGATATTCTTAAAAATCATTTCCTGTAAGACAAATAAATGCTACGCAATTAATTCTTGTGCAATTAAAAAAATTTTTAAAAGCAAGAAATGGTCAAATAAACATTAACAATTGCCAAATGGATTCATCCCATATATACGACACCTCTGTCTAAGCCTCAGAAAGAGGAGGCATGGACTGATACATATGCCTCATGTAAAATAGCTTTATATTTATCCAAAGAGGTGTCTCTAACTCAAAGGTTAATACCAGAGGCGAAAGAGAACAGTTTAAAGAATACTCCTGACAGATATCAAGGAAATGAGCACTCTTGCAAAATTTCCAGGTGGGGAGACAAAGGAAGCAGAAGCTAAAAACAGGAATGTGTCAAGATGCATCTTTGGGACATCATTTGTCCTGTTCACAACAACCTGCAGGAGTGAAAAGTTCATTACTTTTCACTGATTACAAAACCAAAAACAATGTTTAGGAATTAAACACAGCAGTTTTAAGGCCACATTTCTTTAAAATGCTTATGAAGTTATTTGCTCTGTATGTTTCAAGTGAGACACTTAAAAGCGATCACTTTAAGTGATGCTGTTTCGTGGGTACAGAAAATCTGAAATTCTGTCCTGCATCCAGCCCTGGATCTGCAATGCCTTTGACAGACAGGCATTTGCTACATGCTGGGGTCATAAAATCCTAAATACACAAAGTGAGTACCTTTGGAGAAACTCGGTCCTTAAATCATTGCACCTAAATTTTTATCCCCAGTTACAAGGATTACTATTTCAAATATTTTCCAGAATACGGACTCTGTAATTCACATGATAGCAGAAGTAAAGGCCAAAATGTCCATGAAATACACATCCAATGTCACTGAAATGGTAGCATGATGTTAATAACATGAGGGAATCTTGTCACTCTACAAAGTTCAGCAAGGCTGGCAGGAGAGTACAGTCATGTTGAATTCCAGAAACCAGAGGCTAACACTGAAAGACAGAAGAAACTGCACTCCCAAGAGCATATACTTAATTTCAAGCACACCTCTATAGGAAGCATTTGTACAAATGTCCTGGGTTACAATGTATTCTATTACCATGAGCTGTTGAAAACCAGATGTGCCGATGTTCCTTGCCTCCTCCCTCTGGACTAGCTTCTGTTAATAGGCCCAACAATGCCTTGCCCCATGACTCAGAGATAACCTGCACCTGGGCTATCTCCTGTTAATGGCCCCATCAGTGCCTTGCCCCATGAGTCACCATCCCATTGTGAGATGCTCCGCCCAGGGGGAAGGAGCCAAGCATTCCCACTGGGATAAAATCTGGAGTTTGGAACAGCATGAGCAGCCTTACCTNGCTTTTTAAATGTAAAGTAATATCGTAACAGACATTAACTTAAAGAACACAGATTCTTGAAAATTAAAAGTTCTTTTTCTCTCAGGTGCAGAAACATTTGCTGAATAAATAAGCAGGAAAGAGAAGCTGATGGTATCTTTAAGGAAACCCATGTAATACATTAAGATATATGAAAAATCAAAGTAAGGGTTTCTATTTGGCAAAGTAACACACCCACTCTGCTGCCCAAGAGCATAAAGGCAGTGGCTGTGTCCCAGCATTCAGCTCCCCTCTGCCAGCAAGAGGACTAACTTCATTGTGTAGTTCTGCAAACTCTGGGGGTGGTTTTACTGGCTGTTTCTCCAGAAGAAGGAAAAATAAAAATAAAAAAATATATTAATAAGAGTATCTCACAGAAACAATAACCCATTTAGGAGCTCTGCTAAGAACGCCAGTTCTCCCCCTGAGGTGTGGAAAACTGTGGCAATGGTAGACAGGAGAAATTATATAAAGGTGACACTGTTAAAGTAGATTGCTCTTTAATTGTCTGCCCTGGGCAAATAATATCATCTTTTTCCATTCTTCATTCTGCTTCTCCCCCACATCCCTGACACTAATGTAAAGTTTCGTGTTCTGACTATTAATAAACTGGTAATGCTATAAAAATCTTACATCTAGTTGAATAATACTGAATTAACAGCCCAACCACTGATCAAATTTATTTCTGTGTAAAGGAAGAATGTCTGCTTTGATATTGGTGGCACTGTATTAGCTTAAACTTGAAGATCAGAGTCACTCTTAAGATTCCTGTCTAGGATAAAGCTTTTTTCTTCTCCTGTTCATTTCTCTGCAGTTTGAGGCCAGTTTAATTTTCAACAACCATATTGCTTAAAGAGCAGACTGCAGGCAAATTCCCACCAGCTTGATTGAAAGGTGAATTTTAAGGTGATGCAATCAAGCAACAGGAAAATATAAGATGTTTTGAAACTTCTTCCCTAGGAGATATTTCAATTGGGTTAAGAGTAGTTCGCACTGATTTAGCCTGAGAGGTAAAGAGCTTGCACACCTGTTGCAAGGTTTGTCCTCAGCTCGAGGTCACAGCCCACCAGCTGAAGTGCAGGAATTAACTCGGCGCCCACACTAAGTCCTTGGAGCACAAAGGAGCAGCAGCTCCACAAACAAGTCCAGCCAAAATGTGAGCACCTGCCTGATCTTAGCTGAAGTCAATTCCTGCCTCGTTTGACCTAACCCAGAACAATCCATTATCCCTCTGAAATACAAATACCTACACAAGCTTTGGGCTTGTTGACCAGATCAAATACAAATTGATTCAAGTTGTATCAATACAATTTACTTAAGTTTCCTCACTCGTACCACACTCCATATCCTAAACACTGGTGTTTTGCCCGTGATCTTGATGCAGATTTAAACAGCCTCCTGTTAACCAACATAAATGTTCTCTGCCTCACAGTGAGGCTCCCAGAAAACCTTATCACTCTTTTTATTGTGTCTGATCCTGGACCTGCTGTGCATTTTCCTCAGCTCTCACGTCTGTGGTGTGGGTGTCACACTGGGAGCACTGAGCAGCTTGCAGGATCAGCCTCCAGAGCCCTGATTATGGTGGATACAGAGAGACCCACGCTCCCATCAACACCGCCACAGTCCCATGCTGACCAGTGCTTCTCCTGGCCTCAGAGGGAAGATCTAAGAAAATATGGTTCATATTTTCAGTGTGTGCCTACAACTCATTCCCTGCAGTTATACTTTTCCCTTACTATATGCCTAAAATCAAAGCTTCACTTGCCTGCTGGGATCCAGCACACAGCAATGTCTTATTACTCCTCCTTTGAATATCCCTCCACTTGGATCTCTGACATTTTTATTCAAACTCTTCTTTTTTCAGACTGTAGCATCTTGATACCAACATTGTTTTGCGTCTTCACTCTGGCCTCTGATTACCTCGTCACAGCAACTTAATTTTCTGTGCAGCACACTCTAGGAACAGCTGCTGCTAATCCACCAGGATATTCCTTCCTCCCTCAGTCTGGCTGTTGGGAGGCTGCAGGTGTTCTCCAGCCCCACAGTTTCTCTCTGTGCTGACGGATGACCCAAAACTTCCTGGATATTCCCTGCATTGAGGTGTGCCCAGGGAAGTGTTTCTGCAGACCACACCAGCCACAGGAGCACCTAAGAAAGGCTATTTCCACTACAGGGTTTCTAGGAAGCCTTCCTTTCTTTAAATTTCAGGGATCTCAACCTCTGCAGCAAGGCCACTGCTATAGTACCCCAGGTCTAAGTCTGCTTGGCTTTTACTACAGGTCCTGCCTTGTTCCCAGCTGTTAAATATTCGAGGAGAGCCTGTGTAAAGCCCACCCAGTGCCCCACCAAATCACAGGGTGTGCTGGCTGGAGCTTGTCTCCAGGGAATGAGCCCTGTGCCTCTCCCCCATCTCTTCAGCACCCCGGCCTTATATCTAGCTGCTGGATTTCACGGGAACAGGCAGGAATTCGGGATCAGCATTTCCTCACAAGTGGAAGGGTTTGCCAGTCAGCCTGAAACTCTTTTGAAAACTAGACCAGTGTTCTGTAAAGAGAGAATAAGCTTAATAAAACAGTCTTGGAACAAATTTATAAAAATGAAAAGGAAGCGCTCTCTCTCTCTCTCAGCTAACTGCATCCTGGCTGGGCTCCAGTTGCTGCTCTCTTTATTTCATCCAGCTGAAGTGCTGTCGGGGCCTGTCTCAGCTCCAAGAGCCACAGTCAGAGCCCGGAAAGCCTGAGCAGTTAATGTTGAACTCCAACACCTTCATTACTTTCCAGCTCCTTAGGCAGGGCACAGAACAGGGATGCTGCCCTGGGGCTGCTCCCATTCCTGCAGAGCCCTTCTCTCTTTGCAGGCTGCACAGATGCAGACATCAAACAGAGTGTTACCTGCAGCTGATTAACTCCATCCTTAATCAAGAGATGCATTTTTACCATGCAAACTGTGGAATTGTTACCTCTTACAACCTGCCTTTAGCAATGTGGATATCCCCTGGCATAGGCCAGACACATCCTGGCATCTCCATTTGTGCGGCCAGTGAACTCCAGGCCTTCCTGACCATAAACATAGGGAATAACGACTGGGTTAGCAATTTTTCCTGTAAGCAGCCCATGTACTCTCTGTGGATGAGATGCTATCTGCACCCCAGCAGGGTGACATTTAATCCTAAATCCACTATGATAAAACATTTCTGCTGCCAAAAAAGGGTGTGCTTACCCTCCCTCTCCCCAGCAAGGCTTCTCCACCCCTTTCCCTACAACCAGAACTGCTCTGACCCTGTGAGCCACCAACTCAGGCCAAGCAGCTCTGCAGTCTACGCTTTGCTTGCCAAACTCCCTGAGCCAGCACATCGAGGGGTTGAACACACAGCAGTGCCTGTGCAAAGGCAGCAGCTGGAGCCAGAGGTCTCTGTGGACAAGGGGAACGGGAGTGGGGCCACTGATTTCAGCAGCAGCCCAAAGTCAGCTTAACCACCCACTTCATGCCCAGTCCTTACACGTGAAAGCTGCATTTTGTACAAACACATAGAATCACTGCCACATGCTGTACAAACAAAGGATGTGATCAGAGACACAGCTAACAGTGGGGACTTGCAGGAGGAGAGTGGAGGGCAAGTTCCTGATTTGGCTGACCAGGTTCTGATGCCAGGCTTCACACCTTCATTGCTGAGTCCAAGGACACGTGGCATGCCAGCACTAAACCTTTAGCAATGCAAACCTTTATCATGTGCACAGGTTAGACAATTATTCATTTCCCTTACTAAATGCTGAGTTGGGCAGTTCTACAGCTCCTTTGAGGCTCATCTTTCCATCACACCATGATGTCACATCACCATTCAATGCATCTCGAAGTTGCAGCCTCCAGGGCTCTGCTCCACACACGGTCAGAACCAACACTCAAATGTATTTCAGGCTACAGGTTTGTAAACTCACACGTGGCATTGTTACAATAGGTTATGAAACCACTCCCATGCCTGACTTCAGCAGTTTCATGTTTGGTTTTGGTGAGAACAGGGAGGACTTTCTCGAGGAGCTGCTCTGTCATCTCTGTTACAGGGGTAGTGGCAAATGCCACCTGAGTCGTCACTTACCAGACAGCTGAAACTCAGCTTGATACTTGTTCACTTGCACTTTAAAGTGCTCGTTGCTCGACTGTTTCAACAATTTAGATAAGCTGGAAAAACGCAAATGCATCAAAGACACACACCAGCCTTCTGGTAATGAATTTGTTTCAAGCCACTTGACGAAATACAGAGAGCAACAGCTAAATCTAGCAATGACTGATGCCAAAAGCCACCACCAGTGGCGAAGACCTGTACCCAGCACAGTGTATTAAGTCTAGAAGTGAGCCTGAAATGAGCTGTGGAGACAGTGAGTAAAATGCTGGCATTTTACTTTAAGAACCATGATTACAGTGGAAGATGTTGCCTTAATAAAATATGTTTTTTACCTACTCTTAGTAAATCACAGTGAAATCGACAGCCTATACAGGAGAGGAAGAGTAGAACTCAGCTTGCAAGCAGACTGAATTATTTCTCACTACAGATTTGAGGTTATTGGCAGTCAGCCCATGTTGCCATTTACTCCTCATAGCAAGCATGTTTTAAAAAATATTTTCCATATAGACAGACACACTGTAGCCACTGAGACTCCAGAGAGCTGCATGTAGGCCCTGCTGCCCTTTGGAGGCTCCAGCTTGATTTCCAGGTAATACAAATCAGAACTGAAACTGCAATTATGTCTGTAGCAGAAAACTGCTGGTTCTTTCTCCGTGTGGCAAATAACCAAGAGAAGGGCAAAATGTTCCCAAGGAATGAGGAGATGCACACTGCTTTCTTTCCTCCCATGAGTTACAAACAGTGCCTCTCACAGTCCTGAAATTTGCTTTGAATAGATGCTACTGTGTCTTTATCGGAATAACATCTTCATTTGTAACTGGGGAAACGTTAGGCAGAAAAATTGATAATCGTAATGTTTGCTTATACTTGATTGTTATTTTTCTTGTTGTTGTCATCCTCCCTTTTAGATTTTAGACAAGAATATCCCTATATTTAAATGCCTCTTTGATTGCTATTAAAATAACCAATGAAACATTTCCTCTCTCCCACCCCCAAAAAAATTTTACTCATTAAGACATCTTTTTACCATTTTCCTCAGGGAGAAGGAGCACTCTGTGGCCTGTGCAGATGTATCACCTATGAGGTATTCCCAGCAATACATTATGGCTGTGTGTTAGTCCCTCTTCAGGGAGACCCTTAGGCTATTGCTTTTTTGCATGATCAAAATAGAATTGCACCCACTTCTGGGTTACTAACTGATGCAAATTATACTGACATAGCTGGTGAATTTCCTGCTTTAAATTAGCAACCATTTCAATGGAAAAATCGTTTAAAAAGAAAAAAGGACTAAGTAAATAAAAATGCTGTTTGTTGTGCTGTTGGCTAGGCTGAATCCACTAATGCTTTTAAAGTACTTTTTTAGTTATTTTCTTTTAATCAGCTCAGCTGAAATTCAGAGGCCACTGTTTTAATGTTACTGTGTGATCTGGTTGGGTTTGTTTGAAACTGTTGCTGGACAAGAATTTGCACAGTTACAAAAGCTATGGATATATCAGTTCTCAGGATGGAAGGAGAGAGGAAAAGGGGAGGGAAGAGGGGAGGCAGGGAGGGAAGGAGAAAAGGTGTTTTATTACAGAAGGCCAACATATCCACATTCAACACTAGGATTAGTCAGAACTTCCTTCTCTCCTTGCATTTTTTCATGTAATTAGCAGACTGCTTTTCAGAAGCCAAAAACTCAGAGAGAAGATCCAGAAAAACTTGTCTGTTTTAATAGCTGTTTTCTTCTGACTCTCCCAAAATATCCTCCTTTCCGTTTGCCATAACAGACTTCTAGCAATAGCCTCCCTTTCCTGCTCTTCCTCACGCTAACCCCATTATTTCCAAAGCCATTTTAGCAAAACTCTGGCTTGAATTTTTGTAAAGGCCATTGAATGGAGAACCTTGACCATCCCTAGACCTCTTCACAACACAGGTATGAACTGTAGGTCAGCTCTGAGCAGTAACCAAAATTCACTGCACGAAAGGGAGGTGCTGAGAAAACCTGTAACCAAAGCATTTAAAATTAGGAATAGTTCCTCATCCAGTCTTTTGTAGGAAGAACGTGCAGTCAGGACAGGCACAGCCCAGAGCAAGAAACTGCACCACTACCAGAGATGAATGGCTTTGGGTGAGAGGTGTGCTTTCTGCCAGTTCCAGGGCTGATGGTGAGTGTGGCCTCGGGGAGGGAAAGCAGCAAGGATTGCTGTCCCGGGGAGTCTGCAGGAGCAGGGGATGGTAAGGTATACCACACTGAGGAACACTGCTGTTTGTCTCTCACTCCAGTCCACGGCCCAGAGAATCACAGAATCATTTAGGCTGGGCTTTTCCAGCTAAGATCATCAAGTCCAACCATTAACCCAGCATTGCTAAGTCCAGCACTAAACCGTGTCCCGAAGCACCACATCTTCACTTTTTTCTTAAGTGCCTCCAGGGATGGTGCCTCAGCTACTTCCCTGGACAGCCTGTTAGAAGCTGGCAAGTGCTCCAGTGTTGCCTAAAAATAGATGAAATATGTAAACATCTCCTTCAAAAAAAAGTGTCTACGGTGCTCATGGGATGGGCACTTCTCTTGGAAAACTCTTGTCACTCTTTCCTTACTCAAAACACTTTCCCTTTGAAGTTCACACATTGCGTGCCAGCATGGGAGTGTCTTCCAATCTAACGTTAGCAGGAGAAAAAAAAATGATCCTAAATCTCATGATGCAATTGTGATTCCCCTGGGAAAACAGGCAGTCTTGTAGCTGTAAACTTCCTCTTCACCACACTCATGTTGTGCCCTTTACTCTCTTGGTTCTTTAATCTCAGCAATAGACTTGTGACTAATAAAACATTTTAAGAGCTTTGGAGCAGGGATCGCAGCAATTTCCTGGAGCTAGGATGAGATTACAACATTCAAAGATGCGATACATTAATAAAAACAAATTAATCTGCTACAACACAAGGAATATCTTGAAGCACATTTATTAATTCCACTGGGATTATATGAACCGCTCAGATCCCTAGGAATTTCTTGTATTGTGCTGTAATTTATGCTAGAGAGACTAGACCTGGTACCAGCCTGCTTATCTGTCTCTGAACAGGTCAAGGATTAAGCGTTATCAGTGCATTAATAGACTTGCCTGGAGAGAACAAGGGTAAATGCATCATCAATAAAGGCAAACTTGCTAAAGTTGAAAATTGTTGAGTTTCTAAAATCTGTTGCAGAGTGTGTTGAGTACACTGGCTCTCAGCATCATGTATGTCTGAAGAGAGAAAATGTAGCTCTACAGTGGCTTCCCAAGTGGAATTCTCTGTGGGATGAGAGCACAGGGCACCCGGAGTAAACCTGCTCAGCTGGTGAGTCCGTGGGCAGCTGGGCTGGAGCATCCCCGCTCCATGGGAGGGTGTGAGAGGGAGCCTGTGCCTGACAGGGACAGCAGAGAGGCCAGGCTGCTGTGCAGTGTCAGAGTCTGATTATCCCTGGGCTGTTCCTGGGGTTGGTGGCAAGATACCAAACAGGACTGCTCTGTGAAGGTCCTACGAGGGGATTTCCACCGGAGTTGTGTGGATATAAAGAGCTCCATGGCTTAAAAAAAACATTTACATTGTCTTAAGTCTTCCCTGCTCTGTTTTCTGAGCCCTCAAGATGCTGCTTGGCCTCTTGTGACCACACGTCCACAAGCACCTGTGACCACCCTTGTTTGGATTCCAGATCCCAGGGGGACTAGCACTTCCTTAGGCTGTTGCTTTTTTACCCCCTGTTTATCTGTGACAATAATGTGTGCCTGGTCTATATACTCTGCATTTTGGGCTTTTATAACTGCACTATAAATTGATTGATTCCTGCAACTGGCTAAACCTGGGGTGCCGGGGATGGCTAATATTCAAGCATGCTGAGCCACATGGCTTTGTATCCATCTACTCAAATACTCACGCCTTGCTCACCAAGTGCAAAAAAGCTTTATTCACAAAGAAAAGAGGTTTGCTTAACCTGAATAGTGTCGCTTAACGCTGACACCAGAAAGTCAGAAACCTGCACATCAGCAGGTTTCTTTTATAATCTCTTGAGGTTCTGCTTCAGCTATTCTCTGCCCAGCTTGAATGTCTATTTGCCTCATCACAAATGATTGCTGATTTATTGTCAAGGGTAAAATTACCTACTCTAAACCCCTGCTAACTACTTCACTTACAAAAAATGATGAAGAAAAAAAACTAGGCGGGGTTTTTTTGTTCCTCCAGGATTTTACTGGGCTAATGTCCTCAACCCCTAATTGAGGCTAAGGGAAAATAGATCACAAAAACCTATATTAAAGTAACATTAAGAATCTGAATTGAAGTTGCAAAAGTAATGAATTTCAAAGACGGATCTGAAATTCCCACTGAGCAGCCTCTCCTTACTGCATCCTTCAGCACAGAGACTTCACAAAATAGAAGTGTACTGCCCGCAGATTGGAGACCATGGGCTCTGTCAGTACTGGGAAACCAAACTGGGCCATGGGCTGGGCTCAAACACCACCTGTGAAAGTCCGCAGTGTTTACATCTTAGTGCACCTCAGTATGGTTTAGATTCATGTCCATGACTGCCACACGGGGTCTGTGCATGGTCCAGAAGCAGCACTGAGCCCTGGCTGCCCTCATTTGGCTACGTGGGCAAAGACTCCCACTCCCTGGGAGAAGAAAACACATCAGTGTGGGAGCAGGTAGTGAGAAAGAGCTTGCTCCTGTCTGTTTTCTTTCTTGAAACAGTCATATCTATTTAGTAATTTTATAATGTTAGGAATGAAAGGCCCATTAGGTGACAGCACCTTACGCTTTGAATTTTGCATCTGAAATTCCTTTCATTTTTCTCCCCCCTGTCCTTTCTGCTTTGGATTGAGCTGTATCCTCAGTGCATCCTTTCACTCCTCTCGGCCTGTCAAGAAACTTAACTGAGTCTGACTGCGTTCAGATCAAGCACAGCTCCTCAAGGGAACTGCACAACCCAAATAAAATTAAATGTAGGGATTAAGATGAGTAGGGGAGGATGTGATTAACACAATCACTTAACCCAAGTTCTCCTGTGTGGAATGAGACCTACCACATCCATGGTAAATTCTCATTAAGTTACTAATTTTGTCATGGATGAACATAGAGATGACCCAACTTTTTTGCAGTTCTTTTTTTTAGTGGGTGCTCACGAGACATCAGTGAAAACGTGCACAGCCATGCTGAGCTTGGTGCTCTTGTACTTGGCCAAGTGCTGTGGCAGACAAGGGAGCTGATTTGTCCTGTGAGTTCAGGTACTCACATTCCCACACCTGGAGAAGTCTGTCTGTGCAGACTGAGCATCCTGCATGTTTGCGGGGGGGAAAAGGGAGGATGGGGAGCAAGAAACATGTCATCTCCTATTTTAAATATACATCAGTCCCAGCATGGGGAGTTGGTTCAACAAACACCAAGTGTGGAGCACCCAGAGAGCCTCAGGACAGAGCTCTGCCTCTGGGGGTGGCCTGCAGGGACAGTACCTGTTGTTTACTTCGACATTCACGTATTCTAGAGAGGACTAACAAAACCACTTTGATAAGGCATTCACAGACCTTCTTTGGCACGCGGGAACATGGAAGCAGAGGAATTTAGGAACGACAAGAGGCAGCCCCAGACACCTTCCTGGCTCCTCTCAGTCCCTGGCCCCTTGCACTTTCCCATTGTTCCATCCTTCCTTGCTGTCTGTTCCTTCAAACCCCTGGTTTTCCTGTTGCCCCTGATCTCAGCACCAGTTCTGCTCCTCTCTTCCCAATCCTGGTTGTCCTTTTGTTCTCATCCAGCCACTGCTGCCCTGAGGAGCTGGCAGTCCCATTCCAGCTGCTCCTGTGCTGCTTGTAGTGCCCAGCAGTGTGAGTGTGAGTGCACTTGTGTGTGCACGAGTGATCCATGTGCACACACCGTGCTCCAGCTGCGAGCAGATGTGCAGTGCAGCAGCCTGCGTTAGATCAAACGATTCCAAAATAGACAAAATGAGTTCCTCCCTCTCTGACAAAACCTAGAGAATTTTATTTCCTTCCTCATCTACTCTCTCAAAAAGACACAGAGGTGGTGCTCTAGGGCTTTTAAAATTACATGAGAGTTGGCAGCTTAAATAAGCAACATTTACTGTAATTGCAAGTTCCTGAGGAGCCTCCTCACATCTACCACCCAGCAGACCCCAAATGAGCGAGGTCCTGCTTGCCTGAGCAAGGGTTGCTCCAGAGGTTTTCCTCACAGGGCTGAGGAACCAGCAGGTGCTACATGAGCAAGACGTGGGGTTTCAGTCCTGATTAACTTTACCAAGGGCCATTTCTGAGCCGTGACAGTCCCTGCCCAGCCAGCTGCTTTTCCATCCCACAGTATTTCAGCTATGGCAAATATGTGATAACACTTAAAATTAATGCCAGTTCCAGAGTCACTCACAGGGTTAGACATATTTATTTCTGTAAATTGAGATCTTATTAAAACCTGAGCGTGTTAGGAAACACTTTGAGCACACGGTGTAAAAGAGCCAGTCTCTCCAGAAGGACTGAAGGGAGGCTAAAAGGCAGGTACATATTCTTTCATAGAAGCGTGTAGATGCATCAAAGGGGGACAAGGCTGTTTTTCTGCTCTTTTTGTTTGTATGAAAGTTGTTTGGCATCTATATTGTATGCGTTTGTTTGTTTGGCAATAGTCTGCCATATGGCTTTTCTCTTTTCTTCCAACTGCAGCTCTATGTTTTCTAAGAAACATAAATCAGAATGACAGGTAAAATAACTGAACTTTTGTCAAAAATAGATGCACCTCTAGTATTTTAAGAGCATGTGGATATAGCATGCACACATTGTGTTTTGGAGAGGGTCTGGAGAGGGACAAATTCACTTCCACCCCTCCAAAGCATGGTAAACTCCTGTTTCTGTACACAGGATGGAGGTTTCCTTCTTTCTTTCACTTCCTTTCCTTCCAAAACAACAGTCTTTTAGGTAAGTGTCCAAAACACCAACCTTCTAATCTGCTCAAAATAAAAAAGGAGTTAAAAGCTTTTATCAAAATCCTGCTTCCTTCCTTTCTTGTGTTTGTTTTGATTTGTTCCACTTCCCTCAAAATAAGCCAACTTTGCTGTTCCAGACAGTCCTCCTTATGAAAACAGCTTAAAATATTTTACTCAATGAAACCTGGACACCTGCCTTATTTCAATAATCTCTCGGTGTTTTCAGGGAAGCAGATGCTGTTGAGTCAGACCTGCAGAAATTGTACTCTTCCTAGTCATTTTTTGTTATTTAGAGTGTCCCTTAAAAAAATAGTACTCTTCATCCGTGTATCACCTAGTTCTCTAAGAGGGTTGGAAAAGGCCACTGAAAAGAAAGTAATGCACAACATCTGGAGGCTGCTGAGCCTGCTCTGCGCAACCTCCCCCCCGGGCTGGAGTCAGCTGTGCATCCTGCTGACTCAGACCCGCCACGTTTTCGAAGGAGTAAAATACGACTAAAAAAAGTGCTAAAGCAAGTGTTCATCTATAATTAAAATTTGCCGGCTATGCCTAAACGAGTTCAAAATACCTTTTCCAGAAATCACTATTCCTATAAAATGAGATTTTTTCTTTTCAGATCAAAGAATAGTTTTAATAAACGAGGACATCTGTGGAAGCAGTTCTTACTAAAGACAGTGATTAAATCGCTTCAGTTTCTAACCTGATCCCTCTGACTTTTGAGAAGCATTTCCTGGGCAGGTGCTGGCAGCAGCCCACCCCTCGTGGGGTTTTCCTACTGTGCAGGAACCCCAGGTCAGATCCCATTAGCACCGCCCAGCAGCACTGAGGGGGTGACCAGGGTTGTGATCACCTGAAAAAGCAGCAGATGAAGTCACTGCCTGCTTTGTACCTGTCTGTTGGATTATTGATACCAAAGGTCATGCAGCTTCAGAAAACACCAAAATGTGGCATCCTTGCTCCTTCAGAGCTCTCTCGGCCAATTCCCCTCATTTTTTTCCACCACAGTGGAGGCTCTTCCCCCAGCCACCAACCTCCTGGAGCTGCTGGGGGAAGCACACAGCAGCATTTTTCTCCACAGCTGTGTGCAGTGCCTGTGCTGCAAACACCAAAGCCCAGGCTTCAAGCTGGAAGATATTTCTGGGGAGGTTTCAAAGAGGCTGCTGGCTGCTATGCAAAGTGACCAAGGTGTCTCTGGTGCAATTATCTCAGCCAGCTGTTTTCCCAGACATGTTTTGTAAAACCATTGAGATTTCTATTGACCTCCAGCAACACAAATAATTTTCCTCCGTTTTATCGTAATTACCATGTGAATATGAATGGCATGAACAACATGCAAATGATTACAGAGGGAGTTGTGAGGACTTAAGGAATGCAGTTGCCTGTCTCAAAACACTGTCAAGACCACAGAAGGCACTTGCCATAAGAAAAGGCACCACAGAAAGAACTTGAAATAAGCACAGAAGGAAGGAATTTGCAGCAGGAGGACATTAATTCCAGGCCTGGTGAGGCAAATCTGGGTAACCTCCTGGGTTACTGCACCTGGACAAAAATTCCCAGTATGGCAAACTGTGGGAAAGAAAACAACTTCTTACACTCATGCCATCCCAAGTTACAGGAGTAGCACCTATGCCCTGTAGATACCCAGAATTTGGACTGTATAAAGGTGATAGCCCAGGAGAACAGCTCTGGGACCCCCACCACCAAAAACCAGGGTGAAGAAGAACCAGTGGGACACCACAGGATCCACAGGGTGGTGATATCTTTCTGCTTAATCTGTCTCTCTCTCACTCTCTTTGACCCCTTTCCTATTTCTTATATTCTAACCTCATATTTACTGTTAAATAAAATCTCTACTATTAACTTCAGCATATGGTCTCATTTGCACCTTGATTCAGGCAGAGGCACCTCTTAAAAACTGGATCATAACAGGAATCCCTGTCCTACTGGCATCACTTCAACAGAGTCAGAAGAAAATCTCAAAGTAAGCATTTTCTCAGGTGTTCAAAAAGCTATATTAGGAATATGGCCTTGGAGGAATAAAATAAATAATTCTGTTTTATTTCAAGTGTGACAAATTTTTTTATAATTGTTCCTACTGCTTATTACTGACCCAAAACTCAAGGCAGATTAAAATATCAAGAGACAGGCCCATATGGCAAACGTTCATGGTTATGCTAAGCATTAAATGGATGGATGAGCAGAGGGGAAAAAGAAGAGCTGCAGATTCCAACACTGAAAAGGACATCAGGTTTATTCTCTGCGTCGAGAGGAGGGAGGAACTTGATGCAAAGGGTGAATTGAGAATCATAGAATCATAGGATGGCCTAGGCTGGAAGGGACATTAAAGGTCATCTACTTCCAACTTCCCTGACATGGGCAGGGACACCTTCCACTGGAATGGGAGGCAAGAGCTGAGTTGGGATCTTCTCTTCTACTTTTCTCTTTTCCAGTGAAGAAGAAGGGGGGTCTGGGAGAGGGGCTGTGCAAAGAGACAGGGCAGCTGAGTCCCATGTGTGCCCCAAAATACAGAGTTGGAGAAGCAAGCCTCCAGCTCCAGAAAGCAAACTGATAGGTGTCCAGGACACAGAAGTCTATGAGGGAGACTCTTGGGAGCTGAGTGGGGTTCCAGCCTCAGCTCCTTGAAGGCTGAAACCCACAGTTCCTCCATCCAGTGCTCCTGTGCCCACCCTGGGATGGGTGGGAACACCTCAGCAGAGGAATCTCCACCTTGCACAGCTGCAACCCACCTGGACAGCAGGCTCCTCAAAGCATGCTTAGCTTTGTTCACCTACAACAAAAGCCTTAAAGGATTTTAAATGGTTAAACTGCATTTTTTCTCATGTTTGAATCATGCTCTATTTCCCCATGCCTTATGTTAATGATGAAGTGGCTGGCCAGCAACACAACCCTGCCCAGGCAAACTCTTTAAAACCATGATCGTGTTTGCCTACAGTTTGGCTTGCAGAGATAAAATAATCTAATAATAAATCCTCCTCCCCCACCACTGGGGAGCTTTGGTTTTCCAAAGTTAAATAACTTGGTGGATTGTGGCAGTGCACAATTTACCCTTTCAGCATGTGAGTCACAATCCACTTTAATTACTTGAGTAATTCAGTCCCCAAGCCTCGTTTACAGTGGGCACACAGTGCTTGGCATCCAGCCCGTGATTTGTAGACGCATCTGAATCTCCCACATGCGTGCAGTGCTCCCCCACATAAAACTTTATATATTCCTACACTCCTTCCAGGAGTTATATATTATTTACATCATCTGTATTGCAAACATACCAGAAGAGCACTGGAATTTTCTCTGGAGTTCAGCAGCCTTTTCATGTTCCCCATGCCTGAAAGTATATTAAACATTCCTGCTTCATCCTGTACCTCTGCTTTACTGACTACACAGCCTGTTTTATGCAGGGCAGTGCTCCCCCTCCATGTAGGTGAAGGTTTGTTTACTCACATAATGCAGCTGAAAAGGCAGCTGTAATGACAGTGAGAAACAACAGAACAGCAGGCAACAGCAATATTTCCTCCTCTGAACATTTGAAAGGGTTTGGCTACAAGTGAAGGAGACCTAAAAACCAAAAAGTTTGATGGGATCACCAGCATGGAAACAAGCTGGGATTGCCTCTGCAGTTGTGGTAGCTGGTAGGATGGAACATGGAGAAAGATGAGGAAGGCAGCCCTGCAGAGCTCCCATGTGCATGGCTGCTCTGCAAACTACCTCTCCTCAACTGCCTCGAGTTCTGGGAAATTGTTTATGTGGCTTTTGGAGCCTTTGTTCTCAAATGGATCCTTTGCTGCTTCAGATATTGATTGGCTTACAAGATTCTCTGGGCAAACACAAGAGGAAAAATATTGTTTGGGAGACAAATGGAATATTGAAGAAAGTAACATTTCTAGAGCACACATTAGAACCAGATGTTCCACTCAAAAGTATTTGTGGTCAGGGACTATGCCGAGAAACTAACTGCTATAAAGAGAAAAACCAGAATTAAAGCACACTGGATACAAGAAAAAGTTACACCAAGAGAAAAAATATTGCAGAAGGATATATTAGGTGTCTTACAGTCTGACAAGTCTAATTACAGGTTACTATCCAAGCCAGAAAAGGGTTGGATCCGCCTCCCACCTCTTCCACAGATGTACTGCTGGATTTTGACCAAACCATGTAGGCTTCACTTCAGTGTTGACCAAGGACTTGAGGGCTTTGCTGCACTGAGGGGTTTTATTTTCCTCTCTCTCTGTGCCTTACTCATAAGAACTGGATGCAGCCCAGGGGCCGCAAGTCCTGGGAGGGCTGGCAGGAGAAGGGCTGGCATGGCAAGGTCTGTCTGGCCCTTTCTCCAGGGCACCACACAGAGTGTGAAGAGGAGGAAGGTGCTGTCAGTACCTCAGGGCCTTTCCCATCCCAGCAGACCCTTCCTGGGGCAATGATCCCTTTGTAAATGGGGACTGGGCTGAATCTCTGCCGTTTTGAAGAGCTTCAAGGGACAAACACGCTGATACATTTGGGTCTCCCACTTGAGACAGTGATGGAAGATGTGGAAAAGCACACAAATAAAAATAAATACATCAGTCATAAATTTTAGAAGAAGAACACCACTGTCACACCAAAGAGCAAAGTTTCACCTGGCTCCATGACCCGAGTGTGGTCAGAAGGGAACTCTCAGGTGAAGCACACGAGAAGCAATGCAGGCACTGAGTGACCCTCCCTTCTCTCACAGTTTCCAGTGACATAGAGACTTCTGGGGTTTCATTCTGGACACAATTTTGAGCAGAAACTGATGGGTCTATCCTCTGCCAAATTGCCCCATCAGCTTTTGAACCCCTTCATTATTTCGGTCTCCGTAATATCCCACGGCCATGACTTGCACAACTTCACCACATGCTGGGTGGTGAAGTGTTCCCTTTTTAAACGCCCAGCTGATTTCATCAGCCCTTATTCTTATATTGTCAGGAATGGTAATTAATCTCTTTCCTCAACTACCCATTACCATTCATGATGTTATCAGGCTTCATCTCTTCCCCAAGCTGAAAATACCCAGTATATTTTGCTTTTCCTCTCACAAAAGTCACTCCATTCACTGAGCCTGCTTCTTCCTTTTTCTGGGGTGCTTTCAGCTCTCCATTCCAAGCTGTGGGGATGATATTCACTGCATAATATTCAGGACAAAGATACATCATGAATTTATGTGGTAGCATAACTAATTTTTTTCTGTTTGTTCTCTATTCTTTCCCTAACAATTCCTAACAATCTTTTTGACCACTGCTGAGCAATGAACTGATTTTCACAGGAACTTGTCAGTAATGACTCCCAAATCTCTTTCCTGAACATCAGAAGCTAATTTAGAAACTGTCATTCTGTGTCGTCTTGGAGTGCTTTTTTCCCCCATATGCATCACTTTGCATCTATTGACATTGAATTTCTTCTATCATTTTATTGCCCAATCACTAAGCATTGTAAGATCCTTCTCTAAAGGTGAAAATCAGAAAATTGAGAGAAATTTGGGCAATTTCATGTTAAATGTATTTATAATTTCATGGGAAGCACAGTCAATATGTGAAGAATGCAACTCGGAGGAAAACATACCTCTGGCTGCCAAAAAGTCCCGGGAAGTTAATTTCATGGAGGATCTGACTTGAAGAGAAAATAAATTCTTTTCCTCATTTGTGTGTGGCTGAAGGAATTACAGCATTCCAGTCTAAACTTCGATTCTGGGATATCTACGATGCAGAGAATGTTGAATTTGCCAACCAGGCAATGCCTCAGGGGGACTGACTAAGCCTGTGCAATTCAGAAAGTATTGACATCCCAGCCACCATAGCTACGCCCTGACAAGGCTCTGTCAGGTCTGACAAGGCTGTGGCTTGGTGTCCTGACACCCTGGTGCAGGTGCACCTCCTGCTTTGTTGTTTGCAGCCCCCTGGAAGTACACTTTTAAAATTATTTTCGTTAATAGCTTCCTCTAATGATTTTCGAGCCACCTGTACAGGCCATCTACACCTCCAAGCAGTTATCTGTGCCACCAAAGGGCACGTCCCCCTTGGAGAAGAACAAAACTGTTCTCTCTGCACAACAAGAGAGATGAAGAGGACTTGTTTTCACTGTAACAAGCAAGTTTAATTGTGCACAAGGTAAACCAGACCTGACTCTTGCATGTGGGTGCCTGCATAAGCCATGAGGTAGCTCTGGTTGTGGATTTGCACCAATAAATCCTGCCCATGAAAGAGGTGACAGGATTTGGGAAAGATCTGATGCTGCCTCCTGTCCTTCTCAGGGGAAATGTTTCAAGCTGCCACAGGTTTCCTTCCTTCCTTCCTTCCTTCCTTCCTTCCTTCCTTCCTTCCTTCCTTCCTTCCTTCCTTCCTTCCCTCCTTCCCTCCTTCCCTCCTTCTCTCCCTCCACCATCCCTCCTCATTGCCTTGACTCTAGGAACCTTAATTAAGCAAAAGAACAGACCTCTGCTTTAGCACACACAGTCTTTTACCCATGTTAAATGAGAGTTTGCTGCATCCAGTGTCATCACAATTCTGAAATTCCACATGGAGCAATTTTCACTGAGCTGCATTCAATTATTTATTCAAGCTCTGGTTCTGTCCCCACTGAATGCGGGTGAACTGACTTCAACACAAGGAGTAGCAGGCATACAGCTGGAAAGAG
The DNA here is from genome assembly GCA_013399875.1 of Gymnorhina tibicen. Lineage (NCBI taxonomy): Eukaryota > Metazoa > Chordata > Aves > Passeriformes > Artamidae > Gymnorhina > Gymnorhina tibicen. The sequence continues at coordinate 648,070 of VXAZ01002730.1, forward strand.
AAAAAATGTGAATTAAAAGTCATTTAATCTCATTTAGTCACATTTCCTCTCCTCCTTGACCAAAAGATTTAGAAAATAAATAAACTCTCTGAAAAGGAAAACTATTAAGTAAGTTTCAAAGTCAAGTTCATGCCAACTAATATTATCTATTTCAGGACTTCCTGCCCTGCTTATCTCCTTTTAATTAACCTATTTCTGACCTGGACCATGTGTTTGCCTGGCAGACACAGTCCCATTTCTGAAATTGCTCTTGGCTCAATAAAAGAGTCTGTAGTGGTGTTTGTGATCAACATTGCTGCTACGCATTTCCTGCAGCAGAGCTGAGGGCAGCACGAGAGGGAGGCTGGGAAGCAGATGTGGAACACGAGTAACACGGAGGGAAGAAAGGGTTTTTTACTCAAAATGCTGCACATTGAAGGAGTTGATAAAACAACGTGGTCAATCTGGTCTGTCTCCCTGTTCCTGCAGCTCAGATCTCTGGACACAATCCTGGAGCCAAAGGGAGCACAATCAGCAGATTTTCTATTCACTCTTATCTTCTAAAGTGCAGGTTTAACATCCTCCTGTGCGCAGTGACAAACAGGCCATTGAGGGTGATGATAAACTTTCTTCCCAAATGGAGTCCATCCCTTTATTTAAAAACTGAAAATAAACCCAGTCAAATTCTCAGACTCCAGATAACACCTGGAGGTCTCAAATGTGTGTTATGCAGAAGGCAACAGCCCTGAAAATGTGTAGTTTTAACTGCCAGAGATTCTATCTCATGATCTTAGTAGCAATTTGATGCGGCCCTGGACAGCACAAAGAAAGACGTTAATCCACTTACCCAGCAAACCCTATCCTCCAAAAAGCACAGAGGCTCAGACTAGGGCAAAACAGGGCTTGAACAGCTCCTCTTCCAGCAACAGTGCAGTAAATTGCAAAAAGAATGCTACATAAATAGAAGGGAGGAAGGAAGGAAGGAAGGAAGGAAGGAAGGAAGGAAGGAAGGAAGGAAAAAGAAAAAGAAAGAGAAAGAAAGAAAGAAAGAAAGAAAGAAAGAAAGAAAGAGAAAGAAAGAAAGAAAGAGAGAGAAAGAAAGAAAGAAAGAAAGAAAGAAAGAAAGAAAGAAAGAAAAAGAAAGAAAGAGAAAGCAAGCAAGGAAACAAACAAGAATGAGTAGGATAAAGTACCTTTATCTGGGCAAGTGAAAAACTGGTTGGTAAATACAGGAAACCAATGCTATGAATAGATAATTTTACAGCTGATTCCTTTTCTCCCAACTCTTTTTCTTACTGTGTTCCGATAATTAAAATAAAATGGTGGCTATCCAGTGCAGGAAAGCTGTGTAAATACAAACTAAACACAGCCAGCCATGAACAGTGATTTAGAAAGAGAAGAGCACACAACAGGCAGTTTAGAAGAAATTCCTGCCGGGAAGGCAAATGATGGCAGGATCTAACCACATGTTCTGGAAGAAGGGTGTGTCTGAGCTGCCCTGGAGGTGATGATCTCACATTGTGGCATGGTGACCATGTGGCCTGGCAGCAATGTGACTCCCCTAAAGTCCTTTGCTGGACTCCAGCACCTTCCAGCCTGGACCAGCCACAAGCACCGCAGTGTCTTGGAACACAGACAGCTATGAACGTGAAAGCTGAAGATAAAAATAAACACAAGTCCTTCTCTTCCATCCTAAGCTCAGCTGAAACATAACACAGTCCCAAGCAGAGAGGAGATAATCTTAGATGTTGCTGCCAGCCTGTTCACTTGCTTATTGTCAGATGATAAATGCTGGCAAGTCTTCATCTCCTGTTTTACCCCTGAAAACGTTGTTTTCCACAGTTTCTCCTGTCAAAGACATGCTATGGTGGACATCAGCTGGGGTGGAAGCACAAAGCCAAGCTGTGCACTGCTAGTGGTGGTAAGGCTGCTCCAGCACCATGCCCCCAGGCTGCTGTGAGGCTCAGCATGATTTCCTCACCCTTTCCTTTTCTTGTTCAGGGTAATTACATTTCCCAAGGATGGGAAAATATACTCTGGCAGCCAAGGTGAGTCTTCAGCATCATGAATAGGCCGGGCTTGAACACAGACATCACAGCTTTCGCCTCTAGACAGGGCAGCCACAAATGAAATTGAAATGTTAGAAGCCTTAAATGCGAAGTGTGTGTCTCTGGCAACAAATTACTATATGCCAGCTGCTGTACCAATTAGCAACACAGGTCTTTTGTGCCTTTCCTCAGATGTGAAAGATAAGAAACACCAGTTCCTGGGAGTAGAATGTAGAAGAGCATCATCCAGCATCACTAAAGATGATCAACTGCTTAATCAACTGCTCCAGCACTGGTCAAGGAAGAAGAATTTGCTTCTCAAAATACTCTTTTGTCTCTCTTTTAGGAAGGGTTTTCTGCTCATTGTCTTTGACTGACTCAGACCAGCCCAATCCTGAACTGGGCAAAACATCCCTGGGAACTAAAAGTTTGTTGTGAAACAGAGCTGGGATTATTACAGCAAAACACAGTGTTTGGATGCTGCTTAATCGATGTTTCATCTCAGAAATAATGACATGTTCTGTCTGACAACAAAGCAAACAATTTCTCTGCACGAACACTATTTATCTAAATAAAATCTAAAGCAGAAAAAGGTTAAAAGGATTAAATGGTCCCAAAATGAAAAATCTTTTTTTTTTTAAATAAAGCATTTGAGTTTCACTAAAGAATCCTTAAAAATACCATTCTTGCCTCAGCATCAGATGAACGTTTTTCCATTCTTTTGCTTCAGTTGCCATTCTGACAAAACTAATATTCACCTCTCTCTTCCACAGTATAAATTCAAAGCAGGAGTACCCCTATCTTCCCAGACAATAGTGCGTGCTTTCCTAAAAAGGATTTCTTTTGAAGTTGAGATGTCTTGTGCACGAAATCTATAAATAGATACTGAGGAAGGTGACTTGGGACAGCTGTGAGTTGTATAAAGGGCAATTTCCCTACTCAATGAGAGCAGCGAAATTGGATTCAACTCATACGCACTTATCCAGATGTCTGTAATTTTTTTGTCTGTAAAATTACCTTCCCACAATAAGTAGGAAAGGTCCTGTAGGTCAAGGCTTAGAGATATTCATAGAAAGCAGAAGGAAAATGTTACTGCCACTCCAGTAGCTGTAGCTTTGCCACTGAGTTATTTGTGATAAGTCTGTCTCAGCATCCAGGTATGATGGAAGATGACAGATTTTAAATCAATCCTCTCGCTTATTACCAAGAGCAAAAGCAGCTTTATTTTATATATGTAAAGAGCTTCCACTTAGACATCATACCCACACTGTAATTTCAAATAAACAACATTTAAAACTGCAGCTAACAAGACTCAGAGTTAAAAGCCTGTTGATTAATCCATCACTTCACCTGTCTTCCCAAATTATCCATGTTTAGCCAAATAAAGTATTAACATTCTGCATTTTACACACAGCAGCACAAGATAAAATAATCTACTGTGACAAATATTTCCAGAGGGGGGAAACAAGATTTGCAAACTGTTGAGAAAACTGACGTCATTTACAAGAAACTCTCGGAGATTTCATAAGCAAAAGGCTGAGCTTTCTGAACACCTCACTCCTATTTTCTGAGTGCACTTGTGCTGAATTACACCACTGGGGGTTTGCTGCTGTTGTTCCTGGCAAGGGAGAGGAGGGAGAGCCACTGGGAGGTTCCTGTGCCTTTCCCCATTGCCAACAGTCTCACATCACGCTGAAAGAAGGCAGAGATGGGAGAGGTAAGAACTAAGAAGCAGGAGAGCTGCAGCCCAGGCTCCGTCCAGCAGCCCGCTGGGGATGGCAGGAGCTGCCCGGCGGCTCCTGGGAAAAGCAGCCTGAGACTGTGCAGAGACTGACTCAGAGCAGACCAGGAGCGAGCGCATTAAAAAAGCAATGCCAGCTTGAGAAACACAACCAGAATAGCACAGAGTGCTGTGACACATAGGCAGGGAAACAGGCTCATTACCTCATGCATATGTTTGGAAACTGTTTTCGAGGGAGCTTTTCTGGTGGTAGGTACAGTTTGTTCCTCACAGTCGTTTAGCTAGGTAACATTTTCACTCATTAGGGACAAACACAAACCAGTTAGAGCAAGGCTGTGACACATCCTGGCTCATGTCTAGGCTTGAGCTGGGAGGCTAAAACTATGTCACCAAACCTGTGAGCTCTTTGTGGGGTGTCGGATGTGACGGAGTCAGGCTGCCCACTGAGGAGGACCTGAAATGACAGGAAAATCAAGACATATTTTTAACGCATTTGTACAGCACTTCTTGCACTTCTGTATCAATATAAAATCTTTCAACCTGGGAGGGATGGTGTACAAGCATGTAAGAGAAAGGCATCAAGGGAAAGGGTGTTTGTTGAGGGAAGGCTGCTCCTTGGGCTCTAAGTCATTCCTGAGCCCTGCTTATGCTTTTTGCTCACTGCCATGATGTAATGCTTAAGAAGAGCCCAGGGTTCTACTGATTTTCCTCCAATGATGCCCTCAATTAATGTCTTGTTAGCAAGCACTGTCACGAGCATATTCTGGTGGTATTAGACAGTGTTTTAGGAAATGGGTGGAGTGTTCCACGTTCTGGCTCCTCCTCAGCATAGTCCTTCTCCTCAGATGGGGCTATTGCCACTTTAGTGGACTCTAACTGAACACTGCAACCTCAGAGGCAAGAAGTCTGGTAAAATTTCAGCCTATGAATGGCCAAGGCACCAGTAATTCCATTTTCCAGTTTATTCTGGCATCAGCCTTTCAAGTCTGTTACAAGGCTTAGTGATTTTGGAGCCCCAGCTTTAGTGCCAGCAACACGCAGAGTTTACATTGCAGAATGAGCTGGAGATGCTGTCATTGTGTTTTAGTGCTCTTGATGGAAATTTTTTTTCCATTCATTTATTCAAGCACCTTTTAAGCCCCAGAAAAGATTTCAGCATCCTGCAGCAAGTCCCACCACGCAGAGAGGTGCTGAATATCTCCTCAGCCTTTCTGAACCTGCCAATTGTCCCTTTTCCTGTATTGCTCCCCTCTGTGCCTTGGACACTGAGGACTCCCTGGCTCACTGCCAGGGTTCCATGGGCCATCACCTGGCATGTCCCTGCCCCAGAACCACATGTTTCAAGGGAAAGTGAGAGTGGCAGTGGCTTTCCCACCAGACCCCTTCAAAAACTTCAGCCTTTCTCAGGCATGTTTGTTTTGGCTGTTCCAAAGTTTCCTCTCCCTTTAATAGATGGCAAATGCATTACCCAGCACAAATAGGGAGCCCATATGATGGGGTGGAGGGACAAAACAGATGGCACATGAGTCACTCCCATTCGCAAAGTCGGCGATGAAAACATGCTCCTGCTTTAGCATCCTGCTGGAGGCTTCTTGCAAAAGACAATTGAGGAGCTGTGCTTGGCACTGAGTGCCTGCAGCCCTCCAGGTGAGAAAGGGATTGCTGCTGAAGTCCTTTCTTTGTGCATCCAAAGCAGTCTAGGAAAGGGCTTGGGACTGTGGCACGCCCCTGGTAAAAGCGCTGCTCAGCAACAGCCGCCGCCCCTGCACGAGCTGAGGGCACTGAACCATCCCAGGGCCACAAGCTCTCTGTACTTCTTCTAAAGGGTGCTAAACTTCCTTGTCATGTTTTTTCCACCTGCTTTGCTCTCTGCTTTAATTCCCTGTGCCTGGCAGCAATAGGAATGCTCCCTGTTTTCTTTTCTCCTTTTTCTCCCCCCTCCCCACCACAATCTTTCTATGGGTAATGGATTTTGTATGCTAACTCACATCACTGAAATACCATGAATGACACAAGTAGGAGTAGAAGGCATTGGTTATGCTCTTGCCAGGAAAGATCCTCAACCTATTGGAAATAATTATTATTTGCACTGTATAAATTGGATTTCTGCCATGAGCAATATTAGAAGGAAAAGGCAGCGAGCAGTATTACTCTGCTGCTGAGTATTCATTGTGTTAAAACAAAAATAGACATAGTATCAGATAGCTACCACCTGGAAACTGCATTATATATTTGGGTGAGAATACAGTCCCAGTCTGCAAACACATTTGCACATGATTACTTTTACATATTGCAAGAAATTTCCTTGAAATTCAGTGCATGTAACATTAATAGTCTTTATTCATATTTGCAGAAGACAGCTTACAGGAAGAAGCACAAGATAGTTCTTTCTAGCAAGTGGGTTTAATTAATTTTCTCTCATAATTCAGGGAAGGAGGATTGTCGGATTCAAAGACACATAATCAATGAATATATTATTAGTTATTTCTAACTTAACTGTCCAAATGTAGAATTCCTTAGACATCAAAAGACATTTCACTTCATATCTAAAAGAGATTCTTTTTTCCTAAAAACAAGCCAGACTTCTTCTCAGAACTATCTGAAAATTAAAATTTGTATTTCAAAGAAAAATTGCTATTATTGTAAATCAGAATCTTTCACAAAAAAAAACCCCTTCAAACATGAAACCTGACAAATTTGAGATACATACACAGAGAGAGACTTTCTCCTTTTTTTCCTGTTTCCTTTTCACACTGACACTGTAAAATCGATAACATCAAAATTGTTCTGGTTCTGCTTTTCATTTTCCTTTTTATTGCCTTCAATAATTTTGAAATTTCCTCATCTTTGAAAAAGAAAAATGAAAGAGTCCCATGTTTGTGTCACACTTCAAGCACTAGAAAGACTTTTCAAAATTCCAATATCAACCAGCAGCAGAAACATTTGAAAATGCAAAAAAAAATCGTTTGTGTGGGCAGAGGTGCCTGTTCAGCTTTCATTTTACTGTCCCCAGTTTCGAAGAAATATTTGACACTGTTAAAACTTCAAAGCAATCAGACTTTGGTGTTTCAAAGATTTACAAGAATTCCTTTTGACAAACTGTGTCGTGTCAGACAGAACAATGTTCAGAAAAAAACCCTGATGGTGGCAGATCCTGGTTGTGTGCACTGGAGTCCCAACAGCAAAGAGCATCTGTAGAAACAACCCTTCCCAAATACTCAGAGCAGCAGGGCTCTAATAAAGGAAAATAACTTAAACAAACCCACTCATTTGTCTCTTACAGTGTCTCCTCCTAACTGAGTAGGTAAGGAGAGGTAATTTCTCCTGGTAAGGAGAAATTTCTTAGTAGTCACTGATCCTGCATGAACTCATCTTTAGACATCTAACATGTGGAGCTTTACAGGGATCTGATTTTCACACGTTGTGCAAAATCAGACCCTTCAAATGTGTTTCAAGTTCAAAGTCTTGAACACAGCAATTTCTTGGCCCATGTAACACAGTGCATGCTGTACACAGAAAATTGCACCATAGTAGAGACACAACAGCACACAATTCCACGGACCAGTACACAGAATAAAACAACATACAAAAATTCCTAAATTGAGAGAAGAAATAGTATAAATGCAATGTCATAGATACAAAAAAAAAGGTCTAAAACCAAAGCATCCTATTTTATTATTGCTAATGATGCAATCTGATTTTGCACCAGTTCCTTGGCTTTGATCTTTGTCTGTGTTACCCTCCCGTGCAGACAAATACAATATCTGATTTCTGATGAGGCAGCAGTGTTTCCCACTACAGGAGGGAGAGGGAAGGGTTCATGGCTTCTCCGGCTTGGGCTGGTGCCTGATCATGGATCTGCTGCCAGACTCTGCCTGGGAGAGCCACACACAGCCCCTGCACAAGGACTCCACGGGCACAATTCAGGGAACTCAGGTAGAAGTGAATGTTCTTTCTCAGCTTCCACATGCTTTGTACATAGTCAAGAGATGGCCTGAGCCTCACAAGCTACACTGAATAAGCAAAAGAGTGCAGTCTTAGAGTGGAAAATAGAAAAGAAAATCCTCCTTTGTGTCACATGTGGGCAGGTGAAGGTGCATCTTTCAGTCAGCCTGTAGCTCAAAGCCTGTAGGACAGACAAGTTACCAAAATCAGAAAATATCCCAGATTTAAGCAGACCTGTCTCATCTCAGAATGGCACTATAATTGCTGAATTTAAGCAAAGCTTTTTTAAAAAAATGGAAATTGGACAAAAGTGTAACTGGGAAGCTTACACATGAGTAAACACCAGCACGGATGTACCCTAAACCCACCATGTCTTTCTGCAAGTAGCACGACATAACACTCTGAGAGACACAAATAACTTTAATGTATCCTCTTCAATATTTGCAGCTGAGGCATTGACACCGAATCAGTACTCTCAGATTTAATGAGATGTCAGTGCCTTAGCTGCATGTGTTGATCTGCTCACCATGATGCCTGAGGGGGCCACCTAAAGCACAGAGACTAGACAAGAATAAGGGAATAAAGGTAGGTATTTATTGGAAGGGCCTTCAAGGGTACACCTTGGGCAGTCAAAAGGCTGCACCTGAGATGGACCCTGGGTCACGGGTTCTTCACACTTTAATAAGTTTGGTCCATTTGCATATCAGGATTAATTCTTCAATTAAAGCTTCAGTTAATGATGTAATTTTCCCCAAGTTTACCCCCCTTCTAAAGATGTTAGTTTACACATTTTGGGCCTAGGACAATCTGGGTGTCCTTGGAGAGAAAGCTTGGAGAGGCTTTGTTGTGTCCAACCCGCATGAGAGAACAGAAGTTAACAGGCCACAAGAAACTTCAGAGTTACACACTAGGCAGTACAGGATTTGAAAAATATAGAAGTTAAAACCTAAGGCATCAACCAGACCACAAATAAAAGGACATGTGACCACATGGTGAACATCTGCACTGGCTTTTTGGATGGCTTTTCCACCTTGACCCTGGCATGGGCAAAACTTGATATTCATACCATCATTAATATTTTCTCCATCTGATCTATGTATTAAGGAATCACAAGTTGCCACATTATTAACTTTTTACCTTGGGGATTGTTTTTTGGACAGTAAATCTTACTTTCCTTTTCCTGTTGTTCCACATGAAGAACACTTTCTAATCAAAAATTGCATGGCTTTTTTAATGAATTTGAAGCAATGAAGTGTCTGCACACGTAATCCCTGAGTCCTGAAACTTTAGCACCTCAATTTGAACGTGAAGAAATGCAAGCTGCATGTCCAGGAGCGTGGAGACTCCCTGTTAAAGTCCAAACAAATTTCAGATGTAAAAATTACGTCTCCTATTCCGAAAGTATCTCTCACCAACAGGTTAATGCAGTATTCAATTTGCACATGCAGTGCTTGGCCTGGCTTTACAGCTCCCTTTCAGTGTATGGTCAAAACCCACATGGAAGATTTTAACTCGGCAAAATGTCTGTTGTCATCAGGATTTACTCAGCTCTCTCCAGCTGTACAGCCAGGAACAGATCGAAGGATCACCGAAGTCAGGACAAGTCTCTCACTGACTCAAACCACCTGGCAAAAGTGATTTCCTTGAGTCTAGGGCACTCATCCCACAAATGGCTATAAACTAATAAACTAATAAAAATGTTTTTCCTGCAGGAATACAGTGAATAAATACAATAATGAACTCAAGCTGTTGAATGAGCAGCATGGCCAACCACTCCCCAGGATGGTTCGTTGTTTAGCCAACAGCAATGCAGAAGAACTCCACGTGGATAATTTATGGTTCACATAAATATCACATTATTATAACATTTTCCTGTTCACTCAGAGATAATAAGAGACATACTCCAAATCAATATTTATTATTTTAGCTTTCCTTCCTCCCTGCTGTTAAGCTTGACATCCTTCTCCTCCCCCATTTATAGCCTGCCATTGCTAGCTGAACCCCTCCACAACTTCTGAGATAAGTATCTGGAGGAGATCCGTATATCATGATAGCAATAAACCAATCCCTCCAGACACATTTAACCACAATGCAATACTGTCAGGCTCTGAAGACAAGTTGTTCCCTGAGGAGCAGAACTACGGAACCTTGATTTCCTGCAGTTCAGTGTCCCAGAACTTTCCTTTTTAACCCCAAACAACATCTCTCTGCTTCCAGCATCGTAAGTTCACCACATGTCCCCTCTGTCCTGCACACGTCCCTGTAATGCTTTGCCTTGCAGTTATCTCCAGTTGCCTTCACATCTCCCAGGCTTCCTGGTGACTCCACTCGTTTCTCCTTCTTGCCCTTGCTGCTCTTTTCTGTCTTGACACTTGGGCAGGAGACAGTGGGCCTAGGGTGGAAAAACAGATTGGAGAGTTGGTCTGCCACCTGGCCAGCTGTGGGGCTGCCAAACCCAACACAGAGCACTAATTTGTTCTGACAAGTCATGAAGAAAACCTCTGTCCTTTACCCACCCAGTGGGATTGATAAATTATGATGGCTGGAAAAACTCCCCCTTCTCAGGTTTGGTTTGAAGTGCCCAAGAGGGTCACAAGTTACCAGAGAGCCATCAGACAGGAGACAGAAAACCCTCACCTTCTTCTCCTAGTACCACAAAGCCAAAAACTTGCTGACCCACCCCATACTCTGCTTTTCAGTCAGTAGTCAACTGACTCACACAACTGCACATGATCTTAACCAGAAATCCTTCTTGAGGCTGTTTTACATGGCACCAATCATCCTTCTTTTTTTTTGATGTCTAGTGCTAAATTTACATGAGATAGATCTGTTGCTTATTATTGTCAATGTTTCCAACCCAAATCTATGAGAATGTCAAACTTGGTTGTGCTGCCAATGTTCTGCTCTCTCTGAGGTGGAGCATTTCTTTCATTGTTGTGTTATTTACACAGTTTCCTTGTTCAAAAAGAAGGAAAAAATCCACCAAAAATAACTTGGAGTACAGGTAAAGCCTCAAATTGCCCAGCTGAGACAAACAAGGCTGCAGTATACACATTTATTTGTGCAGCTCTTATAAACAAAATTTATCTGCCTGAATCCTGGTGATTTATACACTTTGGGCAAATATTGAGCTAATAGGTGATTCATGTCCCCAGGCACACTCCAAAGCCGCACTGTGTTCCCTCCACTGTGTTTTAGATGTGTGCAGCAGAATGTTACTGTTTGATCCAAAACATGTGTTATGACTTGCTCCATTTTCCTTTGGTGTATTAGCAGAGATTTTTGGCGAGCCTGACTCCTTTTCTAAGGTTATCAGAGTAAAAGGGTCAGATTCTAATTTCATTGACTTGGAGGAAACTGAGAGGGTGGAAAAATACATTTTATATCCCTCTGTGAGCCAATAGCTGTCCCTGTGGGCAGTCTCTGGCCCTGTCTTTCCTTCCATGACTGAAGTTTCACCTTCAAATCTTGGCTTTCACCAGGAAGAAGCGAGAACATAGCCTGAAAGACACTTTGACACCAATTGATCATTTTGCTCACCTAAGACTATCATTTATATGCTAACAGCATGTTCAAGGCTGCCATTCAGCTGCCAGCAAGCCCCCAAAGGGGTTCTGAAGTTTTCTTGGGTCACTTCAGGCTTAGCAGTGACTCAAGACTGACGGATCAGGCGGGGCTCCTGCTGCAGTTGGGCTTCTGGGAGGTGAAATGCAGGCCCGGGCTCACTGGCCAGCTCCAGTGCAGCAACCAAGCTTGGAGAGTGACAAACAGCATCTTTCTGCCACCCCAGCATGAGGGACTCCCTGCACAGGGTAGCCCTTCCCTGGAAGGGGCAGCCTGATTCTGCTTTTCCTCCTGCTTCCTGATTCCCAGCAGAGTCTCTGTGGATATCAAAAGCTGCTCAAGAATGACAGGAGACACGGTGCCAGTAGCTGATGAGTTAATTGCTGGAGTGAGATTAAGGAGAAAAATGGCTGAGGCCATGGTCTCGTGGGTGGTGACAGATCGACTTCACCCAGCTAAAATCATTCCCACTGCTACGCCCACGGCGGCACAGCTGTGTGTGGTCACACTGGGAGACACGTCACGGAACAGATCCAGATGGAAACAGCTAGTTCAGATCATTTTTCAGATCATTAGACATTTTTGTTGGCAGCGAGACAGAGGGTGACAGGGAGACAGAAGGGACAAAGGAGGGTCAGCGGGGAGGAGTGAAAACGATGCTTAAATGGCATCGCGCTCAGACAAGGGCACGCAGGCCAGCAAAGCCAAAATGTTATCTTTAAGTCACTTGGCCTTCCCCAGATACCACTGGAAAAGGGGATCTGAATTTCACAGGCACACAGGATTTTTCTTTAATATTGCCCAGAGTCCATATCCCTACATTATTGTCACTTCATTTCAGCTTTTGGCCTGGAAGCACATAGAATATGTATATGTATATATATATGTATATGTATATGTATGTGTATATGTATATGTATATGTATATGTATATGTGTGTATGTATGTATATATGTATGTATGTATGTATTCACTTACAAAATGATCAGTGAAGGTAGAAAACAGACAGGGTCAGACTGAAGTTTGCATCTACTGTGGGTTTCTCCAATAAATCTATCAGTTTTTCTGGTAGGGACAATCCTTAGTTGACTGCAGTTCACATCTCAGTGTTAGTGTATGGCAGATGTTTGACTAATGTTTGAGCAAGTTGTAAAATACACGTGATTGTCACTTACTCTTTGTTTAAAAATATCCCTGCATCACTGAGAAGAGAGAAAGAGGAGAAGGAGGAATCCACACTTCCCTTGACATTGTGGTGCATTTGAACTGTGGGCCTTCCTCATGCCTTGTAAGGTGAACTTGCAAGGATTCCAATTATTGAACAGCCTATAAAATCCTTTCTTTAGCTTTAAATAAAAATAAATCCAAGCCCCGCTCTCTGCAGAACAAAATGTGAGAGAACACGTATTGTGCAGACACATATTGTACAGTGCTGCCAACAGCTGTTGCCATAATTAAAGAGAGTAGTATTTGAAACAGTAATAAAAATTAGAAAAAAAATACTGAAAATATGACTTTTCGCTGGTTTCGTTCTGGCAGGCAGCCTCATGTAACACATCTGAAGAGTAAGAGGCTGTTGCTTATCTTCCAGCACTGATGTTCTGGCATTCTGAGCTTCAGGAACTCTCCTTATCATCTTCAGACTTTCACTATCCTTTATATTTGTATGTTTTAGAAGTTGATGAAATTACTATCACACCAATGTGCCTTTATTTTCTGATAAAACAGCACTACCTCCATGCTAGATAATATGTGTTGCTGATGCATCCTAGTAAGCACTTATTCTTTTATGTAAGATTTTAGGAAAAAGAATATTTTTTAGTTATTGAATTAATATGTTGATTAGGTTTGTCAGAATAAAACAACAGGACTTACTTACATTAACAAATGAAGGATCCAGAAAGTCCTCACAGGCATTTAGCTTAGACTCATTGTGGATATTTTGCTGGCATGAGATCACATGAAAAGTTTTGCTGCTCTAATGATAATCACCACATAAAATCTCAGATAACTGTGCCTAGAAAGCAAAATTAGAGACTGACTTTCTTATTCAGACTATAATCTGAAACTAACTGGCATTCTGTTATTGCTCATGGACTACATCATCCCACTGGTCTGAATGGCAGATTACAAATTTAAACATAAAAGTCTTTGTCCCAGGGAATTTGCAGTCTGCTACAGGAGTCATCTTAGAAATGATGAAACAACACAACCATCAAGTGGGGTTTTTTTCTTATTCTTGTTTTTGAGCAATAAAACATCACCATATCACTAATAAGAGTTTGCTAAATTTTCATCACTACTAGGCAAACACCTCACTAGAGCATCTGAGAAATGGCCACCATTAAAAAAAAGATACCTGGTAATTAAAGGCAATGATTAGCTCAACAAATTGAATATGGCATTGTCAGCCAGCACTGGCTGGATTTAAGATTACTCATTTTAGATGCCATAGTTTTCATATGTAATGCTCTCAGTTACCAAGGGATAATAGACTCTTCATTGCAAACCTACTCAGATTTTCCCACCTGGGAGTTCTAAATGAATCTAGACACAGTTTGTGCCTTGTTTGTATCAGCCAATATGTGTCATTCAGCTAGAACCAAGGGCAATTCTCCAGTGCCTGAGAGTTAAGGAGACTTAACATGTCCATTTTTCTAACTCAGTGCTTTACAATACAATCCCACTGCCATATAAATCACTGATAAATAATAACCTCCTTAACACTATCTTCACTTTCCATTAACCAAAATGTTCTTAACTTTAAATTGCAAAATTAAATGAAGGAATATTGCTCTATCCGGCATTACCTGCGCTGTTCATCATTTTACTATTCAATAAAACAGAATGTAACAACAGGATTCAACCTGTAGGTTCTCTGTTAGAGAATTCTAATCAACTTCTATGTTGCACTATTCCAGCTGGAAACACGGAAGTTTGCAGATAAAACTTATATTTAAAAGTATTTCTAGGTACAACCACAATTTTATTTGGCTAATTATTTGGGAAATGCAGTTACTCTTTAGAACAGTAAATCAGTAGTAGCTGTCTTTTTACACAATTGCTGTTGGCATTTCTGTTACTCTTAGTAACTCTGCATCTATTTCACATATGCCAATTATATATAATGTGGGCATATTTGCAATGAATTCTAACAAAAATGTCACGCAACAGCCTAGCAAAAATAAGGCAACTAGCACAACTCCAACAACAAAAATACACATCAAAACCTTCAAATAGGCCCACCACAAAAAAAAAAAAAAACCCTAATGGCTAAAGAGCATATGTTCAGGCCTCCCTCAAACTCAGCTCCTTTGATGACAGAAAGGATGCACTATTTAGCTGTGAAGCAGGGTGAGAAACTTCAGCCATTGTCACTGTTTGTCATGAAAAATAATAAAGATGTGTTTTGGTGGCAAGTTTCTTCATAGATTTCATCTAGATGTAACCTTTTCTAAGTGATGGCTTACTCACAGTCAGAATATATCTAATATTCAGCAGCCCTTCATTTGGTAATATTTTTTTTTTAGTTTTCAAATGTGTAGCTCAAAAGAAATTCTTAAAAGAAATGAGTACCACATAAAATTCATTGCTTACATATACCAAAAAACCCCACATATTTTACTTAATTTCCACTGTCTATTTTTTTCCTTCTACATCTTCAGTGAAGTTATTCTGAGCTCCATCTCACTCTTGATAATTCGTATTTCAATTGAATCCTCAAGTTTGCAGCTTCTGGGTTTGGTTTTTTTTTTTCACTCCAGTTCATAATGAAAGTACAAAAAGTGCTTGCCTTGGCAGCCAAGGGTGCACCTGTATTTGCTAAGAGTCACAGCAGCTGCGGATGCTGTAGCCCAGGCATTCCCTGACTGCAATTCTCTCTGGCATTATTTATCCAGCTATGAGTGTTCAGGTGGGTGAGAGCAGCTCACCTGTCGCCAGGGCCATTTCCAACCTCGTGCTTGCTAGAGTGTTATCAGTGCAAGCTGCAGCAAGTATCCTTCATACGGCAGAAGACAACCAGAGCCCGTTTTGCCCCATTTGTCACAGCAGAGTTGCAAACAGCAGTCGCTGGTTTCTGCTGGTGCAGCTTCAGGGGCGCACAGATGACTCGAGAATTCCCGCAGATTTTGAAAGCTGTGGCGAAAGCTCCTGTGTTTGCTCGAGATCAGCAAAATTCTATTAAATAGAATCCCTTTGCATAGGTCCTAAATTCCCAGAATTCCTCTGTCTCCAAAAATATCAACAGTGTTGCCTCTCTAAAAGGCACTCAGACAACTGGTGGCTTGTCTACGTGCAGGTACCCTGACAAAATATACTTTGTTATTCTAAGTGAATCTTTCCCAAGTCTGCGCTCTGGTTTCCCAGAATTTCTTGCACTGGCAAGAAATAGATTTGCTGAACTCCAAAAAAACCCACTGTTTTCAGCAGTGACTATAACTGTTTTAATCCACCATCCCAGAACTGGAGGACAAGCACAATAATTTTCTCACCTGCCTCCTCACTGCAAAGTTTGAGAAGTTGAGTTCGTCACGGTGATTGCTGCTTGGCTGGGAGCAGAGATATGTGCCTGAGCTCTAGAGAGTGATGTCATCTCTTTTATCTTCCAAATGCATTTTCCTCTGTCTTTGAAAAAGAATTGGAGTGACTGATTCAATTTTTCTCCACTGCTGAGCCTTGCAACCCATATCTACAGCCACAGACCGTGTGTTTGTTCTGGATGCACCAAGGTATTCCTCACCAGCCTCTGTGCTCCCGATACTATCAGTCATTTTTAAAATGGCTTTGGTAACTGACTGGCTAACAAATAGATCTGTCTTCCAAAACACTTTATTATACAAAACAGCCCTGATAATCATAGTGATGGAATTTTAAAATCACATCTGGCCTGCTTCTCTAGACAACTTCATTCATTCCAATATGAAGTCTATGAGATGAATGTAAGAAATGCAAAACACCGTTAGGTTTTGGTTTTCAACACCTTTTCGTTATCTGCATTATACTCTAAACTGATGCATGATTTATAAAAATGAGTAAAAATTAGTAGAAGACTCAGTCAAAATGCTCTTGGCAGGTATTATCCAAAACATCGTTGATCCATTCAAGCATCACTTCCAAGCGGGCAACATCAAATATAACTATTCTCTAGCCAAGGAAGGAATTAATTCCATACTAATCTAAAGAAGTGCTTCATCTCTAACTGTGTCAAGCCTGGAAACACAGGTATTATGCCATCCCTTCAACAGCTTCTGGATAAAGCCTCAAGCTATGGTGCCAAATTCTACACATACTCCTCACAAACAAGTCTCCTGGAAATGTTTGCCAATAGTAAACAGAAGATTGCAAATGGTTTCAAAGTCACCACCCCGGGAATGTTTCCGTGTATCCCGTGAGTTTATGCACATGGCCTTTGCACAGAGTTTAATCAAAAACATTTATATTGGCAGATTCAATATTTCCAGAGCTGTTGCTACCTAACATCCCTGCCTACTCCCGAGGAGTTGGCAGAGGGCAGGCGGTCTGCACAACGGTGATTTATTGCTGGATTGCTTTTAATATGACAACAAATTAATGTCTTTGCCAGGTCCTCTCCTGCATGCACTGCATCCCTGGTGTGCTCTGCTGGTCTGTAACCTGAGAGGACCCATCCCATCCCTAACCCTGCAGGCTGTCTCTGATATTGAGTGTCCCCTGTTTACACCTTACAGCAATAAATTGCAAGTTTTCTGCCCAGAGTCTTATATTTTCTGGATATAGTCTTAAAAATAACAACAGAAAAACAACTCCACTCACACAGTATCAGGTATTCTCCCAGTCACCTCCTGAAGGCTACAGCATTCTCACACACTCTGTTCAGGTGCAGAAGGAAGCAGCAGCACAATGCCTTACTGAGAAGTCGATGGTAGAAGTTGCCTTGTTCTGCTGTAACTGCACGAGGCACACAATGGCTCAGACTGTTTAGTGTTTAAAAGCTTTTCACATTCCTCATTAACCTCATAATGTGACTTCCTAAAAAGCAGCAGTAAATGTGTTTTTCCATGTGTGACTGTAAAAACTGTAGTGGCTGAAGAAGTTGAAGTCTATCAAATGAGCACAGAAGGCTCAGGAGGCACGTGATTCCTGAAGATCAAACGTCAGATCTGCCGATAGTGGTGTAAACCCGGGGATTATTCTTCTGAGAGCCGTCCACATTTACAGTGGTGGGAACTGTTAGTTGATGTGATGAAGGGCTAACCACCACAGGCACAAAGGCCTGGACGTGAGCAGGGCACAGTACCAAGCAGAGGAAGCCCTATAGCACCTGGTTCTGGGTACTCCCAAGGACCTCAGCACACGACAGCCCAACCATGGTTTCGGTGTCTGAGGAGTCTGCAGGAGCTGCTGTCACCAGACAGCCTTGCAGGCTGAGCAGGATTATTGCCTCCAGGTGTTCAGGACTCATTGTGGGATGGGCATTTGGGAAATGGTGTAAAATTTACTGCAGGATATCTTAAAGGAGTCAGTGGGAATGTGTGAGACTTACGGGGTTTTAAGGGTAAAGACCAAAGGCAAGGACAAGAGGGTGAAGGTTGCTTGTGAAGGAAGAAGCATGGAAAATACAGAGATAAGTGGATAAAAAGAGCCAGTTGCACGTGACCAGGCTGCTGGTCATTATGCGTGTTTCGTCAGGCCCTGATTTTCTTTTTAAATTGCATTCGTACTGCTTTCCTGGGTGAGGGGCCATGTTCTGTGTGCACGTGTGTGCGTGTGCAGCAGCTGGAGTCAAGCCATGGAGCAGAGGGCCCGTGTGTCCAGGTGCCAGTAACGGGAGAAACCCGTGTGTGTTTGTGTGCTTTTCCCTAGGGAACATCGGTCCTGGGAGAGTCCGTGTAGGATAAGGCGTGTGGGAGCCAGCTGTCGGGAAGGCTGGATACCAGAGAGTCACCAGAGGTCTGGTGGTCAGACCCTGGCATGACAATAGGCCTGCACAAGCTCCCGGAGGGATGTGTGTGTATGTTTATACGTGTGTGTGTGAGTGTCTGGCTGCAGCAACCAGACTGGAGCTGCAGGCCCACCAGTGCAACCACATGAACGTCCTGGTCTCCAAAAGATCAGCCAGGAATAAATCGATGGCAGAGAGGCAGAGGTCGGGCAGAGCACGGAACGGTGCCGTGTGTGACCCGAGGACTGACATCCGCCCGTTCCCAACCATCAGCTCCAACCACCCCACGGAGCCGGCCAGAGGAGGCTGCAGGCAGGTGGCTTGAGGTGGTCACAGCTCCAGGTCACGAGGAGCACAGTCGCTGCCTGTGACATTCTTGCTCTCCCAAGACAGAAGGAGCAAGGTCCTGAAGCAGAGGTGGAAGGCACACACAGGAGCTCAAGCGCTTTGCAGTGTTGCACTGCCCAGGGACAGCCTGTGCCCACAGGGCACCCGTGGGACAGTCACAACCCGCCTGGCAGACAGTCTGATGGAAAGTCTGGAAGCAGCACAGCTCCTTCCAGGTGGACCATGCTGTGTCCCAAGGGTGTGGGTCGCAGTGGTGTTTCAGCTCCTGCCTCACAGGACAGTGCACACCTACAGACTGAGGCCGTACTTCCATCTCTGGCTGTAGTGGCACATCTGTCTCCCGATTCAGGCAGCCAGCAGGGCCAGCCCTCCTCACCCCACAGGTTGTTGGTACGAAACGGGACAGTGGGGACACGAGCTCTCAGGCTGCTCCCTGCAGCTGCTCCTGTGCCGCTATAGCAAAGCCGTGTACTTGGCATTCACTTGTAGCTGGGGCACCGGTGCTGAATTCTTAATAAAACAGACTCTGATAGGTTGCAACAAAGATGCAAACAGATGGCAGAAGGCTTTGAGCTCAGCCGATGTGAAGAGCTGTCAGAAGGAACTGGGAAGTGCTTTCCCTTTCCAGGGTGGTGGGATGGGGTGGCTCCGGGCGATGCCACACATCCTTGCCAAAGGCATCGCACCTTCCCACTGGCGCATCTGCAGCTCTGGGTTCCCACGGAGCTTCCTTGGAAGCCAGCAAGGGGTATCTTTTAATACATGGAAGGTGAGGGGCAGAAGAATTGCTTCCTTTAGCAATTGGCCTCACTCCAAAACTGCAATCTGATCCAGGACTGTTTCGAGCTCAGGAGTAGAGGAGGATTATAACTGCCCTGAATTTCGTATTAAATGGAGCATGTTAGAAAATCCTGTACACATCTGAGAAACGACAGGTCCAGGCATTAAAAAAACATGCTTCCTTAAAACTTATGAAAGTAAGAATGTTCACCTTTGAGCTCTCAATTACAAGTGTTCAGGGGACAATAGAGCTGTGCAAGGAACAGGCAATTTGTAATTGATGTGAATTATTAGGTTGTTTTTCTGCTCTATGAATATCTATAAACCTGCTGCAACTGTTACATGCATTTGTTTATTCAAATACATTTGACTAACAGTATTCAGAAGCTTTGACAAGGTGGATTGATCATAAATAATCAAAATCTGAATAGTGTTGCACAGCTGTAATTGGCTAGGGGAAGAAAATAAATGGTTTAACAAACATGGAAAGCACAGAAGTATTTGTAGGTAGTAGAAGTTGCTTTCTATGTTTATTTTTGTGGTTTCAAAACTGACTCCCAAAACTCCTGCCAGGATAACAATTGTTCCTATGGACACAGCATGCAAACCTTGAAGTTGGTGAGCATGCTCACTCAAACTGAATTCATTTAAAAACTCAGCCACTGTTTGCATACTTTTAATTACATACAAAGAACTGGCAGTGCAAGTAACAGAAAATTTTAAAAATGCAAAGAGAAAAGTCATGCCTTAAAAATTAAGCTCCTTGTTCAAGCCCCAGCTGACAACATCAGAGCTGGCCCTGAAGAATAAAGAGCAGAAAAGAGAAAACCAGAAAACAGTTCTCATTTCTCCCAACTTCCCAAGTTGCATCCAGTGAACTTTCTTTGCTTTGCTCTCGCTTTGTGCAGACCACTACTGTGATAGCAAAGCCATTTTCTTTGCCTGGAAAATGTGAATATTCCCTCTGAAGAGCACTTGAAACATAGCAGGAGGAAATACTGCGGGGAAGAGAGGTTTCTCTGAAACCAACCATAATGGATTCCTTTTCATTCCTGCACTAAGGGACTTGCTTCAGAGCAGAGGAGTAGCCCGGCTCCTTCAGAGATAATGTTCCCTGTATCAAATGGAGACTGAAAGGGGAAATATTTTTTCCTTGGGGTACTTGTCTCTGGTCCTCAAGGGCTCTGCATTGTATAGGGCCAGGGCGGGAGAAGGATTTGTGGTCTAAGAGTTAAAGCAGGAGGAAAGAGAGACAGGACCCCTGGATTACAGCCTTTGCTCTGACACAGAGGTAAATAGTCACTTACATTCAAATAAAAACTTCCCCTTTGAATTATTTTTTCCATTCCCTACCAGTCCCAGCTTATCTCCCCAAAATGGTCTTCACTTCTAAAATCAATTTATAACCGATCAGACAGCTAAAATAGCTTCTTACAGTAGGTGTCTCTAGTCAATGACTGATTTGCATTAAGAAAGATATGACAGCCAAGTGTGAAGAGAAAAGAATGATAGTTTAATTTTAGAAAAATTCCACATTCATCTGAGAAATGATTACTAAGCACTGTGTATGTTCATACATAAATTACTTCTAAAAATGTGAAAAAAGATATTAAAATGCTAAATATTTTCTTGCAGTGGGAGCAGGAAGGCTCCAGATCAGATGCCGTGGCCTTTTGCGGCAAGGGACGGAGCAGACTCGCATCCAGTGGCCCTGACTGAGCAAGGACAAGGGGAGCAGCTCAGGGGAACAGGAGCAGAGGGATGCAGGAGGAGGGGGAGGCTGAGAGAGAGAGAGGCCAAAGCACCTTCCAGCCCTCTGGGCAAGGGTGAGAAGCCTCACGTGAGCACTGGGACACCCCTCCTTCCAGCCCTGCTCAGCGTTGGGCAGCCCAGGGGACAGCAGGGACATGTAATTATGGGAATAAAGAGTGAGATTCCCACCCAGGCAGGCTGGGAGTGCCAGGCCTGCTCCAGCTCCAACCTCCGTGCAGCCAAAGGCAGCTCCGGGGAGCGTGACACAGGCGTCAGGGGGACGTGCCAGCAGCCAGGTGCCAGCTCCCAAAATAAGTCCAACAGCTTGTCAACAGAGCTCTGTCATCTCTATCCAGAAAAAGACTAATAGTGGGCTGACGCCTGGCACTGACAAATTACCAGGTTGCTCAAATTGGGATTTGGATTGGCTGCTGAGGTTTGTTTCGATTTTTTAAGGGTGTCCTTATTTTACCAGGAAAAGCTTTTTTCTTTGTCTGCTCGTGGTCCAAGCTGGCAAAAAGCAGCCTGGGATCTCCCACAGAGGAAGCCCAGTCCCTGCCAGGGCCCGTGCACAGGCGTTGAGAGGCAGCAGAGACCTCACTGCAAGATAAATTGTAGGCTCAGAGCCTACAAGGGAAGGGAGGGAAGGAGTCGAGAGGTGAGAAAGGTGTGTGAGGAGGCAGAAAGACAAGGAGAAGGTCACTGCCAGACCATTAGAGCACATATTATGCTTTTTACTAGATGTGTCTCATTTTTCAGTGCCAAGAAGAGACCGTGTATGCAGTGTTTGTCCCACGCTAACACACCCTGAGAGAGCAGACATCAGTCACCAGCTGTGTCACGTTTTTATTAGCTAAGTTTCACAGAATCATCCCTCCAAGTAGGGAATAACTCCATGCATCACAGCTCAGGTTTGACAGGAACATTAAAGGCAATATGTACTTTGATATATCAATCCAAATTTGTAGGCAGCAGAGGCCAGACTTGATATAAAAATTTATTAAGATTATTCCTTATTAAAAAGTTAAGTTTGTGGCCCTCTAATGAAGATCTCACTATCTTACATAAAGGTCTATTTCAAACAACCCAAGCTCGTGTTATCTGACATTTTAATTAGTTTCATTTCCTTGCCTTGGATTCAGACTGTCTCCTTGCATTATAAGTCCTAGAGCATTTGACACTCTAATGTATAAGATCATTTTAGAAAGACAGCAAACTTTTATTAATGTTGACTTGGTTTCTACACACTAGAACTCTGTTATTTGACATATCTGCTCTGCACATTGCTTAACTTCCCTGAAATGTAATGGGAAACTCCTTCCTGGCTTCATTCAGGAGAAGAAAATTACTGTATAAGCAAATCACATGGAGGGCGAGATCTTTTAAGGAATTTTGCTCTTAGGAGACAACACAGAACAGGAACTTCTCTTCTCAGAACTGCATAGCCATGAGTACCAGCAGAATGACTCCAAGTTCCCTCACACAGACTTCTCAATGCATTTCCCACCAGAGGCAGGAATAAAGTAATTTTTTCATACATGGGTTGGTCCAAAGACTGAAAGGCAATGGGAATCTCCTCAGCAGACTTGAGAGCTCAGCTCACTGAAAGCAGTGTGATTTCATCACCCCAGTACAACTGAGCACCCTTTTTTGTGTTCTCTTGCACATATAGCACTGTGTAAGGGACTTCTTTGTCCCATGAAAATAATTTAACTAGTCCTTAAAAAACTTACACCATTGCAGCACAACACTGAACTATTTCAGTTCTTTCAAAAACACCTTGAAACTATGCAGAACTCAAGCGTTTCCCACCTAATAGAATAAAGAGACTAAAGAGTAAGTTGCTTTATTTTGCACAATTTCCTTTCAAAATTTTTAACAGATTTGTCCAAAACAGGCAAATATCAGTGTTAAGCAATGCATTTTAGACAACAATTTCACACACTCATAGAGCAGTCAAAATACTATATAACAGAATGATTCCATGGTAAAAGGATTATGCAGGCTTACACCAAAAGCTCTATGTCTAATTTAGGACTTAGGCATTCTGAGCAATAAATTTAAAAAATGGTGGGAAATTAAATTTTTTCATCAGCAGTGCCAAAGGTTTACAGATTAGTTTGAGTCAATTGACTAAAATTGGAGTTGAAAAGCGCCATCCCCCATCCAGCAATGTCTCCAGTTTTCCACTATTCAGGGCAGAGCCAGATTGCAGGAATTCAGCTCTCCAGATTCACTTTTGTTAAATCTGTGTTCTTAGACACAATGTATGGATTTTCACCCAGGACTTCTGTACAACAGAACACCCTCATTGCCTCTGTTGATCAGTTATTGCTGAAATTACATTCCAGTGCCTCTGAAAACAGCTCAGCTGGCTGAAACCTAACAGGAGCCACGTGCCAGAAAACCCCTCAAAGATTCTTTTCCTCTCTGGATGAAGCTAACAAAAAGAACACTTTTCCTTTCTTCCCCAGGTAGAAGCTTCTTCATTCACCATGTGGAAAGGAAATTTAATGATGCTTTGCTTTTTAGATGGTTTGCTCTTTTTTCAGGGCTTCAGTAGGCGTAGTTTGCTCCGGACCCCTGGCCCCATTTTCTGCAGCAGGTTGGCAGTGCTGATTTGATGGGCTGTGTCCCTGTGGGAAACAAAGGAGCATGCCTGGGATGGATTCTCCCCACCAGGAGTCTCAGAAGAGGGCTCTCAGGCAGGAGAACCGATCCACTTGTCTCCACCTAAGTGCCCCAGGATATCAAAATGCTTTCACTCATCAGTCTTCTGCTGCTGGTCAGAAGGTTCTGTGTAAAAAAGTACAGAATCTGCCTTAAAGATCTGGGTGATAAATTTTTGTTCTTCATCTGAGAACACAGAAACAAGGCAAGACCAGCTCAGGCCTAAACCCCACCAAAGAGTCCCCAGAAGTTTCTACAGGACACACAGACAGAGCAGGACTGGCTGCAGGCTCAGGGAGGGCATCTCCACCATCTGCAAGGACATGGAAATAGAACACATCCCTTGCTCTACTCCATCTTTCGTATCTGGGGACAGGAAAAGTCCCCTGCCACTGTGTGGTCCCTGCTGGGAGCCCAGTGGAGGCTTTGGAAGCCTCCTCCTCTCCTCCCTGGGTCTGCACTGTCACAGTCAGTGCATAGGCTGAAAATCCAGCCCTGAACACCCCCCATCATCACCTTAAATGACTGTCTGGCACAAACAAACTTTTCCTTTCCAGGCACATCTGAGCGAAGCCCTGGACTTTTCCAATGCAAGGTGACATTCTGCTATTAAAATGTGACTCCGGGAGCCAAAGCCCTGCAGGGCCCCACCGTGACCATGAGTGGCACCTGGCTGCATGAAAGTAGCACTGCTCTCCCATTTACCCAGCTAAAACCCAAATATTTACTCGCAAATTGAGCTGAGCTGCAGCTCATCTGTACCAGCTGGTTATCCCATTGAGCAAAGAAAGGAGGGAAATGGATTTCTTCCTGTTTTCCTTGCTGGTCAAAAGATTAAAAGCAATGTAGTTGTGTTGGTCCCTAGGTATTGTCTGATTAATACCCTGCTAGCCTGCTGGCAAATTGCCAGAATCACTTCTCCTTAAGTGAAAGACTGTTCTGTGAGCTTAAATGGATTTTATTAGCATAACACTAATAATTCAGCACTTAAAACCCAGAGAAAATATTATAAGTAAATATAGGCATACACTGCCTACCAAGGTTCCTTCCTGCTTTCTTTCCAGGTGGGCAGAGAACTCCAGTGCATCAGATATTTCACCACTGCAGTCAGGTCAGAAGGGTCTAACTTTTACAGGAAAGGGGTTAGGAAGCCAAAAGGACAGCAGCCCTGAGAAATTCCTTTTTCCAGCAGCATCTAGAAACTGATCCCTACTGGTTTTAAATGGTGTTGATCGGATAAGATGTAACACAGAGAAGTCTTCTTCCCTACCTTCAGGTTTCTTGGTCACTACCCGGCCTTTCCCATCTCAATCTTGTCTGCTGACCCATAAATCATCTCTTTTCTCTTGCCTGACTCTTCTGGCATGTTTCACATTAACGACCATTCTGAATTCTCCAGCATGTCATTTCCTTTAGACTTCTTTGTCGTAGAGGTTTGTAGCCAAGTTCGGTTTAGAAACCACGGGCACAAGGCTGGAGTCAGCAGCCCATGGGGTACCTGAGATTGCTGCATTTATTCAGTGTTATTCATACGTTTGGGAATGCAGCTATGGCAAGCCTATCTTTTGCCTACTGTCTGCATCAGCCACTCATGTCAACAGGGATTTCAGAGGAGATAACTCCTCCCTGTCACCTCTAGCAATGGTTGCTCCCCAAATAGTGCTCCCTGAGGGACTGACATGCCATAGAAGAAGATAAATGTTCTGAGGACACTCACTAAAAATACCGTGTGATAATCCCCCAATTAAAAGTCTCTGGAGGAGAATAATGAGTGATCTGCGAGCAGTTCTGTAGGTTTGCAGTTGTCTGATATCCCACATCTGGGAGCTACTGCCCTCGGGTAGCAGCTAATTGGCCCCAGTTACCACAGTGCCTCGCAGTCCTTAACGTATGTATCATCACTCCTGCTCAGTAAAGCAAAAAAGGACTGATTTCAGCTCGACAGACTTGGAGCTGCATTTCAGAGAAAGCAGGGAACTGACTTCACAGTGTTATACTCCATGTATAAATCACAGATCGAAGCAAAATCCAGGCCCTGACAAGTACTTTCTACCCAAGGGAGAAACTGGCTACAGAAGATGTTTCTTTGGGTCAAATACATTTATTTACAAGGACTGCAAAAGTGCTACTTCCCTGTCAAAATCAAAAAACCAGCATGTTCTTCACCTAGCCCCTCTTGGCCAACTGTGTAACCAAAAAAAAAGCTGTTGCAAGGCCTTTTCTTGAGCGGAGATCCAGCGATTGCTCTGTCTCCTCGGTTTTGTGTTACTTTCTGCCTCTGTCTCTGCAGAAGTCCTGCTCATTCTCTGGCAGGCACACGAAGATCATTACCTCTCCCTCCAGGCCTTGCTCTTTTATTCCCACAGGCCTGGGTAATTCAGCCTTGGTGGGAGCTTAAGAACTTGCTCCCATGGTTTTGGAGACTTGGTACAACCAGAGAGCCCTGGTATTTGTAAGGCTTATCTCTGAGCCCACTCACCACCCCCTGCAATGCACCCAGGCTGTAACAGTGCTGAGATACCTCCAGATACTTTTTTTTCTTTAAACGCTCCGTCAGCATTGATTTCAATAGGAGCTGGATGCTTAATCTGCTTATACACTTCTGAAAATCCTATTAAGTGCCTCTTTACTGCTCTAGGTGCCTAAATATACTTTTCTTAATTTGGCTCTGAGTGATTTGCATCCGTCATCAAGATTTCTGAGAGCGCGTCTTGAGGGGAGAGGCCTCCCTGTCACAGCCCCTCCGTGCAGTCTGTCGCTTGCTCGGATACCCAAACCGGGAGCTGAGCTCCTGCAAGGATGCTGTGGCAGCGTGAAATATGTCTATTAAACTGTGAACACTGCTGGTGCTGCCGCGTCCTTGTCTCTCCTGCGCCGAGCACGAGGGTCCCCTCCCAGCAGAGCCCGCACCGTGGGCTTGTCACGGCCTCACCTCCCGTTGCACCGCCGCCTCAGACACAAACCGTGTCCTGCAGCAGGTGCCAGCTGCAGGCGGAGACACAGCTCCTCGGAGAAAGCGGGGAAATGCATTTTGAGAGGGCAGAAGGGGTGGTCTGGCTGCTTGGGGACAGGAGCAGGACAGCAGTGGTGTCTCACCTGAGCATCCCAGGGAGTTCAGTGCCTGCGGCTCAGAAACGTCCTTGCTCAGCTGTTTTTATCTTCCTTGGTTTGCTCTTCCTAAAGTCACAGGCGAGAAAAACTGTGAGAGGATGTAGATCTGAGTGGCTCAAAGGAGCAGAAGTTCAGTTCTAGGGTCTGTGCTAATCACTTCTCAGTTTGGAGAAAGGGCAGTAAGAAAGGGTCTGTGCCTTTAGAACCAACGCTGGACGCAGTAACTGCTTCCTGCACTCACTGGACATTGAAGTTGGGCTAAGGAGAAAGGAAACTGGCCGTGGCCAGGCTGGTACCCACCTATGGACAGCTTGGGAAAGATGGGCCCTGCTGGCATCCTCAGCAGCTCTGCCCCAGCCCCACTGCAAGCCTCATCAGAAAGGAGAAGAGAGGAAATTAGCACCTCGAGAATTACAGTTTAAACAGTCCTCAGAGAACCTTTAGCTGTTCTAAAGATGAAAAGAAACTTTGAAAGGGGGATTAAAGGTAGGATGGTCTGCTTTTGATACAGAAGAACAGGTATTTTAAAAGAGCAATGAAAAATGGGAACACATTTCAAGATCTAAGCATACATTCAGAGAAATCTAGAAAAGTGCAAATATGGATATGCTCTGAATCTGGTCAGATCTTTCCCCTCTTACGGGCCCCATGCTGGAGCCCAGAAAGCCTTGATAAACCAGAGCCTAAAAGTCCACTTGGCCTTTGCTGCTGCTTTCTCCCAGCACTAATTCTGTTTTCTACTAATCTGAGGCAGTACCTGAAGCACACCAGCACTCGCAGCAGCCCCATTAAGGACTCAGCAGTGGAGGATCTGGCCTGGGAGCTTCAGTCTGCAACTTCTGAGCTCTTGGGTCTTTCCTTGCAAAGTGTCAGCTTGGGCAGGCCTTACAGCACATCTGGGCTCCAGTCCCTGGTCTGCAGTACTGTAGTAATAATAACAGGGGCCCCATGCAGTCCTTACAGATCGTTTGGTTACCATTTGCAGTGGACACTCACAGCTGTGCTGAGGATAAATCACCTTTCTGCAAACAGCGAATTAAATATCCATGCAAAAAAATCTAATCAGTTACAACTTGCTGATACACACCAAACAGGCAGACAGTCCAAATCCAGGGAAAACAAATTTTAAAAAGCAATAAAAAATATTATTTGCTCGCCCTCCCATTGCAGCTGTGCAATGAGCAGAGAGAGGAGGAGAAGGAAAAGGTTACGCTTGCTCTCGGTGGAAAGTGATGAGAATATTCTTGCCCTTGGATCTGCCAAGCTTTCAAGGAAGATCCCCAAGCTAGATATCCTCAAGGAGCAGATGTTAACTAACAAACAGAGGGTTGGACAGGCTCTCTTTCTTGGGAGAGAGGAGCAGGACTTCCCTCAATGCCTCTTTGCATGAGACCTAGAGCCAGTGGCCAGAGCATAACCTAATTAGGCCAGAAAGGGTGATTAGCTGTTTATTTTGAGGATGTTCAAACTATGCATTCACATTATACACTGCCCTGGGAGAAAAAGGATGCTGTTTATAGTTCCAGGCCTACGGGATCAGAAAAGTTTATTTTCCCCCACAAATGAAGGCCTGTTCTACTTACATTCTTTCAACTCAGATTGGATCCGTTTATTTTCACTCATCTGCTGGAAATGGGAATATTTCAGTCTATTGTTTTGAGTCCAGGGAAGCAGTTTGTATTGCTTAACCATGGGCAAAGGCAAATTAGTCACATCCTTCACATGCTACCTCGAAAGGTTTGTTTCATAGTAGTAACGTTAGTGGCATAAGGATTTACAAAACCCCATAGTGCAAATTCTGCTTCTTGAACCTTTTCTGGAAGGCATGAGAAACTTTGTTAAACCCCACAGATGACTGGTATCCACTGTGGGAAATGGAATTGATCAAGTTGTCCCTCTTCCCAGCAGGCACTCCATGTATTGATGCTGAGCTGAGGGGTTTAATGCAATATTTTTACAGAAGCTCACTGCTTCTTTATTGAATTTAGCTCCTGATTTGTGAGGCTGTCTTGAGGCAGAGCATTGAGAAAGGAAAATGCTGATGGGAGAGAAGGGAGGTGCAATGATGGTCCTCACATGTGGCTTCTGGTCAGAGCAGTGGCAACAGGACAAAAACATCTTCATAATATATGAAGCACACCCTGCCAAAAGCTACAATGGGATCCCTCTTCAGTGTTTCCAAATATTTGTTTGAGTTGGCTTCATATTTGGTTATAAAACAATCCCCGTTCACTAGAGTTTGTTAACAGGATTTGTTTGCGTGCTTTGATCTTCTATTTTTAATCATCTCTCATGTCCATGAAGCCTTTGGTAAGATTATCCATTGATAAAAGTGCTCAAATTATAGCAAATGGACTGTGAGGTGACAATATATCTTAGAGAGGGTTTTCATTCCTTTGAAGTTAAGCTTTTTGATGGTCAATTAAATTATTTTAATGGTATCTTACTTATTTTAAAATTAAATCAAGATTATTTTTCAACTGCTGGAATTTAAAAATTCTGCAGAAGCCAGGCAACTGCAAGTGCTGTGAATGTAAATTTTATCTGTTGCCTGCGTTCAGCAGAAGAAACAATCAAAAATGCACCAAATACTGTGATGAAAACAGAAATTACTGGCAACCAATTACAAAGATATGGAGCAGCAGAAGGTACAGTGTGTTACATACATTATAGGGCTGCCAGAATAGGCTACTTAGGGATGTACAATAATAATTTAGATTGTTGATCATAATAATCTCATGCTGGTCATAACTGTCTGGCTGTTACTTTATGCTTCCCCAGCCTGTTTGCTGAATCTGTTTGCTGATTTCTGCACTTGTTTATAGTTTGCAAATTGCTTGAGGCGAGTGAATTTTGCTGTTTGTTTGTTTTGCTGGCTCTTGAGAAGGGAACGGGAACCTCCGTGATCTCCTCCGCTGAAAATAATTAAAAAATCCCTAATGGATGCTGAAGAAAAATTCTTCTCTAGGAAAAACAAACTCAGCTGAACTCTAGCTAAATTAACTGATATCCCTCATGATCCACTTATTTTCATGATGGATTACGGGGAAGCTTTATGAAGTTCAGCAACAGCATCGTGTTCCCCCCCTCCTCCTCAGGGCAGGGTCCTGCCGGCTGCCAGGCGACCGATCAGCAGCGAGCAGAACTTCCCCACTGCACTGAACATAATCCTCCAGCTCGCTGGTTTGAGGGAGCCTAGAAGGATCACTTCTCAGAGTAATGGGGGTTAGATGCTTCCCAAGATAGCTAGACAGCCTCCACGGGTTTTTAAGATGAGCCAGTGCAGTAGAAGCTACAAAGTGCCTGTAGCCTTTACCTGGGTGTTTTTCCCTTTTCTTGCAAAAAGGCCAAGTGCTCTGAGACATCCAACTTCCTGGGAGCAGGTTTTTCATGCAGACCCCTGAAAAAAACTTCCTCGAGGTCCAGATGTTTTTCTTGTTCGTTTTCTTCCAAATAGCTTCCTTTTTGTCCTGTTCTTGTAAAAAAAAAAAAAATTAAATTATATCTGTTCCATTTTCAAGCATTCCCTGTGATTGCTAGGACAAAACATACCAAGGTAGGATCAACTGATTTGCAGGATTTTCATACAGCTTTCTTGTAGAGTTTTAGTTGTTCCTTCTGTATGACCAAGAAGTCTAACACAGACAGTAGTAGTTTAACCAGAAGCTTGGTGTCAGCTCTTCCGGGGGAGGAATATTTCAATATTTCAGATTGTTCTATTGTTCATAAGAAAAAAAAGTAGTTAAGATCTGATTAGCTAGTTAATTCTCCTGCAATACATGACTGACAAGCATTCATAATATTTATTTCTGATTATTAAGTCATTTCTAGCCCTGTTAAAAATTTTCAACATTTCTGTGGAATTTACTTGTAGGTTTTCTGAGGCATTTTGAGAAAATCCATTGGAGTATAGCTGTTTTCTCCCAATACACACAGGAATTTATGCTAAATTGGATAACAAAGCTGCTTGGGTTGGAAAACAAATTAATCCACCCAGTCATATATAAAATGCCCAGAAGAAACAGAAGAACAACAGCTTTTCTCCATTTTACTTCTGTGAAGAGAGAATGAAACATTCTCGTCTCCAGGGACCTTTGAGTCCCCACTCCCATCCTTCAAGTTTTATCTTCCCTCCCCAGATTCAGAATTTAAGGAGCAGAATTAAATGGTTTTATGAGAAGAGGTGATCATGGCAAGAGGGGATACTGTCAATCAAGGGACAAGTCCATGGCCACGTGAACATCCAGGATAAAATGCTCAGAGAGGCAGTGCAGGCGCTGCTGGGAGAGACCAGAACTGGGATCTGAATGTCTGATAATCGATGGCAAGGTGATCAATACAGTGATGGGGGGTCTCTGCTGCTGTTCATCTCAGGCAAAAATAGAAGCTCAGATGCAGGTGTTTCTCTCCAGTGGCTTGGACCTCTTGCTCATGTGAAAGTATCTGCTCTTAGCAAAACAAATCCCACCCTCTCCTAAGGCTGCTTGCATTCCCTGAATTGCTCAGGAGGGAACACTCTTCCCTTTCTCCTGCACTTGCAGCTGCCCAAGAGGAGCGTGGGTGCTCAAACTTTGTTTTGAAAGAGCAGGGCCCCTGATGAGGAGCGCTGGGGGAAGTGATTGCCAGGATTAAAGGAGGAAGAAATTGCATGTGTTCAAGTAAAGAGTTTCTAGCAGAGTCCAACAGAGACACAAAGGCATCAGAAATTCACCTCAGGGGAAATCCTAGGCTGTATTTTCTCTGAAAAAAACACCTAAGCTCTACAACACGGATGAGCCTGGCAAAGGAATCTGACTGGCAAAGTTCATCCACGTCTGCTGTCTTTTAAGAAAGGTGTAAAAGTATATTTAATGCAGCGTTCAGTTATTTGCTCTTTGGAAATCCAGTTCCCAGGGAGTTATTCTCTCATTCTGCTTTATTGGTTTTCACTGTCTCCCAAGATCTGTGCAGTTCAGCTCCATGGTAACTCAGGAACTTCCTTAGTCGCTTACATATTGATGTATACAAGGAAAGCACAGTGCTAATACACTGTTTGAGCATCTCTAAGGTATATTTAAAATATCTAAGAAGTGTGGCAGAGCAGGATTTATAGAGGATACACAACAGTGCTGCCTTGCCTTAAGTGGTAGTGGTTGTCTCTTGGGAAGTTCTACTAAGTCACTCCAGGCTTTGCAACAACTAAAGTCATGCTGAACTCCTGTCCACATTGTTAAGCAACATTTGCTCTCCCCATCCTCCAGCAACTACAATAAAAAAATATGAGGTGATTAAAAAGGGGAAGCAAAACAGGAAAAAATACTTGCCTAAGTAATTAGGCTTACTAGACAGGTGCTACTGATTTAACAGCCAGGATATGAGCCATTCTCTGCTGATCTACAGCCCAACACCACTCTGCTCAGCCTGCCAGGCCTGGGGGTTTTACAAAGAACATAAATGCTAGAGGGGTTGGTGCGTGTCCACGTTTTGCTCTGACACGTGCGTGCGTCATCAGAAAGTACTTCAGGCTCTAGGAAACAGAAAAGTCACAACAATTCCCATAACACTGACCTGAAATCAGATCCCTGGTTCCCAAGCTTTCATCCAGGTGCCCGGTCACCAGCGGGCTGCTCCTGTACATGACACAGGTTCCGTTACTTTGAATATCCGTGTGTTGATTTTTACGAACTATGATGGGGTCCAGACAGCAAAATGCCTAGTGCAAGCTGCAGTTCTGGAAGTGCTGTGGGGATTCATCAGTTAATGCCACAAAGACCTGGTGTACAGCATTTAAAGCTTTAGCAGAATTCTGCACCTTCTCACTGTTGTTAGCTTGGGATTAAGTTTTTTAATTCAGAGAAGATGACATGACAAGTAGAAATGACTACAAAAGGAAATGGTTTTTTCCCACATGTTTTGGGAGAGAAATAAATCTGCATGTTACCTTTTAAATACTTGCATTGAGAACAGGAGAAGGATCAGCTTCTACTATTTCAGTTGCAGTGAGTGACCTACGATGAGATATTTGTCCAAACACAAGGGCAAGAAGCTAAAGAGCTGCATCAACATGTCCTGAGATCCTCCGGAATGGTTAATTTTTCGAGGAACTGTTCTACATTGAAAAGCCCACCTTTGAAAATTGGCACTGAGTAACCAAAGATGTGAAACAAAAGACCATTGCAGCTGGCTACACTATTGAACATGCCAGAGTAATCACAGGATCCCCACTCCCTCCACTAACAGCAGGCAAGCACCACTCACTGGCTTCAGATCTGGAGATGGAGGTCTTCCTTTGAGAGCTTCACAGAGCGCCAGCTGGGCTCCATCATCCTCCTGCTCCGCAAGCGTTTCCGTCTGAAAGACGCCGCTGTACAACATCGGGGTCGTTTGAGGTGAGGTTCTCTCGGTGGAATGCAACCTTCTGGGTGGTGTGTGTTCATCTGTAATCCCACAGCTAATTTCTGGAGCTGAAACAAAGCCAAATGCAGAAAAAATGAAAATGGTTGGGGTTTTGTCCACATTATAAAGTCTGTATGGACCATTAACGTGAAGCTCTTCATTCTTACTGATACTACTATGGTTATTACATTTTTCAATTTGAGGCAACAAACAGTAAGGGAAGAACTAGGAGTTCATAATTAGTTTGACTAAAAGAAGGGAAACTCGCCCAAGTATATATGATATATATATATATATATATATGTTTAACTATACTACTGCTATGGAAAATACATTTACACGGTCAGAATCCAGATCCAGCCTATGTAGATAAAAATGGTGAAAGAAAAGCTAGTTTACTTCTGGAGACATCTGTTGTCTGCTGCTAAATAGGGAACTAATTTTTAACTAGATAGATCTTGCAGAAGATGTTTGGCAATATTTGAAGGATCCTGCATGCTGCATCTTGTTTGAGCTACCTGACTCACCAACATTTTGCTTTTGCAGTTAAGTTTAGCCAAACGATGCTAAGGCAAAAATAAAGAGTCATCTGACCTGTAAGGAAATAATAATACAGTCACGGGACCTACCTATTATTTAAGGTTTCAGGACAATTTTGGCTTTAAAGTTCATTTCATTAGAATGCTTCAGCACATTCCTCTCTGCACTGCTCCATGGTTAGATCTCAAACAGAGGAAAATACTTGAAAGTTGAAGGTTTTAGGAGGAGCTGCTCTTTCAGAACACAGAATCAGGAATTTGTGACTTTCCATACTAAAGTTCTGTGCATTCATAATTCAAAACAGGCAAAATTGAACAGAAGTTTTCTCATCGTTCATGATGACAATGAAGACATGGAATATTTTTTGCCAAGAACCTGGGGGAGAAATAGGTATAAAAGTGATCTCCTCATGCAGTATAACCCCATGAGAAGTTTAGTAAAAGGGTAAAAGTACATCACCTGTCCTGTTTCTAATTCTATCCTACTTTGGTGGCTAGAGATACATTATATATTACATATGTCTGGGGGATTATATTAATCAAATTTACATAAAAGTCCCCTAGCTCTGCCCTTGTATCTATCTAATGGAAAGTGAAGGCCTCAGCCTCCAAAGATCATCCTGAAATTCACTTCTAGCCTATCTCCTTTTATGAATATTCTTGGCAGATGCTGGCAATGAATACACTCAAGCAGTCATTTAAATTCTGCTGCTTTCTCAGGAAGGGAATTCTTTACAAATTATATTTGGTAGCATCTACTAATTCATTCATTCTCTTTCAAATGCCAACTATAGCCTGATCCTGTATGAATGTTCATGTAAAAAACTTCCCCTTTAAACATTGAGACTCTAAGACTCAGCAGTGAAAACACTTGAACTGCTGATTTTATTTTCTAAAAAAAAAATTATCCTGAAAACAGCACATTCCTATGCGATGTTTCCACCTTGATTAAATTACACACTTCCCACTGGAAAAAAAAATCCATTTTCCACTTTCTATTTATGGAAGCATCAGTCCACCTTCCTGGGGTTTCTCTGCAGTTCAGACGAGGGCAGTTTGCACTTTGCACCGATCAGCTGTTTGCTGCCTCAAAAAATTGGGCTTCTATAGGATGAGTCACCAGGCACGGGAGATTCAAAGATCAGTTCCTGGGTCCCAACTAAGGGAACACTTAAACTGTGCCTAATTTAATTTAAAAGTATATTTAAATGCTTCTCCGGGTTGGACTCCTCGGTTTAGACCACAGCTCAGCATTCAGTGGACAGCAGGTTTCAGTGAAAATGCCGTTGTACAAAAAAGCAAATGCACACTCTGGAGTGACATTTCACATGACAGCTAATTAGGAACTTCAGCTGATGGATGATGGACATGGAGCAAAACTAAGGACAATGCAGACTTTGCACTGCCTGCTTCCGGGATTTTCAGTCCCTGTTCCATCTTTATTAAACAGCCTCATTATTTTGAAGAACAATAAATTGTTACAATTAAATCTTCTTTACTGCTGTCTTGTTTGGGAACTTCTTTATGGATCACGGTCTTTCCTGAAATTACACTGTGCAAACATTATTGCTTGTGAGATGAAATTAAGCTTAGTGAGTAAACCAAATAGATGCAGAAATAAATAGACATTCTTCACTGAACAACTTATTTCTGAATACTTTTGGACATGTCTATTAATTTGGCCTTCTGAAGACACTGAAAAATAATTTCACCACCCCAGTTCTGACACCGAGGAGCAGAAGGCTTCAGCAGTCCTTAAGCATCTTTTTAAAGCCATACACATTTTAAAGCAGAACATGAAATACCTTCTAAGCAAATTTCTCACCACAGTTAATTGCATGCACTTTTTCAGAAACATCCATGTGGTTATCATCTCCTAAGCGCAGTGTAACAGGCAATAAAAATCATGAAAACTTACATTTTTGCATCTGCTGAATTCCTAAAATTACCCAATTTCAAAGCTAGTTAAGAAATGAAGAGGGAGAAAGTTAAGGAAAACTACAATAAGCTCTAAAGTCAACACTGGCAGAAACAAGGTGGCAGGTGTCAGATTAGATAAAATAACTTGTGATTGCATACCATAGTGTGACTTCATTAAAGGTACAAACAAATTTAAGCCTGAGGTTATTGAATTTACTTTAATTTGTCTTCATAACAACATCTAAAACTTTCAGAAAATGCTGGTAGAAAAAGAAACTAAAGAAAACTGTAAAGAAGCTCTACTTTTTGTAAATACGTAATCAAAATTGAAATGAGCCTTAGGTTGAAAATCAGAAATAAGATCTGGTTTCTAATAAATTGGGTAAATTTAGGTAATTAGGTAAAAATTCATTCATGCTACTTTAAGCTTGAAAGAAAAAAAAATGTAACTAAGTGAAGAAATGCATTTTACCTGCTGTGCTCAGCTGAGTTCGTGTTGCTTATCTGTTCAAAGGTATTTCTGTTTTTCACGTGAACCATGTCAGTACAGGGAAATCTCCACTTCTAATAAAAGACACCCAAGGACCCGGTGCAATCACTGATCACTCCTGATCATTCCTCCCAGTTAACTCTTAGGGCATTGCCTTGCAAGCTCTGTTTTGGGCTGTTCCAGTCAGGCATTTCCAACACAGGATTGCTGCTGAGGGTCTCGCTCTTAGCATACATGTTATACATTCAGGCCCTTTCACAGAACTCAGCTGCAGAGACTTCTTGGTTTCCTCCCACGGAGCCATCCAGGCATGGCCTGGGTAAGCTGCTTTTACAGCCTCAGCCTCGCTGCCCTGCCCTGGGATTTCCAGCACGGCCCCCTCATGCACTGCACCTCTGCATCGCTGCTTTTCAAGCGGTTTTCTCCAAAGGGTTTTCTTCAAAGGGTTTTCTTCAAAGGGTGATCAGAGCAAGGTTTTGCTGGGACAGCCACAGCAGCAGAGATCCTACAGCACAGGGGTGCTGCTACCGTCTCGGCGCGGGTATGGATCCGGAGGGTAGGGTTCCTTTTGCTCGGGAAGCAGAGCCACGGCAAAGTTCCCCGTGGTTTTGGTTTTGATTTATTTTGCTTTCTTTTAACCACGTTAAGAAAAAACAGC
Organism: Gymnorhina tibicen; assembly: GCA_013399875.1. Taxonomy (NCBI): domain Eukaryota; kingdom Metazoa; phylum Chordata; class Aves; order Passeriformes; family Artamidae; genus Gymnorhina; species Gymnorhina tibicen. The sequence continues at coordinate 684,912 of VXAZ01002730.1, forward strand.
AAAGTTCAAGTTTCACAGCATAAACGGTGGGATTTCTTCAGCTCATTCCCATCCACTGCACCGTGCCACCCTTTTGCTAGCGTGATTTTGAAAGCCAAAACTTTTCTTTCTGACTGGGTTGTGTCTTAGACAAATTCCACACATCTGAATACAAAGGATCATTCCAGTATAGTTTTAGATATGAGGCTTCATTATTAAACATTACCGAGGTATTTAATCTCTGTTTGACAAACAAAGAATATTAAAAAAGATAAACTGGAGTATCTGAGCCATAGGAGGGTCTCAAAAGGTTCATTAGATAAAAAAACAACAGGAATTTAACTCCTAACTCCAAAAGGATAACAGCAAATTGCTTCTGTTGACATTTCAGCTGGATTTTTTTCCAGATTTCTCTACAGGTTAAGAAAAACCACTTGGAAACAGTGACTCCTAAAACAAACTGAACAAATATTTATATCTATTTGCAGAAATATTAGTTCTCAGTTGTCTGCATTCAGCAGTTTCTATATTATTACATAGTTTCAGTGTTGCCAGAGTCTGCTCAGTTACTCTAAATTCTTTTTGCTCAAGTATATATTTTATTTCTGTTGATGGGAAAATCTGAGGCTTGTAACTTCCTGGGCTACAAATTCAAATGTGACAGTCAGACATGAACAAAATTTCTCTCTCTCTTCAGCACACTCGATAAACAGAAACATGGAAATGATATTTTAAATGTAAGCAAAGAATACTGATGTTAAAGTGTTGTTTCAAAAACTGCCAGGAAGAAACAATGAAATTCACAGGTATTCAACACAGAAAACTGAGAAAGGAGACTAAATTAATCTATTTTCAGCCACAGAACATGACACACTTTAAGAGGCCAGCAAAACCAAGCTCATGAAATAGGATTCCTCTAGATGGAACTCTTGAATTTGAAAGATGACAGTCGTGTAACAAAAGCATCAAAACTTAGGAAATTATTCTCCTCCTCCACTGATTATTTCTCCTTCTGAAACACCTCCTTAGAGGAAAATGAGTGTATCTCACCTACTCAGCTCATGGCATGATGAGATACAGCTCTCCTGTGCAGAAGACTTGAATTCAAAGGACTTGAATAATGCGGTAAAATAAATAAAATGATGACTACGACAGAGGTTTTGACAGGTGCAGAGAGCTCTTTACCTGTGTAGATCTTTTCAGAGTACCATTAAAGCTGCTAAACAAGGATTTTAGATTTTACTCAGCTCGTGCCATTGAACTTCCTACTAAGACTCACAAACGTGCCTGGACTAGAAAAAAGCTTTTTTTTTTTTTTTTTAATATTCCTCTAATTACTCTGTAAATAAAACAATTATCTAAAAATACTTGTAAAGTTAATGGGCAACAAAAAATCAAATTCACTTAAATAGAACACGATCTTTTTCAAGTAATATGAAGTACTCACAAAGCCATAGAAGAATATTCTACACCAATTTTGTACACAGCATCAGAACAGTTCTGCAATAATCTTTGAGACAAGCGTGATATCTTTTTAAATGAATCATTAAAAATATGTTGGAGAAAGAGGGATATATCTACAGGTCTAAGTGGTATGCTTCAGAAAAACACAAAGGTGCCAGCAGTAACACCTAGACACCACAAATATATTCAACGAGAACACAAGTGCGGATAAAGCAGAAGTGCTAAAATGACAAAGAGCTTTGCAGGATAACACGTTCCAGCTGAAGCACTAGCACGGTAAAATAAAATACTGTGAGGCAGCTGCTCTTAAAGCCTCTGCACTCACACTGAGGGCCCAGGTATCAGCTGGATGTCAGGCCCTCGAACCCTCCATCAACACTGCAAGGAAAGGAACTGCCACAACCAAGATCTCTGCACTCCAGCACGGCACATGCTGCGGAAATAACAGAGGCACATCAGAAAGCACAACGTGATAACAGGTAGCGAATGCTGACCTCTGCCAGTGACTGTGCAGTTTTTATTCTTTGCATTTTTAGCTTCACAACTTGCCTGCTGAAAAACACGTTTTCTCGAGGCTACCTTTGAAACGTACAGAGAAATCTCGCCTGGCAGAGAGCATAATGTGCGTGACCTCCTCTGGGGAGCACGAGCACGGCTGGGCTCTGTCCTCGCTGCCTGCTTGCTTCTGGCTGTTATTAGAGGTGCCAGTTACCCTCCAAACCCCCTGCTGCACATGGAACACATTTATCTTCAAAAGATCGCTTCCCTCACTGAATCTCTCGCAGCAGCAGCGGTGCTTTGCCTCCCTGCTCCTCTGGAGTCCTGCAGCACATCTGGAAATGCCAGTAGCCAGAGAGACTCCAGCATGGGCCCTGGTCCAGGAGCTGCCTTTCCTCTCTCAGGGCTCCGAACAGGATCCCAGTTCCTGCAGCCAGTGAAACATCCAGCTCAGATGTACCCCACAGCAAGAATTAAAAACTTGGGATACATGCACAGAATCATTTCAGAGACACCCCTGCACAGCACACGCTGCCATCCCACCCCAGCCCAGAGGCAGCCCCGAGCACGGGCCCTGAGAGGAGTGAAGTGCCACGTGTAGGATCATTGCTCCAACGAGGAGCAAAAAAACTGCACGTGGGAGATGGTGCATCAGACACAAAATACATTATCTGATCTGTTTCTACTTCTGACCTGAGCACCAGGGAGGACCAAAGCCACCTATGCGGTGTAACAGAGACCTCTGCTACTGCTGCCAGAGGAAACGGCCCCTGCCCATGGGTCCCATCGTGCACCCTGGGCAGAAACTGGTCCCAGCTCTGGTACAACTTGAACCAGAGCGTGGGGTGGGCCCTGGGTGGCACTGGGTGCTCAGCAGGAGCCCCTGAGCCCAGCAGGTTCCCAATCCAACACACACCCTGCCAGGTCCTGGCTGCTGCTCCCCGGCGGTGCCACAGTGGCCGCAGGGGTGGGCATGGCTTCTCAGAAGACATTTTGTAATTGCCACTGTGAGTTTCATACACAGCAGCCAGATGCTTGGGGGAGAGGGAGGGAGGAGAGCTAAAAATCTATAAATGAGTAATGGAGTGTTGGGCTATGAAATTCATAGATTAACATAGGAGAGACTCTCCTGGCAGCTGCATTAACGCCGGCACAGTGTGCAGCTGTTTATCGCTCCCAAACAGCTCCTGCCTCTCGCCACAAAGGCTGCACGGGGCTTGTCTGGCCTCCTGGAGGCTCCTTTCATGTTCACCTCTGGCCATAAAGAACTAATTCATCACTGAAATGGTATAATCAGGATCTCAGGCTCCACTAACACCTGCTTAAAGAGTATGACTATGCCTCAAATAATAAGACTATGCCTCATGTAGCACCAATCCTTCTGGTCTCAGAGTGCACTGCCTGTCTGAGAAGTTTTGGGGGAATAAGAGACACAAGGGACCACCTCAAACCTGTTTCTTCTCTCACGCTGAGCCCACCCTTGTCATCGGACACCCCAAGGTCACAGCGACATTACACACACTTGAGACAAGTCTGTGAGAGGATTTCTTGGTCTTGGAGAACCACTTGTCTTGGATGAATCACTGGTCTTGGATGAGCCACTCCTGGTTGTGACTAGGGACTGATCTAAACCTGCAGCCCCTCCAGATACTGCTTTTTTCAGGGAGGAATTAAAAACTCTTTAGACACACCACCAGCAGGCAGCTACAGGCTCAGCAGGTGCTGGCACTGTGCATCCTGGACCACCCAGCACAGCCACATCCATCTTCCCAAAGATTCCTGCCCCACAGACCCCTCTCCCCAGGGCACTGCTGGGATTGCTGACACCCCTGGGGCAGCTGCTTGCCCCGGTGGGAAGCCCCAGGCTTGTTTCTAACCCGTCTCATGCAGGGACAATGCAGCCTTCTCCTTGTCCTGCTGCCCAGCTCAGCACAAGACCTTTCCCCAGGTCCCCCTGCCGAGGACAGAGTCCATGGAATGTGGGATCCTGCACTGTGCAGCGAAGCTACCTCACTGCCCAGCACCCCAATCCTACAGCTTCTCTCCATCCACATTTATCCTGTCTCTTATCCATTTCTCAGTGCTTCTCCAACTGATTATCAACTTCCATCATGAAAATACCCATGTGCTTTGTAGTTAGTCACTTTATTCCTCTGCCAAGGGTGCTCTCAAGCTCCTGTCACTGGAAGCACCGTGTGCTCTCTTCACGCCACAGATCTTTAAATGCAGTAGTTATACATTACTTAGGCTGCACATATTTATCCCTGAAATAACAAAGGCGTCTCTGCAGACCTTCACTGGGCCTTTGATGCACTCCAGACATCTTCTTTCCAGTCTATTATTCAGTAGCACAACTAAAATAATTGGTACTTTCCAAGCCTTCGCTGTGTTTTTTGACTCCTAACAGTGTGAGTGGTCAGGTGTGATACAGAGCTCAGAGGAAGCTGGAAGAAAAGAGAATAGGTGAGTATGTGAGGAATTAAGCTAGTTCTTGTTGCTTGCTTCTGTAGAGGGGGTGTAAGGCCTGCTGAGGGGAAAATCATAAATAAGTACCATCCTGAAAGCAAGTGAAGAAGGTGAATGAATGACTGGGGGTTAAATGTTTATTAATAAAATAGAAGAAAGCCAATACATATCTTTTTAATGCAGTCAATATTTGAAGTATTCTAACTTAAAGAGACAAATTAAAGCACTGAAGAGAAAAAACACAAAATATTTTCTAAAAAAGACCCAGGGTCTGAAATAGGATGTACTGGTTGCAAACATATTCCGTTATGTTATTTAGCTGCACCGAGGAAGCTGCCATGGGATATGCTCCTTACATGGTTCTTTACCAGGTTTAAGGAATCGGGACTGCAAACAGAGTTGGGAGATCCAGCTTTGCCAAAGCCTGGCAGATAAATGAGGTCAGGAAGTTTTTTGCTGAAGTTGGGTAAGGGGATCTGGGTAAGGCCATAGGATTGCTCCTCAAGCAAAGTGTAGCACACAGTAATATCTGAAGCAGAAAACGCTCCATCCTAAAAAAAATTAAAGAGAGAGAGAGAGGTAATAAGTCTAGAGGCAGGCTCTTGTTTTATTAGGTGTAAATCAGATGTGATATTAAATCCATATGGTAAAGGTTAACATGTAAGAAGGATTGCATATTGATTGCAGCACTTTAGAATTGGACCATTTTCCATTAAAATATTCTCAGCTTCACGATAGGCAGCAACAGTGATACAGAATGCCTAAGAATTAACCACAACAGTAAATGCTAATGCAAGTTTTATAAAGATAATAATGCCTCCCTTACATTTGTGACGGCAACAAGCAACAGAGATCCCTAATAGCAGCATCAATTCCATCTCACAAACAAGGAAAAACTAACAGCAGAAGAAGAAACTGTAAAGACCTACTAATAAAATCATAAAGCTGAAAATAAAATGATCCAGCAGCAGAAGAAAATGCAAGATCAATATAAAATGCACTAATTAGTGCCTTTTCCATTCCGCTGCATACAGGTCCTACTCTGCTGCTTGCAAAAGCAGGAAAGATTGTGGTATCAGGGCTCCAGACTCTAAAGTTCATCTTTTTGTGGCTGAGCAATTGTCCCTGAAGGCCACTAAATTAAACAGAGGGAGACAGAACAGTAGCACTTTTTTCCCAAGGACATTAGTGGACAGTAGGATTAGACATCTCCCTGCCACTCCCCTCAGTGGAACTGTAACACCCTGCTTTCCCCTTCTCTGCATGTGAATATCCCAAACCTTCCAAAATACCTCCCCAGGGGGCGAACTGGACTCTTCCCAAGCAGGAGGAGTTAGGTCAGACCCTGTTGTTGTGCATGTAAAGCTTGGAAAAATTCTCCTTTTGCCCTGCTTTCCACCCATCAGCACCGAATTTCACCTGCTGTTCCACTACATGGTCATGCAGCATCAACTCTGCAGACAGCTTTCATTTGCACTGCCCTCAGTAACTTGGTGCCATCAGCCAGAGATGAAGTTATTTTGGCAAGTTATCTGAAATGTCTTCTTCTCCCCACAAAATAAAATCATTCTGTCAAATAAACAATCCCTCTTCTGTGAGCACACCACTCCAATTAATGGAGGTTAATTGTCTATAACAAACAACCATTCAATGTATTCATTACACTAATGAGATTTCCTTTTTAGAGGATTTATGAGTTGAAAAATACAGTTCTGTTCAGTCAGCTTTTAACTGCAGGAAGGAAACATGCCTGAATTTGGGAATATCTTTCACTCCAAGAGAAAATGACAACGTGCTCCTAAGAGAAAATGGATATTCACCCGCTAGTTGACAATTGGAGGTACCTGAGCAAAAGGCCAAAAGAACTGCTTTCAAACATATTCATTTACTCTGTTTTGTAGTATAAACATTTCTGTTACCACAGTTGCACCCACTTGTTGCAATGACTGTAAATATTTTTTTGAAGCATAACTGACCCTGATGAAGCAATCTGTCTTCTTGTGTCGCTGTTGGATTGCCACCACAGAGCTGAAGTTACCGTGCTCTAACAGCAATGTGCTGGAAAGCCAGTGGAAAGTAACAGCTCTGATACTTTCAGTTCTCTTTCTTTAATGTTTCCAGAGTTAAAATAATTGGCCTGATTAAACACTGTCCATTAAAATTAGAAGGCCAGTATCATCAGAGACAATTACACTGGGTTTGGGACTGCTGCAGCCAGACCACTACGTCTTGTTAATTTACAATTAGGCTGTGGATTGCAGTTCTGCTCTCCATTCACACCATGTTTGCAATGCAGACTGCACCCCAAATCAGAATCCAGTGCTTTCCAGGTTAATAAGGGTATATTGAAGCTAGTCCGTAAGAAAAAAATAAGGTATTTTTGTACAGGGATATTAGCAAGCCCTTAATGAAGGAAAGTAAATACATTGATTATCATCTTTGTATCAGCAATAGTGTGGCCAGCAGGAGCAGGACAGTGATTGTCCCCCTGTACTGGGCACTGGTGAGGCCACACCTCACATTCTGTGGCCAGTTCTGGGCCCCTCAGTTCAGGAAGGACATTGAGGGCTGGAGTGTGTCCAGAGAAAGGCAATGGAGCTGGGGAAGGGTCTGGAGCACAAATCTCATGAGAAGCAGCTGAGGGAAGCTGGAGGTGTTTAGCCTGGAGAAAAGGAGGCTCAGGGGTGACCTTATGGCTCTCCACAACTCCCTGACAAGAGGGTGTAGCCAGGTGGGGGTTGGACTCTTCTCCCAGGTAACAAGCAACAGGAGGAGAGGAAATGGCCTCAAGTTGTGCCAGGGGAGGTTTAGATTGGATACTGGGAAAAGCTTCTTCACTGAAAGGGTGGTTAAGCACTGGAACAGGCTGCCCAGGGAAGTGGTGGAATCAGACCCTGGAAGTCTCAAAAAGACATGTATGTGGGGTGCTTGGAGACAATTTAGTGGTGAACCTGACAAGTTAGTGGTTGGACTTGACGGCCTTAGAGGTTTTTTCCAACGTTAATGATTCTCTGGTTCTACGATTCTTTGCAAAAAAGTTTGTGCTGATCCCTCTATGTCAGTGTGGGCCACATACTAAGCCACTCTCATCAAGGCTCCAGGCTAAGCAAGGCCAGGTGTTTGTTCTGCAAAGGCCTGTAAAGACTCTTCATCCCAAGAAATTTGAAACCAAGAAATTTGAAAAGTGACCACAGTGGTAACAACTTTTAGTATTATGCACATGACTTTATGGTATTCACCTGCCACTGGTTTAGATTGTGCTTGCCCTCACATCTGGGTCAAACTCCACCTTGAAGGGAAGTTCCTCCAGTGAGGGTGTCCACATGGAAGTGGACATGCAGTCATCACTTGTTAAAGATGTGTAAAAGCTACACGATACTTTATGAGGGAGGTGCTCTGTAGTACTAAAACCAATTTCAATTTGGTGATAAAAAATGCATGGCGAATACGAAGAGAAATGGGAAAGGAAAAATAAGAGAAGCCCCACCAAAAAGACAGATTAAAAGCCTCAGGTATTTCACTATGCCAGAAGTCAACTCATTCTGAGTCACTTCCACAGGGCCAGTTCCACTTATCTTTTCCAAATAATATGTCTTCAGCTTTCAAGAAGGGCTTGGCTGTGGAGACTGAAAAATAGCACGGGCCACAGGGCAAAGAATGGTGCATGAATGTTTATAAGCCTGCCTACTTAACAGCAAAAACTCACTTTCATTGTACATGTAGGTTCATTTCTCACTCCAGCTATGTGTGAAGAATAGATCATTAAGAGCACAGGCATGAGAGATGAAAACATTTGACTGCAACTAATAAGATGTTAAACTGAATGAGATGTGATGTGGAATGCATCTCTGGGCATGGATTCCACCACTGCTCCATTTGGGCTGAAGGAAGAAAACACCAGCTTAAAATCAATTGTTTTAGTCCAGCAAAAACTGCTGTGGCCTTGTTCGTTATGTTCAGTTGTCCTTCTCTTCATGCCTCACAGACAGCTCCTCTTCCCTAAATGGAGAGAAGAGCCAGATGCCTTCTGTCAATTAAATGATAACCATGGTATTTTTACCAAATACAAGTTCCAAAATGCTCTTCCAGACAACTCTGATGCAGAAATAGTTTTAAATATAATCCACTTCTCTCGGCTCTCCTTTCCAAAGTATCCCCACTAGTCTCATAAGCAGTCAGTAAAACAAATATGAAACATTACATCCAAACTCGTTCTGAGATTACATCCTGAGGGTCTCCTGCCGCCCTAGATAGTTTCTTAGAGCTACCACTTCCAAACCAAACCTTTATCATGTGCCTTGGATGTGTGATACCTTCCAGGTGAATGGGATTGGGAACATTTACATTTTATTAATGCCAATGAAACAGCAAGGGTAGAAAAGGCATAAGATGTTCATAAATGAAATATTTAGTAAGAGTAAATAAAAAGAAAAAAGTGTAAAAAGAAGAACTCCTCGCTATCACTTGATGAGGTGATACTACGCTAATCAGCAAATTGCAATCTTGTTTCAGACTGAAGATTGTTGCCATGAAGAGCATAAGAACAAACTAAATCACCTAACACTTACTTAAAATGCTGCAACACCAGCAAGCTTATTGCAATATAATACAGTAGTAAAGCAATTACACTCTGAGATTAATATTTATAGAACACAATCAGGTTTTCCTTATTTAACATTTTATTCAATAATTCCTGCGCCTTGAAAGCATCTTCAAAGTCGAAGTAGGGTTTGAAATAAGTCTTTAAGGAAAGGTATCAAAACCCTGGCAGGAGTCTGGAACAATGTTCACTGCCCCTGAGAGGCCACATGGGACATGGTCCCTGTGACTTGAAGGAATAATCACAAGAGAGATCAGGGAATGAGTTGTAAAATGGCACGACTCAGGTGATGTGAAGGGAATTTGCAATATGGGGCAGTGGCCATTCTGTGACAAGAAACAAAAAACCAACAGAAGTCGGATGCAGAACCTCAGCAGGAGGAGGGAAAGGAGGGTAATTTTTCAAATCCAAAAGACTGTGACAGTGACACACCAGCCAGAGCTTCAGAAAACTAAGCGTGGACCTCCAGCATGACTGGCCAGTGACACAAGGATACAGTGACACAAGTGACACTGTTCTGCAGGTTTCTTTCCTCCTGGCCAGTTCCTTTCTCAAGCAGGAGCTGTTCATCACCATGTGCACAGTGCACAAAGACGTGACCAGCCAGGACAAAGGTCTCTGTGGGCTATTGCAACACAAACTGTGTGCAATAATGACTATTATTTCTGGAATATAGTTAAGACTAACACTGGAGTATGAAAACAGTTTACTTTCAGTGTGAGGAAGGTGTGTGCCATAATGTCCTTATCTGAGTCAGAGCAAGAACAGTGCCCAGATTAGAGAAAGTGAGATGGAGCCACCAGGTAACAAATCCCTTACACCCACAGCACAGGGGATCAGTGTCTGCTTTCTGCCAGCGGGAACTGACAGTGTTATAAGGTTCTAATTGTAAGTACTACCAACTCTGAGCTAAATGTCTTCTGCTGTAACAAGCCCTGCTTCAAATTCCAAAATGCATGTACACTTTATAAGAGGGTGTGGGAGGGTTGTTAGTTGCTTAACTTCACTCTTCAGGAAGGCATTTCTTACAGTTAAGTGTGTATAAATCCTGATCATTTTATTCTTTATCTTGTAATTCTCCCTTCTTTTTACCATATAGTAAATTCCCAAATATGTAAGTGCCTTATAAACTTGGCCTCTGATGCAACTGATCAAGATATGATTTTGCTTTTACAAGCACATGGGGAGAGTCCTTCAGTTTCCTTGTCTTCAAGGCATGTCCTGCTTATAGACAGGACAAAATATCACCTGGTTCTGGGGTGCTCAGCATCCAGTTTCTCAGGTATTAATGGAGATTTTCAAATCCCACTCCTGGGACATCTCAGTTGCACTCAGCATCCAAGTACTGCTTGTCAGTGTCCAGTGAAACACAAATTCAGTCCAACACCCCCCTCAGACTGGCCTGGTGAAAACCCCCCTCTTGTCTCTGGAAATGGTCTGTGACAGCAGAAGGCAAACAGAGGAGCAGAAGACAGTGCAACCAAGCATCTTCACTGGGTATAATGAGAGGTCACAGCAGACACAGAAACTGAGAAAACAGAACACTTGAGATTAAATTAATTCACTTCATTGCTGACACAGATTCTGGCTACAGCAAACTTGTGTTTTCACTTCTCACCAAACACACAGCTCCCAAGCCCCCCCTTTTTGTCTTAAAATTGTAAGAAGGTAAAATTTCTTGCTTGTACTATTTAGTCAGCTTCCTGGCAGTGGCTGTCAGCAGCAGACTTCCCTTGACAACAAGTGACTAATGGGGACAACTTGCAAAGTATCGGTGCAATTCAGAGCAAAAAAGTCTTTCAGATTTCATTTTAGGAACAGATTGTAGCATCCACCATGTAATTCGCCTGTGCAGTCCCTGTTAACTGCTCAGAGGTTCTCAGTACTTTGGAAATCACTGAAATGAAAGGGCATTCCCTCCTGTGACTTGATCCAGACAATCCAGTCCTGGGCTGATTGGAGTTGCTGGTAGAACTGAAAACAGTTTTGCCCTCTGTCTTTTTTAAAACAACAGCCAGCCACATCAATCCAGCATTGTTTGTGACATGAGTAGAAGCTACAACTGAGCCACTTCTATTGTTTGGGGTTTTTTTAATTTCCCTCCATCAAACAGTCCTTTATTTCCTTTCATCTTCATATCTTGCCTAGCAATCAAGTGATTCACAAGTGTATCTTTTTCATACCTTTAGCAAAGATATTCTAGTAAAAATATTACCTTGACTTGGGTGAACAATGCTGAAGTGTACTTCCAAGTGTTAAATCTGGATTGAAAATCAGGAATTTGCTTTGATATTCACAGCACCTTTCGTCCCTGTCAATGTTTCTATAAAGGTTTTATTTCTCTACAAAGGTAAACAATATGTTTGCAAGTTCATGTGAAGATACTGGCACTTTTATAAACAATAACTACAGAACAAAGTAGATGGCAGGGGACTTAAGTGGCTATTCCAGCATTGGAAAGAGTAAGGTACAAATGGATGACAGTATAAATATGAACACATGCACGAGAATAAGAGTGTGACTCGTCCTCACTTCTGTCAATATATTAATCCATATCTCACATATCTGGGTGAAGTTGGAGAGGACCCGATAATTCTGTTTTCTGAAAACGGACCGGACTGTGCTGGATCACTGATTCTGCACCAGAGCTCACCATTTCATATGATCATAGGATATGTCTAGTTGGAAGGGGCTCATAAGAATCTCCCTGCTGCTGTCAGAACCACCTAGAACTAAACCATGTGCCTAAGGATGTCGTCCAGGTGCTCCTTGTACTCTGATACTCTGGCCAGCTTGGTGCCATGATCACCTCCCTGGGGAGCCTGTTCCTGTGACCAACCACCCTCTCCTAATGTCCAGTCTGAAGTTCCCTGACACATATTTAGTTCCATGTATCTGCAAGCTTTCTTTTTAACTTTTAGATTGAATTGTTTCTCCTTTTTCTCCTTCTTTTTGGGTTTTTTTTTCCTTCCCCTGTCTGAAACAATCACCTGTGTTTTGCATGTGAACCTGGAGGGCGCATCAGCCAGAGCATATTCATTTAGCAGTTCAACTGGAAAAGTGCATTCTTGAATGTAGACTCATTCCAGAATGTCAGCTCCTGGTGCCTTCTGGAAGGCAGGGAAAACACTTCATGATTTGTGACTCACAGCTTGAAGGGAGAGTGCTCACAGTGCCCGACACTTTGCACCAAGAAAATCATTCCAAGTTGCAGACCCAGGAAGGGCCTGAACTTGAGTTCTTCACCTGAGCTGCATGAAGCAGGCGAGAAGAACAAAGCAGCACATGGCACTGCTGCTGCAGCCTGCTCTCGGTGTCCGTCCCCTCTTCCTTCCCCCCTTCCCACAGCTCAGGAATGAGCCAGCTGCTTCAACAGGGAGGACAATGGGACTGATTCGTGACATTTTTTTGCTGCCTATGAAATGCTTTGCATGAAGTCTTTTTGACAGGTAGAAACTCCTGTGCGCTCCAAAGCTTTCTCTACTCTTTTATTTTTTTTTTTTTTTAGGAATTCTTGATTTTAACGGGTGGATATTGACTGTTGCAACCACGAGCAAGGTCACATGGTGTCAATCTCAGATACGATGCAGAAGGAACTCGCACAGAAAAGACTGCAGGCAAATTAATGCACGCTGTCAATCTAAACTCGCTGTTGCCAGGCATTTATAGCCTGTATCTAAATTATATTAATTTTTGACTGTCCATACTGCCAGACTGCCAGATGACTGGTTCATCTAATTGTTGTGTTTTCTTCTCATTAAAAGATACCTCCAAAAGCACCGCTAAGCAAATACATGAGCTGCACAAGAAGAAAGCAGTGCGTTTCTAGCAGCCTTCGCACTGCACATTTCTGACAGGTTTTTTCACCACATTCCACATCAATAACGCTACAGCAACCAAAAGGCCATGTAGGCATTTAATCTCTGAGTGCTGAGGGCACACAGCTACTGGCCCAACACTCTGCAAACATTCTCCAAAATGTGCTTCCGCTCCAGGGAGTTGCCATTGGAGACTCCTCAAAGTCTAAGTTAGATTCATTTTAAAATAAAGCGCTTTTTGACACTAAATAAAACAAACTCTTAGCTTTATTGAATTACATGAAGTGCTAGAGAAAGAAGAAGAAAAATTATGCCTTTAAACCATAATCTTGTGTCATCTGAAAACAGCTACCAGGAGCAGGACTAAAACTTCCAAGAGATGGCAGGTAAATACCCCTTGTCCAGTTTCGAATTCACGCGTATCTACAGAAATGCAAATATCATCTTGCTTACTGCACCCAACAGAGCCACATAACACAGGTCAGGAGGAGAGGAGGAGCAACAAGAGACAAGTGTGGAGAAAGGGAGCAGGGCTGTGGAATGAAGAGAGCAAGGCAGACAGACAGACTCCATATCCTCTCTCATCCAAGGAGAATGAAGCAATATAAATTATTTTCTGCAATAATATTTTCTGTCTCCCAGACACAGCTGAAGATGCTTTTTTTGACCTTGCCCTCTGCTTTGAGATTGTTCACTTCATTAGACCAACACACAAATACAGAAAGCAATTATTTTTGGGAAACGTGCCTCAAAGAGTGAAAAATTATTGACTATAGCTTGTATCCATTCTATTCACATTGCCAAAGTGCAATTAATCATATGCAAACATTGTAAACATTACAGTTGTCAACTTTTAAAATCTATATCAATGCTTTTCCAGGTAATTAATATAAGGAAAGCATTCCCTCAGTTAAGGAAAGAAAACACCTAAGGAATAGTAAGGTAATCTTACGTTCTCTCAAAGGCAAAATTGTAAAGATTTTAGTGGTGACACTGTCTCAGTAATAAATGTAGGCTGCCTGAGCTGAACACAAGAGACTACATACATACATATATATATATATGTATATATAAAATGAACTTCTAAATAAAAGTTAGATTGTTGCCCTCAGAAAAATAAGATATTTTTCTCCTTTATTTGTTTCTTCTGGTACTTTCTGACTCCTGAATGCCAGGAAATTGAAAAAGCAATTAATAGTAGAAATTACTGTCATTACATAGCAAATAATTTAATAGTAATGCCTCTGACACTAAATCTTAGATAAAAATCCAGTCCACAAGAGGACCTTATTGGAAATGTTATTGTGCAACTGCAAAAAGAGACACACAACCCTTGCTTTTTCTTCTCAGTCCCAGGAGCAGAAATAAAAATAGAAACTCCAGGGGGAGCAGGGCCAAGACAGCTCAGAGGGCGAGGAACTGGACGGCCTTCACCTCTTCCCTCTCACAGTGTCACAGACATCTGCTCCTGCTGTGATCCTAAGGATATTGCCACTGGAAGGTCCTTTCGAAAAAAATCACTGTGGTTTACTAGAAGGAAAAGATACTGAGAGTAATGAAGTGAAAGGATAGTCCTTCCTACCCATGTATACATACCCTTATAATTTATGTGTGGTGTTTCTAGAACACCCAAGAACTTGGTCTTTGCATGTTCTTTGCAAAAAGAAGTGTACACAAACATATGGCAAACCTGCTCCCAGAAAGAAAGGCAGCTGCTAATAAATGAGCAGTGAATGAGGTGACAAATAAACGAATTAGGTGAATTTGTCACTGAATTAGGTGACAAACCCACTGCAGGGGCAAGCACTGGAAAGATCAAGGTGTAGCCCCACTGCAGCCCATGACTGAGGGAGCTGGAATTGCTCCTGGAAGAGCAGCAGTGCAGGTCTGGCTCTGTACTCGGGTGGGCTCCGCAGCCCCAGCTGTGCTCAGAGCTGATGCCACTGAGCTGCAGCAGCAGCTGTGAGAATTAATTTGAAACTTGAGCATCCTTCCAGCACAGTGCTGCAAGAGCACCGACTTCAGTTACTATTAAAAAGTATAATAGCATTCTATATAAAATAGTGATTCATGTACAGCAGGTAGATGGATGTTCCTCAATTACTTTTTCACATAAGCCATCACTAGGACAGTGTCAGTAAAATAGAAAACAAACACATGAAGACAGACTTGCACACGAGGCATAGTTACTGATGGAGTTCACATTGCTAGGCCCAACAAAATAAAATAATTCCAATAAAGGGTAGAAGTTTGCATAACTTGAAAGAAAAGAGTAAAAGAGACATCACAAAGCATTGAAAAACACTAATGCAAAGCAAGCAGCAAAAACGCCCTTTTAACTCTGAGGATTTAGGAAGACTACACATGATGTATTTCATTGTTGTTTTCTACATCATTTTCTAAATTGTTTGGTGTGGGCAGCTCTCAGAAACTGCGAGCATACTGGGATAGGGGAGTTTCCACCGAGGGATTCGATAAGGGAAGTGCTAATGATTCTGGGAATGATCACCCCAGTTGCTCAGCGAGCATTCCCAGTGCAAAGCGAGTCTATGGATGCTGTTTGTGAGCACAGTTCTCCTGTTGTGCAGTGATACACTCAACAGCTCACTCTTTTACTGTACTGGTTTTTTACAGTCCTTAAAAGCCTGAATATGACTTTCCATCTTTCCAGCAGTGCTTTTTCTTTATTGCTTGCATGAGTTGTTCCATTTCATTATCCAGTGGCACAGTAGATCTTCCTTGTTTTGACAGGGACTGTTCTGTTACAATTACCTGCTGTCGCTGCGGTTCAAGTGAAGGTGCTGCCAGCTGGACAGAGCTGTAAAGCAACATGAGTGAATTTCCCAATGTTAAAGATTTTTTGAAAATCCAGGAAGCAATTAGCCATGGCTATATTTAGAATATATATATATATTTAGAATATAAGCACGGCTGCTTGTATTGTAATGAGACACTGCCAGCTGGAGGTTGGGGGTAGTCGGAGCCTTGATGCCTCCCAAACTTCAGAGATGTTTGACTCTTGCATCACATTTAAAAACTCTTCATCTCATCTGGAAAATGTTTAGCATATAGGAACATGTGACACTTCGCCACAAAACCACCTGGGGATAAACTGCACCGAAACTTTCAGGAGTGATGCTCCACACAAGGGGAAACAACAAGGTCATGGCAGGCATCAGAACTGGCAGAAAGTCTCTGTTCATCTGATGGGCTCAGCACCTCCTGTCTCAGCTAACCTGAGTAGGAACTGGCGGAACAGACTCTAGGGATTACCAGCATTACAGGTCTGCAGCCAGAAACATGGAAAGCAAAGGGAGAGGATGTGGGATATGGCAGTGTGGGCTCATACAGGTCACCTGCTCCTCCACCAGTGGAAATTCCTCACCCGCTGTGCACTCTGCTGGAGGGACACTGCCTTAGGACATACAGGACACCTATCATCTCTTTAAAGTTTGGTTCACACATTGTAATTATGACAGAAAACATTAATACAGCCTCATTTTAAGAAATGAGCAAACACAGCACAAAGTTTCAAAGCTGCTTTTCTAAAAGATGACTAGAAGACAGTTGGAGGCCGTGACAACCCCAAAGCCTTCTACCATTAACCCAGACTCTGCAACAAAACATGCAGCTTCAGCAACAGATGAGTACAGAAGGCTGAAGCCACACATGAGAGGCCGTGATCCTACATGTGGGAGAGCAGCCTTGAAGAAAAGGAGAAATTTCAACTCTAACATGGTAACTGAAGCTAATCAAAATCTGGTACAATTACCTCAGTTAGTACTTTTTGCCAAATGAACCTTAATTATATAAATGATCTTTGCCTCAGTAAGGTATAAGAATGTTTTTTGACATTTTTGCAACTAGTTTCTGTTGAGCTAGTAAGTACAGAAATAATCAATACTATCTGGAAAATGAAAATTAACCTAACTAGTTCCCTCTAAAACTTCATCTGTTAATCATAATTCCAATAGTCTTTGCTTTTTGCAGAATATACTAGGAAATATTTTCCTTCCCCAGAGCAGCTTTGGTTTCATGGAAACCTAGAGAGATTTCTGTAATTTTCCAACTATTACAGTCCCCAAACACTTTACTGTTGAACACGATTATTAGATCCACTAGTTTTGTCTTTCATCTGTGTGTTCCTAACAGATGAGCTGGTTTTGTGCCCCATCATAAGCTCACAAATTAAACTCCTACATGCTCTCCTGCTTCTTAATTTGGTGCTTTGGGACAGCACTGCTGTTAGCTCTCTTAAGAACAAAACCATTATTCAGATGAGCTACAGCAACTCGTCTTCAAACAGTAAACTGCAACTTACAAAACAAAATTGGATTACACTCAGTATTTAACTTCAACATTCAGCACCACACAATACAAGCCTTGGAACATTCAATTTAACAATACATGGAAGAAATTCTTTCCAGAGAAGAAAAGTAAGATTTCCAGCAGAAGGCTGGGGTAATCTTGTGTTCATGAAAATGTTTCTGATGGGTCTTTTACAGTTCATCACTGCCTGCCCCTTGCAGCACCGACAAGTGAATATGGGCAACTATTCTCAGCAGCAGCATGTAATTGTCACTTCATACAGCATAAATAACTGCAACAAATAACTGCTTAGGCAGAAAAAAAATACAGTGAACTGTGTATTCTCTAGACTTTAAACTGGACTATTAGGGCTTTTTTAAACCTAGAGAGACATACTGCAGCCTCTCGTTGGAGTGTGATCTAGCAATGAGGTATAAGAATAAGGAGGCAAGTTAATCCATAACTCCTAAAGGAAATTAGGGTACCTGAAAGTGCCAACTGCCAGGATGCTTCCAGTGGTGCTCCAGTGATGCTCAGTAAACAGAAAATTCAGGGATAGCAAGAGCCATGTCCGTATAAGCTCCTGTATGCTCCAGGCCCAAAGCCACCAGCCATTTTAGGGGAAAATACGGTGGTATTGGTGTCCTCGGTTGCATGATAATGAGAGTGTGCAGGCTCAGGCTGAACCTTGCTCTTTCCCTAGCCCTGCAATGTTATGTGTGGTCAGTAACTGGTCAGAAATATTTGGCTCCATCTTCTAACCCTTGCATGACTGCAAAAAGCGGTAACTATTGACAGGGCAGCACCTGCTGTGCTTCCAGAGGGGTTCATGTGCCATGGGGAGGGAAGCTGTGCTGGAAAAGGTTTGGTCCTTCAGTTTCTTCCCAGAGATAGGACCAGGCATGCAGCAGTCCAGCATGGGTCTACAAACTCAGAGACAAAATTAAATTTGATCTTCTGCTGGTGGGGCTCAGAGATTAAACTAAGGAGCCATTCACCCAAGTCAGCCAGGATGTGAATGAGGTGCTACCTGAATAAAGCCTCCATTTCTCTAAACAAGACTTTTTTTTCTTTCAGGAGAAGCCTGGCATCCGCAAACCTGAGCACCCAAGCTCAGGTCCTGCCTGAGACTCAGCAGAGAGGAACCTTCCCCCTTCTGATGAGCAAACTCATCTGTCCTGTGTCCTACCAGGATGGCTTCTGGGCAACTCCCAAGGCACAAGGGGCAGAACAACACCAGGCTGCTGAAAGCAGCACAGTAATGAAAGAAACAACAAAAATTCACAACCAAAAAAAAAATCCCCCAAAAAACCCAAAATGCAAAAAATCAACAAACGTGGCATTCCAGAGGTAAAAAGTGGAACTCTGATTATAGAAAGTTAAAATCTTTCTGTTTCAAATGCTTCTTAGTATACAGGGAATACAGGGAACTACATGGAGGTTTTATAAACCAAACAGCACTGCATTTAGGAGGGCTTATGATGCAGCACTGCCATTTTAATAATAATGATAGTCATGATTATCATTTTAGTTTTGTAAAAATTGTCTCTTAATATGGTTTGTAACTCAGCAAAGAAGTCACTTCTCTAGATTGTAAATTTTTCAAAAGAAATTACCAACTGTTTTAGAATTTAAATCAGTTGCTATTGAAATATACACAGTGCTTTAAGCACATCATTTTTCACAGGATTTAGTTTCATATGTGTATATATCCTAGGGAAAAAAAAATCAATTTTGTCTCTTTGGACAGGTAGGTGATGGGTATGGCTCCCTGCATCCTCATCCAGGTGAAATCAGGTAACAAATTCACTGTACCACAAGGGGTCTGGGTACCTGTGGTAGGTTGACCCTGCTGTCCCCCTGCTGTCCCCCTGCTGTCCTCCCTTCCACCTCTAGTCTCTGTGAATCATATATTTAAGAATTATCATTAAAATCCACATGATCATCACACAACCTTCATTTACATCAACAAACCCAACTAAAAAAACAACAAAGAATTCCCCACACAGAAAAATCAAAATAACATAATTGCAATACAGAACAAAAGTGGGCAATTTACCCAAAAAACACCCCTTGTCCTTTCACCACAATTACAACAGAAGTTCCCCATGATCTTTCTGCTCTCTAACATTGTTCAATCCATGTTTTGTCCATTATCTCTCCCAGTTACCATCCTTATCTCAAAATCCTCATGATCCTGGGTTTCAGCACCAAAAAGACTTGGGGGGGGTTGACCCTGGCTGGATGCCAGGCACCCACCAAAGTCACTCTGTCACTCCCCTCCTCAGCTGCAAAGGCAGAGAAAACACAGTGAAAGGTTCATAAGTTGAGATAAGGACAGGGAGAGATCACTCACTAAATACTGTCACAGGCAAAACAGACTCAATTTGGGGATTTAATTGAATTTATTAGTAGCAAAATCAGAGCAGGGTAATGAGAAGTAAAAATAAATTGAAAAAACAACTTCCTCCCACCCCTCCCTCCTTCCCAGCTCTCCCTCCTTCCCCCCAGTGGCACAGGGAGATGGGGAATGGGGGCTATGGGTAGTTCATCACACACTGTTCCTGCCACTGCTCAGGGTGAGGAGTCCTGCCCCTGCTCCAGTGTGGGATTGCTCCCATGGGAGACACTTCTCCATGAACTTCTGCAAGGTGAGTCCACCCCACAGGCAACAGCTCTCCACAAATTGCTGCCATGTGGGTCACTCTTCCATGGGGTCAGTCCTTCAGGCACAGCCTGCTCCAGCCTGGGTCCCCCACAGGGTCACAAGTCCTGCCAGGAAACCTGCTCCAGGGTGGGCTCCTGTCTTCTTGGGCCTCCCACAGGATCTTGGCCTCCTCTCAGGCATCCACCTGCTCTGGCATGGGTCTCTTCCCTGGGCTGCAGGTGGATCTCTGCATCCTGTGCCCCCCATGGGCTGCAGGGGCACACAAGCTGCCTCACCAGGGTCTCACCATGGGCTGCAGGGGAATCTCAGCTCCGGCACCTGGAGCAGCTCCTGCCCCTCCTTCTGCACTGACCTTGGTGTCTGCAGGGCTGCTCCTCTCACATATTCTCACCCTGCTCTTCTCTGGCTGCAATTACATTTGCACAATACTTTTTTCCCTTCTTGAATTTGTTATCACAGAGGAGTTACCACCATTTCTAACTGGCCCAGCCCTGGCCAGTGGTGGGTCTGTCCTGGAGCTGTCAGGGATTGGCTCTGCTGGACACGGGGGAAGCTTCCAGCAGCTTCTCACAAAAGCCACCCCTGTAGCCCCCCCATTACCAAAACCTGGCCACACAAACCCAATACAGAGCCCCACCAAGTTAACAATGACATCTCAAACCAATGCCGTGAAACACAGCATTGTTAATTCATTTTCCTGGAAGGCACAAGATATTTGGGAAAGTGCACTCACACAGTAACTGATGTCCATAGATGTACAGCTTCCTTGCCCTGGCTTAATCTCTACCACCCTTGGTTCCAGGAGACCCACTTCTACCCATCCCTGAATTAACAAGTTGTTATATTTGATGCATCTTTCTCCCTCCCCACCTCTTTCCCCGTGTAGTTATCAGCTTCTATTTGCTGTAAACCCACTTCTTATTCCTGGGGTAAGAATTCGTGAGGTTAAAGCATTCTTTTTTATTTCAAGTCCTGGGAAGAGTAAACACTCCTGGACTGGATGAAGCCAGGCATATGGGTTTGAGGTTTTTTCCTCACTCTGCTGTTTTTCCTTAGGGAATAATATTTCCCCCATTGTTACATCTCCCATGTAATTTTCCTTTACTGCCCTCTTCTGATTTAGCACTTGGATATTAGGCAGGTTAATAGTGAATAGATAACCTGCAAGTTGTCCAATATTGTAAACATATTGTAAATACCACTGGCACTTGCCTCACTCTGCCCATTAGCGATGCTCACCATTATATCTTCAATGATAGCATACACATAAAACACCACCAAGGCTGCTAGACAAAAGAATCCCCAAGCAGAGTGGATAAATCAGAAAAATTTAAACAATATAAACAGGAACTTCCATACCTTTTACAAACTTCCATTACTGCCAGCAATACATTTTGAGATGATGTCATAACGCATACATCACAAAAACCCAGATAAGCAAGGCTTGTAGCAATCTTCCTCCCAAACAGCCAGCCAGCATATATATTTGAATATCTTTTTGACAGTACTTGGGCTGGAGGAAAAAACAGCATTTTTTCCAGCCTCATCAAAAAGCAATTGACTTTTAAGCACAGGGTTTCATCCACAGCTGTTTATTTAGGGGACTTTACTGGGTTTAGTATTTTGCCATTTCACATCGATAACAAACAACTTATTCTATGTATATTTCAATTTTTTTCTTTGCTCATTATGAAATTAAATAGCCCGGTATGAAATTCAAAATTACATGCTTTTATTTCTGTGTAAACAGCATTTCCCAATAAAGTAACCTGTAATACAGTTATGGAAGGAAATTATTTCAGAAATGGCAATTCTCCATCGAATTTGTCTGCTTCCTTTATAGATTGAGTTACCAAATCCTTATGGACAAATGTTAGTCTTTACTACATTTTGCTTTTGCAAGTGATGTGCACACTCCTGGGAGGCTAAACTGGGGGTCTTTGTCAATCACTGGATTTCAAGAATCTCACTGAAACCCATTAACCATGTCCCCAGCTCCGAAATGCTGCTGCTGGTCATTCACGAGCTATAAAGAAGCTCAGTCTTCACTTGCAGGATACATTTGCTGTGCTGGTGTCTCACAAAGCAACACACCTGACACAGGAACAACAGGCAGGCTTCTGGAACCCCCAGTCCCCACTTTGAGGACGTTTAAACGTCTCAGTTTAGAGCTGCAGAGTCCTAACAAGACTTTTGCCAGGGGTTTTTGGAGTGCACAGCAAGTTGGTAACATCCATTGGTTTGGACGACAAGAGCCAGGCTGAATGAAGGCTAACCTGCCCAGAAACAGGGAACTCAGGCCTGAATCCTGGGAATTCTTATCGAACCAGCTGGATTTCTGGCAGGGGACTGTCTGAAGTCAGCCCAGACAGACAAACAGGAGATCCTTCCCCAGTCTACCAGACACTCTTTAAAGCAGCTGCTTTAACCTTGCTGAACCAGATCTAATCAGAGCAGGTGAGACTCATCTTCTAATCACTCAGTCATAAAAAAGCCTTTGTGGCACCATGTGAGAAACTCTGCTGTGAGAGGGGAGGGCAGGCAAAGGGCGAGGCAAGGGGGCACTAAACAGCACATGTGTGTGGCTCTAAAGAAGCTGAAAGGCCCTAACTACACCCTCACATCAGGTGACTGTCTAATCATCGTGGGCTGTGACCTCTTGCTCGTGGTATTTGGCCCTGGCACTGCCAGGCAGCTGCACTGAGCCACAGCAAGGATCTAAGCTGAACCACAGGTAGGGATGTAATTGCACACACCCCGCTGCCACCCTGAAAAAACTCCTACACTGGAGGCTGGAGTGTCTCCAGGGCCCCAGGCAATGTCTTGCTGATAATACTTCTCGTGTTTAGAAACCACTCTCCTTTAATAGCCAAGTTAAGATTCTGTGTATTATTCTTACAGCTTTCACTCTCTGACTTTTTAATGGCTTGGCTATTAAAACCAATGGAGTTTAAATGCGACAAAGGTAGAGCTTAAAAAAGAATCCCCAAAGCCCTACTATTGGTAGGTGGTAATGGCTGAGTTAAAAGGGGTGGTATTTCTCAGAAAAGATTGCTCAGAGGGAAATTAGGACATTCTGGAAACCCGAACTGTCCATTAAAGAGACGGTCCTGGCAGTGGGAGTGAAGTGTGACAAGACAGACAGAGGCTGAGTGAGGTTTGTGTAGGCTGTGGGATAAACTGAACAGAGAAAGAAGGGATTGTAGGGAGGTATGAGAAAAATGTAAGAAATTAAGTAAAAATCAGAATGAGGCACACAGACAAATACGGGAATATTCTCTAGAAAACGTTTCAAAGTTCAAAGATGTGTCTTTGATCAGGACCGATGCGGACAGAGTATCATAGAATCCAAGATTAAGACAAAAATGTTTTTATTTACAGGTAAAAGAGAAAAGCTATGCATTTTTGCACCAAAGAGAGCTTAGGAGTACTAAAAACCTGAAATTAACTCTGAAGAGCTGTAAGTATTGATTGTAAGTACAGAACTAAGAAAAGGCCAGGTATAACTGTAAGACTTGTTTCCGTAACAGAAGACCAAGCTCTCATAGTGGAATCCCTTCATATTTAAGGAGCTCAACTGTGAATATCCCAAAAAAAGGTTTCACCAGCTTATGTCCAGTCAATTTCAGGTCTCTAGAGCAAGAGCTATAACATGTCATAGGGGACAGAAGGTGAAGGTGTTTCCAAATAAGCTTTAACACCTGAGGAGGTCTGGAATGACACTTTTATGGCTCCAGGGATGCTGTGGAAGTACTAGCTGGTATTTTGGCAGAGGTAGAGTGCATTTATGGAGTACAGCTCACACTGTAGAGCAGCAAATGGCTTAGCAGACACATGCCCATGTCTTCTCCTCTGCCGAACATCTCTTTCTCTATTCACCCTGGTGGAGTCTGAGCAAACTCCACTGCCTTTGGAGCACAGCAGTGGAGCATGATCAGCTGTGGCAGGAGAGCAAAGGGGTCCCAGCTCAGCTGCTGTGGTGCAGCTGCCAGCTGAGTGCTCCTGCCTGGGAAGCTGTAAGGCTGGTACATGCTCAGCAGAAGTCCCTATATACTGGATAATACAGCAGAAGATAGGAACCAGTTGTTTTTCAGGAGAAATGGGAAAAAAAAAAAAGGATATAGCTATGGACTGAAGAGCTACAGCAAGCTACTTAAATGCAACTCTTTAAGTGCTAATTGGTCCATGTTTAAAAAAAAACCTATTCCCCGTTATGAGAAAAATGTAAACTCTTCAAGGTTCTGCTGAAACATAATTCTTTCATGGGGGCAAGGTGACTACTTTTAATAAGGTGTTTAAGTAACAGCAGGGTGGGGGGAAAGGTTTCTGTAACACCTGGGTCAGGAAGCTCGTGGTTATTTATACCCAGTTACACTCAGCTAGAGGCAGCCCCGGGCAAATGGGGGTTCACAGCTTGGCAGCCAGGGCAACCACTTCTGCCACTAACCCGAGGTGCTGCTGAGCTTGACACAACCAAGAGGACTCAGGTCACCACACAGGTCCCCTTAGTTATGTATTCTGCCTGCCCAGCACCCATGACATGTGAATCTCTTTCTGAAGGGAATATATGCTAAAAAATCACATCTGTGCTGCTTAATTTTTGCCTCTATTCCAATTACATCAGAAAGTGAAAGCTGTCTTCCAGGAGATTTATGGCCTTTATTTCACATTGCATCAAGCCCATCAAAATTTAAGATCAATTGACAAGACACAGCTCATGAGACTTCTTAGTTTGTGGGCATCTCCACTGTGAGGGAAATGGAAAAGACACAAACTCAGCAGTACAAAAGGACAAGACAATGAGCTCAGACACACCTGAGGCACATCTGCAGGATGGAAAACCCAGCCACTAAAACAGACAGGAAGAAAACAAAGATGGAGACAGGAGTCTCCGTGGCTCTGTGGGATAACCTGCTATTCTGCAAATGGTTGTTTATTTTAAATGGAAATGTTTCTGGCCTCTGGTTTGCTCAGATAGCTACAGCCATGGGCATGGTGCAACAGCAAAACCACTTTGTTCTGATCCTCATTCTGATGTTTATAAGGCAGTTGAGGATTTCTGGTTATTAATAACTTGGCCATAGCTGTATTTCCTTTCTTTCATGAAGTAGTTTAGTGAGGCAGATTTACCTTGGCGTAAGAGATGGGCAGATGGCAGGGCTATATAGGTCATGTGCTCCTCAGCTCTGATAAAGGAACTACTGTGCCTATACACTTGACTGTCTCCTGCTGACTAAGACTGAAAAGAGCCATAAAAGCATTCCTTACAAACAGAAATACCTGAATCTAAGGATAAACGCACCACCTAAACTAATTATTGTGGTCAATTTTATATACCCCCGGTGAAAATAAATTCCCTGATTAAAAAGAATGAAGCATCCGACTATCCAAAATATGAAAGTGGCACAGACTGCTGTTTTTTCTATTGTTCATATTGATTCTTCTAATTAGCACCTTTAACTTCCAAATGGGTAGACTCAATGACACCAGCTCATCCAGGATCACGTCAGCAGCTGTTGACAGTCCCAGATGCTTCAGACGAGGAAGACAAAATCCAATTTTTTAATACAAAGATGAAATAGCCACTCCATTTCCTTATTTTAAGGTTTGTTTTTACTATCCTTTCTCTTCAGTTCGATGCATCATGTAGTATGTTCTAATTGAGGACATAAATATCTTTTAAGTTCCTCCAGCTAGTTCTACTCCTGGCCTCAGGATTATAGTACAGTATTACATCCATTGCTACCTATTATCCATTCTGTCTTCAGTAAAATATGGTAAGTTTTATCTTTTTTGTTTGATGTTTGGATTGTTTGAACATCTTTTTGCTCTTGTATCACAATTGAAAATACAAGAACATGAAATATCTTCCCTTAACTTTTTTAATGTGCACTTTACAGCTACATATTCACTTCTTATCTAGATAATCCTAATATGGAAATCCTTTATATGGAAATTTTTCCATGCCATTCCTCTCAGTTGCTTCTAAACTCTTATTTTCTGCTGCTCATTCTTTTCATGTGATATCCAGAACTGAAATGTTCCAAATAAACATACCACAGATTTATTCCATATAAATCCATAAATTCTTCCATGCCCCACCTAGGTTTGCACTGACATTTTCACTCAAAAATTTTTCTTTTTACTGGTTGCCATTAACTTCAACCTCTGACAGCAGTTCAGGTAATTCTTCCAAAATGCAACACCCACATTAATTTTCATCTGATGCTCAGTGACCTAGCTTTGCTATCTCAGTAGTGCTCTTTGGTCTTCTCATGTTTTAATTATCCCAGACAATTTTGTCGTATTGCAAACGTTGCCACCTCACTGATCATTCTCTTACAAATTGCAAATTACATTAATGACCAAGTACTGGTACTCAGCCCGGGGCCATTCCACCACTTCTTCTGACATTTCTGTATCTGTCTCTCCATGTTTCTATAACAACTTTCTCTTCCTCCACAACAATTAGCTTTTTTCACAGGTTCCTACAAAGAATTTTTCAGAAATAAAATATTTTATTATTCATTTCTGTAGAAAATCTTGAGTTTTCCTTGATGGAAAAATGTTTGTTCCTACCAGATTATATCCTCTTAGGTGCCTCGTACCTATTCATAATTTTTTAATCCAATTTACCCAGCAGTTAAGCAAAGCTCAAAAGGGCTGTAATCACAAGATTGTCCAGAGCACTTACAGTCTGTTCAGCTGTCTAATACCTTTGCAGTGTCTCTCATTTCCCATTTGAGCTGTAGCTCCCTGGAATAAAAGCCAGCCCGATGACGCAGGCAGAAGGCTCAGAGTCAGCACTGGATTCTTGCTCCGGCTCTGCCGGCTACTGGCAGTGTAACCTTCAGTAAGTTTCCTAACCTTTCCACATCTCTCTCCTTTCTCCGGTGCAGGGGGTGCTCAGTGACGTCACAGGAGCAGATTTGCCAGGTCTCTGTTTGTCTCGGTGCTGATCCCTGGGGGTTTGGTCGGTGCCTCCACTGGAGCATCGCAAGCCGGGGTACGCGAGCCCAGAGCAAGCGGCGTCTTGCTCCTCTGCACATCCCTGAGCACTCGGACAGCTATCCGAGGATTTCCTTTCTGGGTGGAACAGGGAGCACCGACCAGAGGCACAGCTTCCAACCACCCGCCTGCAGGAGCAGACACATCTGGAAAAGCCGCGCTTTAATTTTTTATGAAGCCTGATTATTAACGTTTTGTAAAATGCTTGGAGATCCTTAGTTGGAAAATTTTACCACCTGCTAAGTATTAGCCTTCTATAAATATTTCCAAGCAGGGTACAGTTGCCAAATGTTTGGGTTCAACTTTAACCATTCTAATGCTGGGCTGGGGGGAAACTCGCATGACAAACCAAATATTCTTGCTGAACAAATGTTTTACACCACTCATTTTTCTAGTTTCTGTCTCAATAGTCCCCACTGTTTCCTGCTCTGACCTGTCCCTTAAATGGTCCTTGTAATCATGTATATAAACATTTTCTGTCAAATGTGTATCTTCCTTCTCAAATCCAGAGTTTGATAGTCTTAATATTAAAGCACTGATATGCTGCAGATATCAGTTTCAAGGCCTTAATATATGTAACATAATCAAAGAATCTGAACAGTTTGTTCCAGTATTGTCACTTTAGCACTGTATTGGGTTTCGACTGCATGAAGTATTGCACAGTACCCTAACTGCAGAAGGTCTGAGATAAATTACACCATTTGAACTTCTAATATATTTACTCAGGCAGTAGCTTAAAGGAAGGTTCATAGAAGCAATTCTATTAGGTAAATTAGGGTTGTAACTTTTTGGCAGCTTAATTTAAAATATTAGTCAAAATTAGTGAAGCAATTTAGTCCCATTCAAAATTATGCAAGACCAATATGCAAATGGAAGAGAGAGAGCTTTAGAAATGTAGAACAATTACTATTTGAATACATACTTATTTAAATAAATACACCACAGAGAGACCAGCCAATGACAACTGGTTATCCTACAGTGTAGGTTGGCTTTGATCTCCACGTTCCACGTATTTCTTTCCTTCAGCAGAACTTGTGACTTTCTCTCTGCCAAAGCACCATCTAAATGGCTGACTTCAGAGCAAACATCTTCTTTTCTTTTCCACATGCTGATACTTGAATCAGAAAATATTATTCTGATTTTGTGTTATATTTGTGTAGGACACAATCCTTCCTTAACTCAGTATGCCGTGTTAAAAACAGATTACTAAAATTGTTTGATCATTCATGCTGAGTTCCTGGCAACAGCCTATCATACTGTAAAGATAACTTTTCACTGAGTATCTCTCCCATAAGTGTATTAAAAAGAGAGGAGAAAAAATACATAGAATTGTGTTTGGGAGTAATGATTTCTTCATGTTTATGTCCAGTCTACGTGACCTGAAGGTCCACTCTAAAGGCTTGGTGTTCAGCAGCAAGAAGCAGCAGCAAGGAAATTATCCAGGGCAGGCTGTATGCTGGATTTGGTGGGGGATTCCTCAGTTAGCATTTCCCCTGCATTATCTCCCCCTTGGAGAAAGGTCTTTTTACTGTAGTGGTTGAAAATGAGCCAGGTATGCTTTCAGAGGGTACTTGAATTTAATTATCACCATCCAGAGGGCTGATTCAGGTAAACAGACAACACGAAGTTTTCAGATACTTAAACACACACTTAGCCCTACATATTAGAGGTCCCAAGTTTAAGGAGCAGATTATAGATGTGATCTTTCATCATACAGAATCGAACCCCAGGGGTTTAAGACTGTGTGGGAACAAGCTTTTTCTGTGCTATTTCTCCTCAAAATGTTTTCCAGAACATTGTGCCTATCTGTCAAAGAATGAAAAAGGTGCTTAAAATTGACCTTTAGTCAAACAAAGAGGAAAAAGAGAAGATTTAATTTTTAGTCAAGAACCAAGTTTAATCAATTATTTTAATAAGATTAATTTAAGAGAGTCTCATGAGCAATCTTCTGCTATATTTAGGGCTACCGTGTCATTTGTGTAACATGGAAAATCAAAGAATAAAGAGGAAAAGGTAAAATAAAAAATCAGGCAAATGCATAATCCAGCAGCTAAGAAACAGGGCAAACAATGTTACCAGCTTCCTCTTCTTTAAAGTGAGAGGTTAAACTTACAAGAAAACAAAAATCAGAAGTTCTTTTTAAAACCGTAACTTTTCATTTCAAATGTAATTCTAACAAAAGCAGGGTACGCTGACTAACAGCGCAGTGGTCTTCTGAGGGTGACAGCTGCTGAGACCTGCGACATTTTTGCACTGAAGATGGAAACCCTCAAGTGTTGAAATGGAAATTTTTTAATTGCGATTAAATTGCCAGCAGTTTTTTGCCTATCCGCAGTAAATTATTTCTGTAAACATTTTTAGCATCGGGGAGAATGTTTGTTTCAGAGATGAGTGATAGTTACGAGTAACATCCACAGACTTCAAAGTGCAAGACCTGAACGTTTTCTGAGCCACAGCTACTGTGAGCTGACAGTAGCAGCTGTAAAGCGGCCAGGGCAGGCAACCACAGCTTTCCAGAGCTCTGGAAAAAGCCAAGAGCTGGTGCAGAGAGCCAGGTTAAGCCATGGCAGTTAGAGAGATATCAGACAGGAATGAATCACTCAAACATCTTGGCTCTACAGACTTAGAGAATAAAGCCCGGGACAAAAAATAAAACTAAGGGTGTAACTTGCATGTGAGCACACTCTCAGAGATTTTGTCATAGCTGCTTTAGTTTATGAGGTTTAAACTAAGGCATACAATTGTACAACTGGGATGTGCTGGATGCTTAGGGACCAATAGACATCCATTCAGGTTGTAGCAGTCGTGGCAGAAGCTCCTGTGTTCAGTCAAAATGAGCCAGGTACCTTCAGCAATTTAAATAATAAGTCTTCATTAATCCATCTCATTTTCTAGAATGGTTTAGGAAATGATCACACGAGGGAGGTTGATGTTATCATTAGTATACCTAGCCTGACAGACAAGAAAGGGTTTAAAGATTCCTTGGAGAGACAAATGTTGCATGCAAATTTGTGCCTGACAGAGCTGCCAGAACCAGCTTTCTAAGCCTGGCACTCTGCAGAGCAGAGGACACAGCAAAGCACTCGAGAAACAAGTGCCACTGCCAGTGACAAAGCTCTTAAGAAGCTGAAGGAGTGAGAGGCCTGTGAAAGTAATCACAACATAAAGTCTTCTTCCACCCACTCCAAGAAAGGCAGAGGTGCAAATCCTCTTACTGTGAGGCTGGTGAGGGACTGGAACAGGCTGCCCAGAGAGACTGTGGCTGCCCCATCCCTGGCAGTGTTCAAGGCCAGGTTGGATGGGGCTCTGGGCAACCTGGTCTATGGAAGGTGTCCCTGCCCATGGCAGGGGAGTTGGAATGAGAGGATTTTGAAGATCCTTTCCAACCCAAGCCATTCTGTGACTCCGTGATTCTCTCTGAGCTGCACTTGGGTCTCACGAGTGCCAATAAAACACCAGTCCCAAAAGGAGAAGGAAGGCGTGGTTGCCAGCACCACAACTAAAAAGGTTCATGCTCTCATTCCCCAGAGATAAGTTTTAGCTGAAACTGACAGTCTGCCACAGGGACCTGGGAAATAGTACTTTAAAGAACAATATTCAGCTACAGAAACATGATTTGCAAGTTAAATGCAAACCTAGGAAAGTTTTGGTGGCTGGAGGCACACTCACCCACTTAAAAACTGGGCTGTGGTTCAAGGTCCATAGTCAGATTTTACATGAATCAAGTAGATAAAAAAACAACAGTAAACACAGAATACAGACTTTTTTTGTAAAACCTGCTCTTACAAACAAGTTTTTTACAAAATGTAATTAAAATTATTTATATACTGTGCCCAGTATATTATTCTGTCTTTACTGATAATCTTTATCAAGCTTGAATTGGGGGGTGCTCCTAGTGTCAGATGGATGCTTAAAGAGACCAGAGTGGTGATTTTTAAGATGTCATTGAAAAATTATAAAATGAGCGAAGGAAACTCATTTAGGGATTGAAAACTCTAAGAAAAGCGTTTAGAGATTTGTCCTGATCCTAAACAAATGAATTCATCAAGGAAGTGGTAAGACTTGTCATATGATACAGCAAGTACTTGTTCCCAATGCAAAGGAGAAACGAGCTTGCATGTCCTGGCTGGAAAGGAAAATCTACAGTCAGCAGTCCCTTATCCCAGATGTGTATTGAGAGTATTCTCATATTCCTGGGACAGTGTTGCTAGAAAAGATAACAGCTCAGAAAGATGACATCCCAAATTTGAACCCTTATGCTAGGCCTGGCATAACTGATACAGGAATGTCTGACATTTATCAGGGTCCTGTTTAACCATTCTGTTCTGAAATACAAGTTTAGTCATATAACCATAACCTCCATCATCTCCAGCCTCTACAGGCTAGCAGAAAATGTGTTAAAGAATACACAGGAATGGATGCCAATTGTGATCTGTACTTAGTGCTGTTAAATAATGGAGTGGTACCACTGTAACATGATTTGTTACTTGCTTACATTTTATTCAGAAACTGAAACCAAGAAACTGAAACAGAAAACTGAAAACAAGAGTGCCTGCTCTTGAGTGCTTGCTAGGAATTCATGTCAAAGTCACAGCAACCAGCAGATATATGGGAAAAAAGATGAGGTGGGGGGAAGGTAAAAGGGAAGCATCATCTGGGATACCGGGAGATGTCACCATTTTGTAAGAAACAACTGTGGGAATGCCCCTAATGAACAGCAACGACTGCAAACAACAGTAATATTGCAAGAAATATCTTGTGGCCAGAGACAAACTTGACACACCAGGTGGACAGATGCAGAGGAATACGTGACACTTTCTCCAAAGGAGAAGTACCAGCACTGCCATTTCACCTGAGAAATCCTGACAGCCAACAGCCACACCAGGTTGAGAAGAAATCGTTTCAGGATACGGCACAAGTGGAGCTTACAGCCTTGCTGCCATCTGACAGCAAGAGTATTGATACTCTGGGAGATATTTCCAATTCCATGAATCAGTGCAGAGTACCTCAGAGACTAATTGAACATGTGCTTGTTCATTAAGTTAGATTAAGTTAGGAGCTGAACTTCCTTATTATGTTAATGTTTAATTTCAGGATGCAAAGGGAAGTTGCTGAGAACCTTGTCTTTAAGAGGTTCTGGCTTGAACCAGTTGTTGAATACGAGCTACAAATTGCACTGCTCTTGTTAGGAGCTTACACTCCAAGTCAGACAGATCCCTATCTAACTCCATGGTGCCTGCTGGTTCAAGAACACGGAAATATTGAGGAGACATCTTTTCTGCTTCTGTGAAAGCCAGACGAGGAAAAAAATACCTTTCTCATTACTTTTGTAAAAGCTAGTAATCTCCTTTTCTTTTAGGGCATCCATTACTATATTAACAGAAGAGTTTAAAGCATCCCCCTTTGAAAGATCAAAAGAAAAATATCTCTATTTTTTTAAAGGAAACTTGCTGGAGCTCCTTCTGCCTCCCCAGCATATCCAGAGTGACTATGGATGACGCCTCAGAAACGTCTCTATCTGTTGACTGGCTGTAAAGGAAGCCCAGAAAATGAGCTCAGATGGAGACCATGGAGACCTAAAGTTAATGAGATGATTCGTATGTGATTCTTTGTTAGAAACTCCCAGGATGGGAAAACAGAATTGACCACTGCTTGTCAAAATCTTTGTTCACCCAACCAGCTGGGCACTGGCTGTATCTGTACAGAAGAGGCAAACCAAGTGCCTTTCCCTGCACATATTCCATTCCTGGTCTTTATGCCCTTCACATCCTTGAGCTGACATGCTCTGGACAGGTACTGCTACTCTGGGCCATATCTGCTCTGTGATTATCTTCATACTTCCAACCAAAGGCACCAAAGGAAGGACAACACAACCACCATCAAGCCTCGTAGTACTCTGAGTCACAGCTTTTCCACTCACAGTAGGATTTACCCACTGATCTGACAATCACTGTAAATAGGTACTTAGCAGTTAGAAGATTTTTAGACAGCATCTCCTTTCTTCTGAAAGGAGAAAACACTTGGCCCTGCTCAGCTCTTATTTGAAATAATCAATTATTATGACTGAACTCAAGCTTCCAGTCTAAGAGGTGTCCTTTATCCAAGTCTGTAATGACTGAGCACAGGCACAGCCGAAGTCTGAGGGTGTGGAGCACAAAATGGACACCACGGAACTGGAAAATCCTCACAGAGAACTCAAACAGCAAGGGAGTCTGAGGGATCTGAATGGTGACAGCATGGGAAGGACACCAGTGTGCATTTCTGCTCTGGGCTGGCCTCAGAGATGCGTCTCTGTCCCTGTGCCTCTTACAGGACAGAGGTTTGGGTGGACTGTCGGCAACATGTGTTACTTCTGGCTATTTTCCTCACAGAAAAATTAATTATTCCTAAAGTTTTGTCCTCCCTAAGTTACAGTAAAACTATAATCCTCAGAATTCAGTTCTGCCAGATTCTTTTGTATTACTTGTGCTAAGGATATCACCAGCATCAGACAGAGCTTCTGATTAGGGGTCACCATGTGTGAGATGAGGTTAGAACAGGCATTTGCAGCTCTTTAGAAAGTCTTTATATATTTCCACAATCCTTGGTTTTCCTCTGCTTCTATGATAACATATATTACATTGGTGAAAGAGCAGAGAGATGTGTTTGATGCTGCTGTACACCTGGAGCTGAGAGAAAATTGAGGGCAAAGTCTTGCCTCCAGATGAGCACTGATGGCCGAAAAACCCTGAAGCTGAGCATATTGGCCTGATGTAAAAACATCGAGCAAAGCGTCACTGGGGACCACACTTCACTACAACATAAATAACAATTTGCTCACCTGTGTGTCACTCTCCTGTCCTTACATCAAGATCCTTCTCCCACTTCTTCCCACCTTCTGTTATATTCCAATAGTGAGAGCAAATACGGCAGCAATCACAAAAATAGTCTCACACTTAGCACACAAATGTCTTTTCCCAAGAAAATAAAATTGCCTTTGCAGAAGCA
This sequence comes from Gymnorhina tibicen, assembly GCA_013399875.1. Taxonomy (NCBI): domain Eukaryota; kingdom Metazoa; phylum Chordata; class Aves; order Passeriformes; family Artamidae; genus Gymnorhina; species Gymnorhina tibicen. The sequence goes on from VXAZ01002730.1 coordinate 718,708, forward strand.
TTTTTCCTCCCAAATGAAAAGGCCCCAAGCTACTCACAGAAGTCTCTGCTGAGATTTGGACCATGTGCAGTGCACAGGTGATCATCAAGGGAGTACAGCTCGAATTTCCTCAAAATAAGGGAGAGTCCATAAAGGGAGAGATCAGAGGGACATGATGTACTGGGTTTAGAGAAAGCTTTTATAAAGTGTGGCAGTCTTTTTCTCTCTCTGCTGTCTCCAAATTTCACTCTCACAACAGCTTTTCAGCTGCAGCCAGAGTGTCAGGCTCCCAGCAGAATGGTGAGCGCTGTGCCCACTGCTAGGGATGAGGATGCCCATGGCTGGTCCCCTTGCATGGCTGTCAGTCAGGTTGCCAACATAAGCCATAGGAAAAATGGGCAACTTCTCCCAGTTTTTCCCACTGTCAGACTTGAATAGAATTTCATGGGACGTGGAAGAGCTTACACTTTTGCCCTCCAGGAGTTTTTCTCCTGCTAAATTTCAAACATCTGTTGCAATCCATCTATGGTTTGGACTCCTGCAAGCAAAAAGTTTACAAGGAGCTCCTCAGTGGTAACTTGGCCAGTCTGAATAGGACTGGAATATTGAATATTGACTGAATATGGACTGAATATGGACAGGAAGTCAATACCAACTCTTTCCATTGCAGGTGGTTTTGCTCTTGAAGGATAAAAAAGCTTTGAAGTATGGGTGTGAATAATCATGTGGTGTCACCACAACACTTGAGAAAGGGAAAGCATAAGAGGGAGAAGGAAGTGGGAAGTAACTAAATGGTCAGGCAGAGGGTGTTCACTCTTCTGTGAAGGTATAACCCATCTGAAAAAAAAGTAGGCTGAGAAAAGCAGGAGAAAAAGAAAAAAAGCTGGATGACAAGGAGGATTATTAAATACTTAGTAAATAATTATTTACAGAATTAGTATTTTCTTCTAAAGTTACAAAATGTGGCAAGCTTAGCTCACCCTGAGGCTATAGGATAAGTGGCAAAACCATTGCTGTGTCTTAGAAACCTTCAACTGTAAACCTTGTCAGCTTTTGGATTGCATTGCTGCACATTAATAGAAGAGTGATCTGAGAAACGCAGTAAGAAAAATTAGGTATCTTAAACCTCATAAATAGGGTTTGGAAAATAAATTGGTGGCAGAATGGGGACAGAATAAAGGACGAAGTTTGGAATGAAAAATGAAACACAGAATAAAACTAAGAGGCTGAGAATGTAAGAAATGCCCTAATGGGTTCACCTAGCCCTCCTTACCTGAAGACTGAGATCAATAACGTGGCCTTCCTGGGTAAGGATATTATTTGAATTCCGGGTGTGCTGACTCTTGTGATTTACCTGAATGTGGAGAAGCTAACTGCATAATTTGTACTGAAAACTGAATTTACACCTTTGAAAATGAAAACAGATCAGTGGCAGTAGGAGATAACTTCGAAAGTGTATGAAAGCCTGGTCACAACCTGCAACCCTTCCACTTCCCCAGCACCTACCAGACATGCTCCACAGCGCACCCCTGCCTATTCCATCCAGGTCTTTTTTATAATGATGTGTCATCCCTGAAATGCGTGACTTCCTTTCTGAACCTACTGATATTTTTTGTGTCCACAGCCTCCTGTGGCAGCAAGTTCTCAAAAAGTTTGCCATCCAGTGTGTGTGCATAGTATTTTTTTGAAAGTAGGATTATGTATCTGTCTTAAACCACTTTCCTACTTTGCTTTATGGAACATCCCTTAGTTTCACTAGTGCAGGGTTGGAACAACAGTTCTGTTTTCACCTTCATGCTTTTGTAAACCTCAAGTATACCCTACCTCAGGTGTCTTCTCTGCAAACTGACAAGTCCCAGCCTTTTGCCCTCTCCTTGCAAGGCAGCTGGCTCATCCCTGGGTCGTTTTTGTTCTCTCTCTGTTCCTTTGCAAACTCCTTTGCCATCCTCCTGGAGATGGGAAGGCCTAAAATGTCCCAGCCCTCCAGCTGTGGGGGCACCAGAGTTTTACGTGGAGGCAAAATGACACCTTCTGCCTGGTTTTCATGCCTCTCCTGACATACCCAATACTGCCTTGGCTTCTTTTGACTGGCACTGCACCCTGCAGCAGTGGTTTCAGAAAACTGCCTGGCTGAGTCTGAGGGATCTTTCCAGAGCTGCAACCACCAGTCCCAAGTTCAGCATCCAGCAGGGATGGTGTAGATGAGAATCTCCTCTTGATTAAGTATTCCCTGCCATTTACCTACACCAAAGCTCTTCTGGGCATTTGCCCTGCTTTGTGAGTCTCTATTCAGGTGGCACCTGTCTAGTCAAAAGAGCTTAATAATCTTGTACAAAAGACAGGAGACTGAGAAATGCAAGAAGGAAGGAAAGAAAGACATGAAAGGAAAAAAAGGTGAGTTATTTTTCATTTGTTTGTGCTAGTACTTACCATTTCAACACTGTCTTTATAATGTGATTTTTAATTATTTTTCTCTGTATAGGTGCATGACTGTAGCATATGGTTGCAAATGATGAAAAGATAACTGGAATTGTGAGTTGGTTTTATTACCTGGTTTTAACCCCTCTAAGACATTTTTAATTTTAAAAAGTTTCAATAAAAGCATCCTGGAGAGATTTCCTCCACAGTTCTTATAATTTAATCCATACTCATCAATGAGGAAAAGCTGCAGCTGGGGAGAAAAGAAATAAACACCCCCAGTAATGCAATCAAGACACATGGTACACAAGGAAGGGGAAAATCAGCAGAATGGCAAGGAATAGCTGAAGAAACTCCATTAAACAAGGGTTTGCATAATTTTAAAGTATTCCTCTCTCTTTTGATGTTGTCATTTATTCTTACCTGGGACTGTTTCGCCTTTGGAAGTTGATTTTGGAAGATGACTTGTGATACTTCTGACAGTATCAGATTGGGTCAGCCTTGGTTTAGTTTAATGCCCATCTTCAGTAGTGTTACCGTAATTTCTGTTTAATTATGAGTACGGTCTAATTACAGATGAGGGAAGTGACTTCTTCCCTTGACCAAGACCTGTCTGGTTACTGGCCCCGGGTCAGTGCAAGCCGAGTGTCAGAGGACGGGGATGTGGTCACCACGTCTCAAGGGCAGTGAAAGCAAATTCCTCATTCCAGAGAGGCGACTCTGAGCCTGCTGCCCAAGGAAATGATGTTTTGCCGTGTTCACACATACATGTAACTTTCCCAGGAACTTTTGAACCTGGCGGTCAATTCCAACAGAATGAGATGGGGGCAAGGTACAGATCCCTGAGATAAGCTCCAACTGCTTTTTGAGGAGAAGTGGCTGCAGAAAAGAGACCTGGTGGTGGCTTCAGTGAGGAAAGGGGGCAGTGAGAGTCCCCTTCTCACTGAGCAATGGAGAACTAACACTGTGAAGGAACTTAAAAACAACTCCACTGGGGGGAAAAAATGCAGCTGGAGATTTATCTTCCCAGACAAACAAACATCAGTCACCTGTTAAGACAAGCATTCGTGGGAAACCTGGCCTCCTTAATTATGGTGTGGCACAACTTGTGTGCTACACCTGAGCTCTGCAGCTGCAGCCTGCCCTGCCACACGGTAGATTCTGAGCTGATTTAATTATAGACTTTTGCAAAAAGTCTCTCAGACCTATTCCAGGTCAGTGGATGGCTTTTTAGGGTTCTTTTCACTGACAGTTTTCACAAGGACTGAAAATGCCTGTGCCTGTTGTGATCAAAACACTGTCTCTTTTCGCTTCAACCAAAACACATTTCTACTGCCCAAAGTGTGAACTATTTCCAGCTCACAGAACTTGCACAGCTAAACAATATGGCAGTTTGTCAGAATCCTGGTAGGCCTGCAGTATTCTCTCTTACAAAGTACTAGCAGCTCATACTCATCTTCTGTGTCAGTGTCATTCCCAAACTTTGTAAGAGGGAGGGAAGTAATACCTGGGTAACAGATCAAAGTACCCAGACCCTGCTATAATTGGAATCTGAGGCACAGGATTTGGTGCTGTGGGATAACAGAACACCATCAAGCCACTAAAACTTTTGTTCTTCATCATCACGTGCCTTTTACATTAAACTTTTAAATGAAAACATTGTAAAAGCTCTTTGGATGTAACTATTAAACCATTGTTCCAAAAACAACCTCTGAACAACTTACCTGCCTTGTGGTGCACACTGTGCAGACCTATGTGTAAACCCTGAGAAGACCACAGGCAAATAAAACTTGAAAACCCCATAAAATTTTAAGAAATAAATTTGCTAGTGCCCAAGCCCACACTCAGCTACTCCTCAGGATTTTTTGAATGAAATAGTGGTTAACCTAAACATACACCACCTTAACCTGGCTGTCCAGAATCTGATAGACAGGCAGTTCAAACATGTGCACTGCTTTGGCCTGTAGGGCATTTCCTCATGTGAACACTCAGTGTCCTTCTCTTGCTCTTTCCTGATCAAAAAGTCCCTCTCCCAGCTCTGAAATGACTGATGCCCTGATCTGTTTTCAGACCAACCATAACCTCGACAGTAAATCATTCCAAGTCTCAAGTGAGAAGTCTTTTCTGCTTGCGTGTCAAACATTGTTACATACTTTCTGATGAGATGTTAGATGTGCACACTTCAGAATTAAACCTTAAACTTTAAAATTAACCCCAGAATCTGTAAGGATCCATACTGGATACATGGGTGAAAATCAAGAATGCTTGCTTATGAAAAGGAATGACTACTTTTGAACTTGTGGCTGGAATTTCAGATCACAAACATACCTGGAAATGCTTTGCTTGGATTATCATGCTACTGGGTCCTGGCTGCTGGCAGACTAATGCTCATGTTCTCCTGAGCCCATTCAAACTGAAACAGAGTTACAGCACAGTTCTCAATTGTTCCAGTAATTGCTGATGCAGTGGTGTCCTTGCTGCGTTTGCTGGCTCACTATGCAACTTTTTATGATCCAGATCTACACACAAATCCCAGTTCAGACAGATTCTTCTCATGCAGCTCAAACGGGAGGCAGGACCCGTGTTCTCTCTCCCCCTGTACTAAGCGTGGACAACTGACAGGTTTGATAGACCCACCTTGCTTCTTGTGAGCCTAATGAATGCCATGGCTGCTCTAACAAGTGCATTCTTTGCTCAAGGATGGAAAAAAAACCCCAAACAAACCAAAAACTAGGAAGCTCAGTCCATCACATAAAAAGGCAGCCACTACCCTCCTTCCTGAAAGGTAGCAGGATCCCTCAAGTAGGCCAGATGCCTACTGTCATTTCCTGGATGCCGGGGAATGAACCACCTCTCTTCAGCAAAAGCCCATTTTTGTTCGGCGTCTTCCAAGAAATTTCCTTTCCAGGACCACAACTAACCCCCAAGCTGTGCCCCAGGATCTTGCCCTTTAGCAGAAAGCCACATTTATGTGCTGCCTGTTCCCAAAACACCAACCCAAGTGTCCTCTGAAGCTCCTGAAGGGTTTGCTCTATTACAACATTTTGGCACAAAAGCCCCTATATATCATGCCTGGGATTCCTTGCTTTCACTTTAGGCTGTCGCTCCTAGGCAATGTGGCCTGATGTGACTCCAAGCACTCGGCATCCAGAGGAAGGCAAGACCTCCGTCAGGTGATGCTGCTGCAGCAGCCAAAGCATTTGCCCCAGCTCAGGAAGGGATCCATCACCAGTAATTTTCTTCCTTGTGCACTTTTGTATTGTTATTTCACGTTAACTTCTCGTGATGGCTCTGCAGACAACAATTTCAGCTCAAACCACAAGTGAACACTCAACCATATTCTAAAAATTCTTCCTGAGTGACCTGTGTGGGACTCAGTCTTGTGGGCCTGCAAAAGCAAAAAATGGGTGCCCATGTTTAGCTCTGAGACATTTAGAGAACAGTTTAAATATATCGGCTTTTTGTCTGCAGTCCAAAGAGCAGACGGTGGTTTAAATATTTTTTAAAGGTTTGTATGGGATAGAGCGCAGACCCACAGGAATGTCTCTCACCCTATAAGACAGCACTCTGCAGTGATGTAATTATTAGACATAATTAATTAGATGTAATTATTTTCACTGTTTTTCTTGATTTATTTTTTTCCTTTTAAATTTGTCTGGAGGCAGGAACAAGGTGAAGTGCTGTCAGCTCTGCGTTTTAAAGCCAACCTTTAAACCGTTTCATCAGATCATTCTGCTCTGACAGTTTTTTTCTCTTTGTGGGAAACAACTCTATAATTTACTTCTGAGTTTTAAGAAGTTGCATGTGTAGTGAAGTACTTTGACAGAGATAAATACTTTTTGTAAACTGCAAGAGTTCCTAATTCCTTCAAGCGAGCTTCGCTTTCTTCCACAAACCATCCCAAGTTTTCCAAACCTTGGAAAAGCACACACGTGCAACTTCCACCTTCCTTTGCTACACAGGATTCCGTGCCACACGTTAAAACCCATGGCACGATGCATCAGGTAAGCACTTCAGTGTTTTAAAATTCACCCGATGTCTCGGACATTGCTTTTACGTGGCTGCTGCGAGAAACTACAGCCACCGGTTACTCGCACAACTGGAAGAGCGTCTGTAGGCACGATCCCAAAAGGTGAATTCACTACTTTTAGGGAAAAAGAGCGGTTTTCCCAATAACAAAGACGGCTCAAATCGTGCCTTTGGAAATACTTACATCCTGCTGGAATATACTGAATAAAAAATAAAGCACTGGACAAAGCCACACAAGCCCGGTTCGCACAGACGTTCTTTATTGCCACAGCCCGGTTCGTGCAAACGCGGGTGCTCGGCGGCACCGCCGCTCGCCCACCCGCGCGGCGGGACCCCCCCGCTCCCGTCCCGGGTGACCCAGCCGCGGGGGCTATGGGGGCGATGGCGATGGGGGCGATACAGGCGATAAGAGCGATAACAGCGCGCAGCATCCGCGCCCCGAAC